>AP027111.1:39025037-39625037 GCA_028142955.1 Pinctada fucata | reverse complement strand
CTCATTTTGTATGCATATCACACGGTGATTAAAATATTCTTACAATATAAATATGTAAACAAAATCTATGTTTAAAATGGCATTGGATAGATAGTGCTAAGATGTTAACCTCCATTAATTTCGATCAGGTTTTTGGATGAAAATAAAGATTTCGAAAAAGCAAAATGATATGTATGATGTCAAATTGATAAAGGGCCAAAACAAAGCTTCTTTCAGGCACTGCAACAAGAAATAAGTGTTCATAATTTTAATACGGACGCATGTATAAAACTATTGATATTCTAAATATGATCTTTGCAATGAAAGTACCCATGTTTCGGAATTAAGATATGTATTGCGAGTGAAGGGAGCCAAACATTTAAATTCGTGAAGGATTGAAAACTTCGTCGGGCAAAGCGAGCCGGAAATGTTCAGGATTATAAAGATTTTTTTTTAGAAATCATTCACATTTAGATTATACACTTTGACTTATAGGACTATGAAAATTAGTTTTTTTTTCGAAATATGCAGAGCAAAACTATTTTTTCGACCACCCCAATATCAAATTGACCGTGCCAAACGCTGCACCATAGATAAATGACGGAAATTTAGTTTGATGAACACTCGATAATGTCCAATGCAAGTCAGGAATGTATTGTAGAAAGAAGGGAGGAGATCTCCAACAAGACCCCTTTGCAGCATCAACAGTAAAACACCAAAACACCCGATGCAAAAATACAAAAGACGAGTACAGCATGAGACGGAAAAGAGACATACGACATGTAAACATCAAACACAAAAGACTACACATAAACCGACGAGACCAATGGGTAACCGGTGCCGACTTTGGACGGCCATCTATCACGCAAGTAGCAAATGGTGTGGTTATCCTGGATTACGTGCGTGAATGTAAGTGACATTCATATATAAAGAATTGTCTAAGAAGTGATCATGACTGTCTTACTTTTGGTGTTCATGGGTGTGTAATTCTGCTTGGTCACGTGCAAATTCCGTGAATCGCGAAGCAATTCTCGTAAAATTTACACGTGGCCTACCAGAATTATACACCCATGAACGCCAAATGTAAGAAAGTCATTACTTTTATCCACATTTCTACTAAATATTAGAAATCCATATATTTATAAACATTGCGTATACTGTGTGAAACAACGTCAAAAGTATTCTTGCGTTGGGAAATTCTCCCAAATTCAAAACGTTCACGTGACGTCACTCACAGTAGGCAACCAAAGTTATTGGAATATAAATTCGGTTGCCTTATGGGAGTTCAACATGGGAAATCTACTTAATGTATATATTACATGAATCATGTTACGTAAGTAAGTTCATTAGATACTACGTATACGTGTTTTATTCATACACGCAGAAGAATGGAAGATGTTACGAGAAACCGAGTCTCCGTTACATGTTATCATCGTAGCTTCTCTAGCAGTAAATGGTGCACTTTAATTAAAAGTACGTTTCGATAAACATGGTCTTACCATAAATCATTTACATTATATTGACGTTTGACCAGCAGATGCAACTGACCACTTTGACATTATGGAGATAAAATACATTGACATTTATCGAAAGTTTGTCATAATAACAAATTAACTTTCGAATCATTTCTTCTATAAATATCAAAGAGAATAACGAAACTCATAACGTCGTTATCTGATTTTAGTTGCAGAACGGTAAGTCCTACATGTATATTTCATATTATCCAAAATAATTAAATTTCTATAAATGGCATAGATTTCGCAAACAAAAGTCGCATGAGGATATAGAACACATTTCCTTTCTTTATTTTAAATGAATGATCAATATTGAGATACATGTTCTATTGGTCAAAATTAGTAGACCATATTCGCATTTCAACGAATAATGTATCGTCAATGACACTGAAGGAAAAAAAGCAAACAAACAAAAAAAAAAAACCCCAAAAAACAAACAAACAAACAAAACAAAACAAAACCAAAAGGCAGGAAATCCAAAATATTATTGTATAAAAAGCGAAATTGTAGAAGCCAGTTAAGGACAGAGCTATGTCATCAGGGTGATATTTCTTTGTTCTTGAATAATTTATAAACTTAAGGACGCTCAATAATCGTTTGACGTCATCAGATATCGAGTGCAGTACTTTTACATGTGGCCTTTTTTAGTTTTTGGCCTTCGAACTCCTCCGTAATTCCCTTGTTTCTTGACGGATTTCGACATGTTTGGTATCGATGGAAACAGAAAATTATCATATACAATCTGAGTGTAATAAATATTTAGTCAAATGTATCGTTTAATTTATATATACAAAAATATCCCGTAAGTGAGACACCCTGGCTAACGCCGTAAACGTATCGTTTTTCTAACGTCATTGGCGGAAATTCAACCGCCTGTTGCTTTGTCGCGTATCACATGTATATCCCTTATAGTTCATGATAAAACAAGATATTTCTTGGAGATTTTAGGGATATCATAGATAAGATATTTCAAGTTTGGTTTCTCTAATAATCTTTGGTTTAAAGAATTTTTCTTCAATTTTGTCAACTTTCGTTCTTTGCAACAAGATTTTATCGAATAAAGTTTCCCTATTTGAAAAATTTAAGCGAATGAATTTTAGTTTTAACCCTGCTTTGTTCAATGATATATCCATTTCACAGATAACTGCACGCATTATCGAGAACGTAGGAGGGGATTGACGTCCACTTATTGACCTTGATCGTCAAAATGTTTAAAAACGCTTCCGTTTACTTTAGTTCTATTTCTCTTATATATATCCGTATCTCGAAATAATTTGTTGGAATCAGATATAAAATTTTGAATAAAACATTTTTTTAAGCTTTGACTTGAACTTGAACTTTATTTGACAAAACTCATTTAGCTGACACTTACAAAACATGAAAGGTGAGTTCATAAAATAAAAGGTCGAATAACGCTTTGCCAAGGATATTTAGAAGTACACATGTTACTTTCCTTTTCTTGTTTATTTTTTCGACAAATCATTTGTAAACTTGTTTATTCTTATTTAATTTCGATGATAAATGATTATTGTGTAAGTATTTATTCCTTGTATCAAAATTTGAAACTTTCACTGAATGTTGGGAAAGAATAATCTCGACTCAGAATGTCTGATTTTTAGCTCACCTGAGCTTTTGTCATAGCGCGCCGTCCATCCGTTGTCGTCCGTCCGGCATAAACCAAGTAGAATTTTACAATATGGAAACTAGGTAAAACGGAATGTCTTGTACTTTTGTTAAAAGATTAGAGTCTGATCTTGAAAAATATGTCAATTATAACAGTTTTTAACAAATATTTGATCGATATAATGTTAACTAAGGGAACAGGGCATTTTAATTTGACTTGTTGCAAATTGTTACAAAATCGTTACTATGACAACCAAATATTTTAAATCAGAATGAACGATAACATGTACTTTTTTATATTTCTTTTCGAAGGATAGAGTTTGTCGTCGAGAAATATGTAAAAGAAAATAACTTCTGACAAAGACTTCTTATCACTTTGATGTCAAATAAGGGTACTGAGTACTTTTTTTAAGATTCTCATTTTGGGGTGGGGTGTACCCAAAATGTACTTTTCTGGAATAGTTTTAGCTATTTCGCTCTTTGAAAGCATTATCTATAAAGAAATATACATATTTGATGATATTATGGTGAAAATGACCACAAAATGGTTTAAATCTGGAATCATTATCAATATATCATGTTTTTATCTATCAAAATTCATTGTTTTGCGATATATCTCGGGGTTGGTTTACATATGTATATTCAGAGGACCACCGATCAGTCAAATGGTCGATGATATGTATTCTTAATTACAAGTATAAATCATCAGATATCAATGTTAAATAAACAGAATATTTTTTTCTCCTCTGACAAAGAATTCTTGGATTATTGAGCCACCTTAAGCGTAAGAAAACGTACATTTATATTCAAGCCTGTGTAAGGCCATAATAGGAATATCGCTCTTCTATACAGTCATAGTCACTATTTTGCTTTCCTCTATTTTGGCCTTAATCTTTACCGAAGAGACACAATTTGTGCATTTTCAAAAGGTGTATTCACTGAATGACATGTAAGACATTTGCTCACTTCTTTTCATATAAAAAAAAAATCCGTTCAAGCATGCTTATTACAAATAAGATAAAATGTCTAAAACAGAGCAAAATATTTCATGAAAAATATGAATATTTCGGAAAAAGAAGAAAATCAACCATTATGGCATATATTTGGGGACTAGTGAGTTTTAAATACTATAATTACTTAGAAATACGTTTTATACCTTCAAGTTCTTTAATAATTTATTGGTGCCTTAATAATTGCTGTCTTTTATCGCCTCCAGATTATCAAGATCTGAAAAATGCAGGTTTGTATTCTAACTTTTAAAAAAAGTTTGTTCTTTCATGAAAACAAAATGATAAACATTAGAGCATGTTTGATCAAATTTAAGAATGAATGTACACACATAGATAATGAAAATCTTTGTATATTCAAGTCAAATTGTGACAGTTGTATGAAATATTATGTTTGTTCGATAATAGAATAAAGAATATAACCATAGAGTATACATGTAATCGAGAAAAGTCAAATAGAAACATATCAAAGAAATACAGTAATAATTATTATTTAGGAAATGATGATAACATTAAAGTAACGAATGGTAAAAAATATTTATTTTCTTTTTTCAGTCCAAAATTTTGATTGTAGTTTTGATTGCGTCGCTATTGCTGATATCCTTTGCTTCGGCATATAAAGGACCACAGCATTGCCGTGATAAGTGTGCGAAACGAGAACGAGGCTGCAGAAAAAACTGCCAGTACCATAACAATCATAGGAGATGTAAGGATAGATGTGCACGTGACCGAGACTCCTGCATGAGGGCCTGCCACGGACCACGTGGTTAGTAACATGAGATGGATGCGACCAAATAACACAGAAGAAATCATGAAAAAGGAACAGACTATTCCAAAATCGTATTTTAGTGTATTTCTTAATTTTGCATTTTCTGTTTGATTGTTTTGTTGTCTTTCTATAAGGAATGTTTCGCTGGTAGCTATGGAAGTGGATAATTTTCTTTAAGTCAATTACAAATAATTTCATAACATCTTAAGAAATTAAAATTAAAAGCAGTGACTAGTTTTTCTGATAATTTGAACGTTATTCATTAGGGAATTCTACATACACATTTAAAGCAAACTTACCGTATGCATACATGTGTCATTATGTCTTTTAATGAGCTATTTTATAGAAACAATATCAAAAATCATATCTCAGTTGATACACTATGACAGAACAAGTACCAACTATACGGATTTTGTTCTGAGAGCTAGGCGTCTTTCAGATAAGCTTCTCAGTCAGGGATATGTTTGTGACCGACCATCGTCACTGAGGATGTTGTACGGTCGATATGGGGAACTCGTCATACACCATAATGTCCTACACTCCAGAATCGTGGATGGTATTCTGCCATAGACAATTTGAAACATCCAGATTGTACTCTTTGTCTTCCGAAATGGAAGTCACCGGATGTGATAGTTCTACCGAATTGAAGCGGCGGAGGTTGCATGCAAGCAGGAGATGCTTACTCTTCCCGGGCATCTGGTCTCACTCCCATATCGGGAGTTCGCTTCTTTTCATATGGTGGAGGTTTTTGATTGTTTGCTTTGGTTCGTGTTTTATCCTCATTTTGCATGCCTTCGGTTTCTGATGTTCTTAATTATCGATTTTGTGCTGTATACAGGGATATGGTCATTATCCATATTTGTCACAATACCCTAGTTAAGCAATCGTGGTAATGCATCTACGTAAACTCATATTCATAACCCTTAAAGAATTTGTCATCATGAAACATTGCAGTACAATTTAATTGGGGATTTGTGATGGCACGTGTCCGTAGTATTTTGTTGTATCTTTTGCTTGGTTCATAGAATGTTTCTTACAATTGGAATTACATGCACGGTTGTCGATAGCAAGCAGGAGATAATCTTTTCGCCAATCACTTCATCGAATGTGAATTTGGAGTGACCTTTGCTCCATTTACGAGGCCCTCGTACATGGTAGTATACTTTTTTTTTCATTTTCCTAGTTGTATATTTCAATGCATTGTGAATTGCGAATTCCGTTATAATTGTAGTTTCATGTTACAATAGAGCCGTTCGAATAAGCAAAGTTAACCTACCAACGAACTTGATACTATATATCGGTACGTAAGGTAACAAAATAAAGGAACGTCTCAAAAATACCTTTACGTTATTAAACATGCTAAAGAATATATCTTTCTTTAATGCATTGATAGGATCACTGACGAGGGTTAAGTACCCGAAACATGCATGTCTGGTCCATGTTGTAAATTTATCAATTCTTAAATGATGCATTAGATTTGAAGACGTTTTTAACATTCATAGAGTTGTAATCAACGGACTAACAGACACAAAATAAACATTTCAAAATACCTTTTACTTCTATTGCAGAAAATGAAATGTTGTAGTGTTGTGCGAAATAATTTGAAGAACCGTACAGAGCATTTGTCTGCTTCTTTACTACAAGAAAATTGAATTTCTTTGTTAATAGACAGGTGCATAGCTACTCTGTGTGTGGTTTCGGCGTTGTCGTGAAGCAGGGATTGGATCGCTATGTTACATCATTATTCTTCCTGATTTCATGTTGCAGTGATGTTTTGATTTTCTATAGCGGCCGCGATCATTCTTAAATTTGAAGTCAAGGGCAGATTTTGCTCTTTTTCTCCAAAAGGGGGGATTGAACACTGAAATACTTGAACACATTATGTGTGCAGTATTTTAAATTCATATGTAATCCGACGAGTGCGGCAAGTCGAAATATCTAATAATTGAGAATACATATTGTCTTAATCCAGTCTTTCTAGGATATTGAAGATCATGTCTTATGATTTGATCTTCACAGAAACTTTGATCTTCACAGAAACAAAAACAGAAACTTTGATCTTCACAGAAACAAAAACACAGAAACTTTCTTTATAATCACTTTGTTAAATATAATCATTCTATTTCGGATATCACCATTACCCCAGTTCAGACTTTTCCAAAACGTAAAAATGAAAGTAAGACCGAAATTAAAAAACGCCGACTACAAGCTGAACTTGCCTGGATCACCAAACTTCAGACTGCGTACCCTCTTGGTTTAAACGATCAAATTTATGGACAAGGAAACATTTCCTCAGCTTCTACCAATATCAACATCTTTTCAATTCGCCCAAACACTAAAAGGAAATACAGGTCACACGGGAAAAGACGAAACAGACAAAAAAGAAAACGATCCAGAATATACCGCTCTCTCAACGATTTACTTACTATAGCACGCAATGGCGGAAGACATGAGCTGTTACATGCTCTGTCGTCAATACCAGTTATACACTTGAAATGTATCTTGGATGAAGCAGAGGTTGCATTCTTAAGAAACACTGACTGATTCAGACTTAATATTATTGTCTCATTCGCACAGTATAAACTTTATCCTATTGTGAAAAACACCTCACCGAAAAGACGATTCATAAAAATCCCGTTTATTAACAAAAGTTTTGATCTTCTAAACATCTCTAATATTTTTCGGGATCATCGCGTACAAAGTACCATTCCTCAATATTTGGAAAATTTAGAGCCACCTCTTATTTGTTATAAGTACAAGAAACCTATTCGAAACTTTGTTTTTAACTATAATAAAGTTACAACGGATCCTGACATACTTGAATCGTGTCCTGCTTCTTGAGAATGTGCAACTTCTAAATATCTCTACAAACCAGCTGGCCATGTTGTTACAGGTGACTTTTCAATTATCCAAGACAGACAGCTCCGTGGTCTTCTTAAAAAAGGACCTAAGTATAGAATCCCATCCAAGATAGATTTTGTCAAATGCCGTGAAGTGCTTACGGAAGCCTTAGATAATTATACGAAAAGATGGTGTAATCAGAAGGAGTCGAACCGCATGCTCTGAATGACTGGAAAAACCTCATTTTAGATATAACGGATATTCGAATAGATAACTTCCATAAAAACCCTCATCTTTTTCAAAATCCACGTTCCAAATCAGAAAGATATTTCAAATCCAAACTAAGTAAATTACATGAAAAATATGTCTTTGCACCAGCTGATAAAGCAGCCAACAACACCATTATCATTTGAAAACGTTACTACATATCAACTTTGATTTCGGAACTTTCGTCTACAAATACATATATCAAAAGCAATGAAAGTGCATCTAACATTTTAGGCAAGCATAACAGTGAACTGTCTTCATTCAATATCTCTATTTCTAAATTGGATCTCCCAACACTATATTGCATACCGAAACTGCACAAGTCTCCTTACAAATTTCGATTTATTGCTAATTCTAGTAACTGCTCCACTACAATTTTGTCTAGAAATCTGACGTCAGCACTTACTGCTATTAAAGAACACATAACTAGATATTGTGAAACGGTTCTAAACAGGAACGATGTAAATTTATTTTGGTCTATTAACACCAATTCTCTGTAACCATCAACCTAAATTTGGCACGCATGGTGACCAGTCGTGATGAAATTTTATATACATAATCATTGTAATCAGATATGAAAAAAAGTTAATGGGGACAATGTCATACGGTGATCCGTTACCATGGAAACACAGTTTCAATATTTGGTTTGTGATGATATGGGGATTTTAACTTATGGTATCTTCTAATGAGAACTATATGTTATACAGAACTTATTTGTTTTAAATACTGTAGTACAACATGGACTCTTCAGATATTTATGCTCAAACCTAAAAAATGTCTCCCTACTTTGATAAAATAGTGAAAAATTTGTAACTGCATGTGCAATTCTAAGCCTATTTCCTGTAGCAAATATCAAAAACGCAGCCATGCCTGTAAAATGTAAACATACCATGTAATCAATCTAATAGTATATTGTCAAAATGTACAAAAACATTTTTGGGGCTATTTACAATTACTTCAAAAATCAAAAATCAATTTCGATAAAACTTACTAATTTTAGAAAAAGGGGAATTCCCATAGGAGAACTCTCTAGGACGGAGGAAGTAAACGTTTAGCAACAATCAACATGGAGGGAAATTTTGCATGTTTGCTGTGTATTTACAGATTACAATTTGTTTATTTTGATACATATGCCTATATTTTTATCGCACTTGATCTCTCTTTCTCTCTCTCTCTCGATCTCTACTCGCGGGGTCGGGAAAATTAGGTTCAATGGCCATACTGAATATGTTGAAACATTTCTTCTTTATATGCGAAAAAATTGGGTATTTACCTTTGGGGAGTGGAGGGAGTGGGGTGAACCAGACCATTTCATGTACCCTATAAATTGGGGAAAGGGGGGTTCCATGATTCGAAACCCCCTTGAGTTCATGCACTAGACCCCTCTTTTTCTCTGAAAAGATAGGGAGTAGCCATATGATTTTTTTAGGGGGGGGGGGCGGTTAAGAAATCTTTGCTTGAATTTTTGTCAAAAAGAATATTCAGGCCTAAAGCGGCGGTGAAAAAAATAAAGCATTTTGCTACGACGGTATTTATTTGGGAAAAAATCCAACCAAGAGGGCCAGAGAAAATAAAATCAGCTTTGAGAAATACTGAGAAATATTCTTGTAAAATCTAAGTATCCGACCCATTGTTGATCCCCTAAATTTCCCTGTAATCTTGGTCCATATCATATCTACTGTTAAATCAAAATGTAATGTTTATCTTGTTTCTTGAGTGGAAATAATACAATATCTTTGATGAATTAAAAAAAAAAGAATTAGGTATAAATAAAGTCAAAATCAAATCTTCTGCGGATCCTGCCAGGTGGAAAAGAGGAGGGGGGGGGGAGTGTCTCCGAACACAATAAATATGAATGAGAAAGGAACTGATATCAAAATCAAAATCTAAACCTTTTCTAGTATACTGTCTATATAGTACTAGTATCACCCTGATTCAATGGAGTTTGACAGTCTCGGGCTTTTAGGATTTAAAGTGAGGGGGTAAATATGGGATTTAGGGGTGGGGCTGAAAGAAAATGATTTATTGAGAGAAGATAGGATTATTGGTAAGGGTGAGAGATGAAATAGTAGTAATGATAACTCTTAAAGATACAGTGTCCCTGAAAATAAATTTTATCGAAAACGTAAAACTTATTCCAAAGGGTCTAAAAAGAAGAAAAAAGGAGCCATAAAAATTTATTCGAAAATATGCAGTAACATCCCTTATATTGTCGATTTTTTAATAATTAAACCGCCATATACCACTATTGTAAAAACTCAAGACATTGGAGGTGGCGCCAGTGAAATGAATTAGAGCTGCGCACCCCAAATTCAAAATAAGTCGTTTTTAAAGGTGTATAGCTGCGAATGTATGGTTAGATTCACCTGAAAATTTGAATTTATACAAATGAGAATGTATACTTTCATATGAAAAGAAAGATTTTGCATTCCAAAATTTTGTAAAATTAATTAATTTTCAGGGACACCGTCCCTTTAAAATTCATCATAGAATTTGCTGTTTGTGATACATTTAATTTGTTAATTATTTTCTTCTGCAGTATTTGATTTTATAATTTCTAGGTATTTAGACAAACTATAGTTAATTACATTCCAAAAATTATCAAGCTTATACTATTAGCCAGTTTGTAAAATGAAACTAATAAAAGTCTTTTTGAGTAGCATTCATCTTCGAAGAGATCCCCTCCCTTCTTTTCTAAAATGACTGAATCAATTTAGACAGGGATATGTATACTCCATTTCTTAATATTTTCCGACTCGCTACACTAGATGATCAAAAAGCAAAACTAAAATAGGAAATTAAAAGCCTTCCCAGGCTATAATATATTTAATCCTTCGTCTTCAAAAAAAAAAAAATCTTGAACTCCCTTTTAATTTCAAAGATTCCTACATCCGCCTTTAATATTCGCAAACAATGGGGAAGTGAAACAATCACAAGTTGATTTATGAGAAGGGGGGGGGGGGGGGGTGTTAAAAAAAAAGTGTCAAAGGATAGAATTGCACCAAATTTCACACTCAGATTTTCACCATTTTGAAATAATTTTCAGCTCAAAAAAGCCACCATGAATGTCGATTAAAGTTGATTAATAGCAATTTCATATCGTGACTGAAGAAACATAAACACAATAAAGATCCCGTTTGCTTGCATGTCTAGCTGATATGTGCTCTCCGCTGGACCATACATTGCATGAAAATATTGTGAATTGTGAAGAATATGAATTAAATAAAACAAAATAAAAAAAATTAATAAATAATAGATAAATGAATAAAATAATCGATTTAAGAAATGCCCATATTGCATAAAATTGTATTTTAATGCACCCTTGATCCGTATTACCATGGAATTCCCATTTTTCTCTCTTATCAATGTGAATTTCTCCCCTATATGTCTTTTTTTTTTTGTGGAATTTTGCCTGTTTTAATTGATATTTAATTGCATGATGAAACCTTTAATTTTTTTTAATTGTCAAATTATTCAACTTCGTTGAACTCCAAATAACAAAGGGGAATATTCATAAGGAGAGGAAAAAGCAGAAATTTTGGAACAAATTTTTCAATGCCGAGGCTGATAAGACTGACAGCTGCTTGTTTGCTAGATTTGACAAACCTACTGACAATCGTATTATTAGAAAAAAAAACTACCAATACGATTGATGAGTAATAGCTCCAAAGTACAATTATTGCATGGGTAATGTGGGTAGCTCGAATTTCCTTTATACCACCTGCAGTGTTTGCTGTACTGTACTGTACTGACTACTGTCCTTTATACTGTACTGTACTGTAGTATAAGGCAAATCTTGTTCTGCTTGAAAAGATGTGTGACCATTTAGTTGTCATTTTGATAATTATGTATCTGACTATGAAAAGATTGTGATATCAGCGCTCTTATAAAGTGCTGAAAGAATAAATGCAGGGTACAGACTTATCTTTTTACATCACTGGTCTTTTGACGGAGACGATACAACGGCGAAGGTCTGCCTGAAAAAGTGGAGGGGCATAATATCCCAAAATGTCTTACAAGCAAAAATAAAAGCGGGGGGGGGGGGGGGGAATAAAGAGTGGGGATTTCAGTGGTGGATCCAGCTTTTGAGTTAGAGGGGGCGTAAAAAATGGTGAGGGGTCTGGGGGCCGCTAGGTCGCCAGCGGGTCCAGGGCAGAGTCCTGGCAGGGGGACCAGGGGGGCGAAGCCCCATGGAAGCTGACGAATGTCAGCCTTTTCGGGCCCATTGTCATGACTGAAATTGATTATTGAATTAAAATTGGTGCATTTTACAATTATATTAACTAATAGGTGGTTAGTAATATATACTAATATTTACTCTTTTTTTGTATGGGAAATGATCGCTTTACCTATGATTTGCAATTTTTAGGGGGGGGGGGGGAGGTGTACGCCCCCACCCCCTACGCCCATCCGCCTTGAATCCGCCACTGGGTTTCATTTTCTGTAATCACAAATTTAGATTTGGGATCTGTTTTTATACAGATATGAAGAAATGTCTGGTGAGCTGTAGCGAACCAACAAAAAAATTTGAAAATTGACTGAAAAATTGTAGATTTATGGTACAAAATATTGCTATTTTAAACAATGTTAATGCTTCATAAAATATTGTGATTGAAAAGTATTTGTGTGCATGTGTGTGTGGGGGGGGGGGGGGGGGGGGGGGGCGCAAACATGGTTGTGCCCCCACTTTTCAAAGTGGGGGGGGGGGGGCATGTGCCCTGGCTGCCCCCTCCTTCTCCTACGCCCTTGTGACAGTGATTTGTTTGCCCGTCTGTCATTTCATCCGCTTTCAATGAAAGAGTATGAAAATATATAGTAGATGATAAGATTTAGCATGTGTATGTATCTTGAGAAGACACATCTTTTGGTACCAAAGTTTTTACCTTTTAACATTAACCTTGACCTTTGACTTACTTTTTCGTTGTTTTTTTTTCAGGGAAATACTGAAAAGAATTCATATAAAATATGTCTCCCTGAATGCCTTTAAATTTTATATAATTCAAGTGATACATACAGTATGTTATAATATATTTTCTCACGGTTTCGAGACATCACAGCAAAAGGAGAGGAGGCGGAGGGGGATGGAGGAGGTTGCAAACTAGCAAGTTTAAAACTTGGCTTCATCTTTTGAAGCATGAGTGGAAGGGCTTTATTATTTCACATGTACATTACTTATGACAAGATTATTCATCTTAGAATAGAGACAATGTTACCTTGACCTTAAAATTCGACCTTTTTCTAAACTTTTATATAAGGCTTTTATAATGGTAGGTCTTAAATATTTCATATATAAATTGACAAGACCACTCTTTTCAGACCTTAACCTTTGACAATGTGACCTAGATGTTTAAATTTGACCTTTTCTCAAACTTTTGAATAGTAAGTGATAGGGCCTTTGCATTCCTTTTGAACGTACCAACAGTTTGACATTGTGACTTTGACTTATGATACTCAAAGCTGCTATCCGGGGCATTAATTTATGTTTCACAAACATAGAGCTTGTTCCTATTTGACCGTGAACTCTTAATATCATTGCAAGAGCTACATATAGGGATACATTTTCTGGCGTCCGTTCACCTTTTATAGTACATGTACTATGTCTGAGATCAAGACATTTGTCCTTGTGACCTTCACCTTGACCTCTGGCAACTACCATTATGGTATCTTCTTCTTAAGGGGAAAACATCTAGATTTATTCTTATCATGTTTGAAGCATAACAAAATGAAAATCATCATATATTTTTATCTAAACAAGAAACTCACAGAAAGTGAGGAAATAATCGACAAGACTTGGGATAAATCACATTGTTGTCATCTGACTGTTGAATAAGTGTTAGATGATTATGTCATTTTTATTATTATTATTCAAAAATTGACACAACATTCATGGATAATCATACCTATTGATGAAAATATGTAAAAGGTCAATGCCATTTAAGAAGTCAAGGTCATTTAATGTATTTCAATAAGGAAACCGACGGCTTTTTAGTATTATTTTTTTGAAAAAATAAGCCATAATTAACTTATGTTGCCATGGCAACCACGCTTTCATTAATCAAAATGTTGCTTTTAACATATAATTTGAATAATTGATCACTGAGAATAATAATTGTTAATAATAAAAGAAATTTAATGATTATTATTAACCATTTTTGTTGGTTTTGTCTATGAAATTATCGAAAATCAGCGGTTTTGTTTCCATGGTTACCACTATTATACTCAATAGCCCCAAAATTTTTATTGTATATAATGATACTATATAGTGTCTTCTTTAAAGACAACATAATGCCCATTAACAGTATGGCTTCAAAAGAGAACAAAATCGCTTCAAAACTTGCATTGTTTCAACATTTTTGAGACCTCCTTTAGGACCCTCTTTAAGTACTCCGTTGGGCTGAAAACTGCTCATCAGTTGAAATATTGTAATACACTGAATAATTCTCTTTTAGTAACCTAACAATTATATAAAATCAAATTTTAAAAAATAATTTTATTTCAATATTTATAATTGCCTCAAAATTAACTAATTCTGATGGTTCAGAATATTAATTTTGGAGGGAAATTTACTCGAGCCGTTGCCATGGCAACCGGTGGGCATAGACATCAAGGGACATCATTTTCTTTAATTGTCTTTTAAAACAAAGCTACTTGCACAAATTAGTCATATTCTGAGACAATGCGTGCCGCACCCCTATTATAGAAAGGTTGACATTTACAGAGAATTGCTGTTAAGAATTCAGGGGATGTGATTGAAAAAATGAAATCCGGAAATTTCCAAGCCGATACGATTTCTTCATACGACTTCTCTAATATGTACACCACACTTCCTCATGACAAAATTAATGATCGATTATCTAATCTCATTAAATGGTGTTTTGATCGAGAGCGAAAAACTTACATTTGTACATCTGAATCGAAGGGTTTCTTTTCCTCGACAGACCACAAATCATACAAATCATGGACATGTAGTGACCTGTGTAATGCCTTGTCCTTCCTCTTGGACAATATTTATGTTAGATTTGGTGAGGATCTATACAAGCAGGTTGTAGGAATTCCTATGGGTACTAACTGTGCGCCTCTTGTTGCAGATTTATTTTTATACACTTATGAAAAAGAATTTATCCAAAATCTTCAAAAGCAAAGAAAATTTGATGAGCTGAAATGTTTCAATAATACTTCTAGGTATCTGGATGATATTCTAACCATTGACAATCCTGCTTTTGAATTATATAAGAATGAAATTTATCCACAAGAATTAACCCTTAACAAGGCAAACCTTTCAAATACAGAAACACCCTTTTTAGACCTAAATATCAAAATTGTAAACGGAAAGATTCATACAAGTGTATATGACAAAAGGGATGATTTTGGATTCAACATTGTAAATTTCCCTTGGCTTGACGGTGATGTTCCAAGATTACCGTCATACGGCATTTACATATCACAGCTCATCCGGTACGCTAGAGCATGTACTGATATTTTGGATTTTCACAGTAGAAATTTACAAATTACCAAAAAACTTTTAGGTCAAGGTTTCCGCTTTCATAAACTAGTTAAGACTTTCTGGAAATTTTACAAAAATTACAGTCAACTTCTTTTAAAATTCGGATCTATACATGCAACAGAGTACATTACTATGGGTATTACACAACCTGTCTTTTATGGTGATATGATAAACAAAATAAAAAGGATCAAAGATAGGCAGCATAACCATCGAAAATGCGTCAGAATCATCAAACGCCTTTTATACCGTGGGTATGATCCTAATGTCACCAGACGGACACTAGGCTTGGTACTTGACCAATCTACAGTCTTGTACAAGCGCATCCATGAGACTTGCACTCTGACTGACTGTGACGACGGGATTCCATGACGGGCCCTGTCCAAACCTCTTTAGAGAAGACAGGGCCCCGACCACCTGTCCTCTCTTAATGTCAGTCGGACTCCTCGGGTGATTACATACATGAGCTCGCTACAGCCGGCAGAGCACGGACTGTATTACGCATGCCCTCTTTTTATATCCATTTACATATTCATCTGTGTCTATGGGGCCTCTGCGATTCGCGGTCTTGTTTGTATGATGTCATCTTACAGTGAGGAGGTTGTTTTACACCACAATTGTACGTTCTTCGAGACCTCTGGGTAATTGGAGAAGTGAGAGGGTTGTGCGCACGTAATCCAGGATAACCACACCATTTGCTACTTGCGTGACAGATGGCCGTCCAAAGTCGGCACCGGTTACCCATTGGTCTCGTCGGTTTATGTGTAGTCTTTTGTGTTTGATGTTTACATGTCGTGTGTCTCTTTTCCGTCTCGTGCTGTACTCGTCTTTTGTGTTTTTGCATCGGGTGTTAGGCGTTTTACTGTTGATGCTGCAACGGGGTCCTGTTGGAGATCTCCTCCCTTCTTTTTATAGAAGACAGGAAGAGATCTCCAACAACACTCGGTTGCAGCACCAACAGCAAAACCCAAAATCACCCATTGCAAAAACACAAAACATCCATGCACAGAATGAGACGGAAATGATAAAATGAACGTCAAATCACAGAGAAATCACAGAGACATCAAACATAAATGACCACACATAAACCAACGAGACCAATGAGCAATCGATGCCGACTTAGGACGGCCATCTGCCACGATAATAGCAGACGGCGTGGTTATCCTGGATTACGTGCGCACAACCCTCCCACTGTTCCGATTATCGACCAGACGTGGACCAGACATGCACGTTTCTTAGAAACTTGTACAAGTATGTCTAGTCCATGCTGCAAATTTATTTGTTCTTAAATAATGCTATCGAATTTGAAGACGTTTTACATTTGTACCACTTGGTTAGTGTCACTGCTGGTGGACTAGGATCCCCTCCCCCGAAGGCACTTGTAGACAAGTTCGATCGTTTCTTTGTGTTTTTGCATTGAGTGTTTTGTGGTTTTGCTGTGGGTGCTACAACCTGGTGTTGTTGGAGATCCCCTCCTTTGTTTCAACGCATTCGAAAATTTATGTTATCAAAATTTCTAAAACCTGGGTCCTGTAGCATCATATCCCACCATCCTGCTACGTCTTTCGGTACATTTTTTTACATATCTTACAAACTCTTTGGTCATATTACATTTTTTAGATTGGGTATCACTGCCGACGGTTAAGTACCCGAAACGTACATGTCTGGTAAATGCTGCAAGTTTATGTGTTCTTAAATGATGCTATTGAATTTGAAGAAGTTTTACATGATTAGAAATATACATGATTAGAAATAGAGTTTTATTCGACATAGAGATGGGCGGAGCAAACCCCCAAAAATCTTTTAAATATATTATAACATTTGTCTTAATTTTTTTTGTCAATAATGTAAGAAAAAGCAAGCAAGAGTTACATCGAAAAGATATTTCTAGACTATTTACACTAATCCTTGATAAACACGCCTCTGTCATTATTGTTTTCTTCCAAAACACTTAGATTGAAGATACCATATACACAAGCAAAGGAGGCTCAATTTTCTCTTGTTTCTCTTAATTTTTGGGGTTTTTTGTGTTGATCAAAGGGGAAGGGGGTACATTTTATCATGCCCTTGAGACGATCTGATATTGTATACTACAGAAAGTACTGAGATAGAAGTTTAGCCGTTTGATAGGAAGCATTAATCAATATACTATATTACACGTCTTCAATTTTATAGCATCATTTTAGAACAGATACATAAGTAGCATGGACAAGACATTCACGTTTCGGGTACTTAATCCTCATCAGTGATCCTCAATCCAAACAATAAAATATGTGATAGAGAATGTATCTGGCATTGGAAGCGATTTAACGAAGTTACACAAATCCTTTACCGTTCGTTGTGAGAGTATTTTGACAAACTTACATGTAGTAATATAAAAAAGACCTGTCAACAAATGTAAGGGTTTATCCTGGCTTTTGTGCATGAAATATATTTGTTCATGTATACCCTTATCAGTATCTCTACATAAATGTGTAAAAGAAGATCCTGACGATAATCGGAGCACCACTCACAATAGAGCACAAATTTGAGCATCGATCGATCCCTAGCAAGAAGGTGGGACCAGGTGCCCCGACGGAACCGTTGGAACAATGCGTACAAATTCAAATATTTAACCAAACAGTCAATAGTTTCTTTGTTCACATAATAATTAAATAAGTTTCCGTTGGAACAATGCCTACAAATTCAAATATTTAACCAAGCAGACAATAGTTTCTTTGTTTATATCAATATTGTACCTAGGGTCAATAGTTAAAAAACTATTGACCAATAAAAGTCACATCGTTTGTGACGTCACGTCATTGATGACCTTATAAATTCTACCTATTTTTCCGCACTATTCCTGTAAACATGCCCGGGCCACTTGGTTCGCGCTGCAGTATTGAAGTAAGGTATAACAAAACATTTAGTGACTGGGAATTCGGACAACATATGATTTGTTGGGCCTTCAGACAAAATATAGCCTTCGGCCTTCTAGCTCGGGCAATATTTTGTCTTCATGTCAAACGAATCAAGTTTTTGCAGAAATAAAGAATGGGATATCAAAAACTGGAAATTTAAGCTAACAAATGAAATCATAAACAATTTGAAAAAAAATCAGTTAAAGACTGTTTTGTTTAACGTCTTCAAATTCAAAAGCATCAATTAAGAACAGATAAATGGACAAGACATGCACGTTTCGGGTACTTTACCCTTGTCAGTGATCCCCATCTAAATAATAAGAAGAAGGGAGGAGATCTCCAACAAGACCCTGTTGCAGCATCAACAGTAAAACACCATTACATCCGATGCAAAAACACAAAAGACGAGTACAGCACGAGACGGAAAAGAGACACACGACATGTAAACATCAAACACAAAAGACAACACATAAACCGACGAGACCAATGGGTAACCGGTGCCGACTTTGGACAGCCATCTGTCACGCAAGTAGCAAATGGTGTGGTTATCCTGGATAACGTGCGCACAACCCTCTCACTTCTCCAATTACCCAGAGGGTTCGAGGAACGTACAATTGTAGTGTAAAACAATCTCCTCACTGTAAGATGACATCACACAAACAAGACCGCGAAACGCAGAGGCCCCAGAGACACAGATGAATATGTAAATGGATATAAAAAGAGGGCATGCGTAATAAAGTCTGTGCTCTGCCGGCTGTAGCGAGCTCATGTATGTAATCACCCGAGGAGTCCGACTTACATTCAGCGAGGACAGGTGGTCGGGGCCCTGTCTTCTCTGAAGAGGTTTGGACAGGGCCCGTCATGGAGTCCCGTCGTCACAGTCAGTCAGAGTGCAAGTCTCAAGGATGCGCTTGTACAAGACTGTAGATTGGTCAAGTACCAAGCCTAGTGTCCGTAATGTTACATGGTCAGAAAGTGTGAAAAGTATTATGTCCTAAAATATACCCGAAAGACGTAAAAGAATGGGTGCGATACGATGGTACAGGGCCCATGTTTTAGAAATTTCAAGAAATTTTGATAACAGAAGTTTTCGAATGCGTTGAAGATAAGATCAACCGAAGTTCATTGATGTTTGTATGTGCCCTCGGGGACTCCTTGTCTACCAAGTGGTTCAATTTCAATAGCATCATTTAAGAACAGATAAATTTGCAGCATGGACCAGACATGCACGTTCCGGGTACTAGCCTAAGGATGATTGTATGATGATTTAAGGTCAAGGTTGCAACTTTGATAGAGATGAAGTAAAAGAAATATGGATATATCTACATGTAGAGGAACATCCCCTCGAACGTTTCAGAACGAAAAATCAAAATTTGCACGTCTGGTTTTTTTTTTTTTTTTGCTTCATACATCCATTTTTTGGACTGTTTTATATTTTCCCTCATTTTGGAGAATTCCACATGATCACTTTACATACGTTGTATTTCCGTAATGTATGAAATATTATGAAATTCATATTTATTTATAATACTTTTCTGAATTTTTAAAGCTTGTATATTTGTTTAAGGCTATTTCAGATATTCTGAAAACAAGTTCTAAAGGCAGTATATTTATATATGATTTTGCTGGTTGACATGACAACAACTTGTCCACAGTTATATGATTTAACGTATAAAATTGCGGTAGTGCTTTATACTAAAGCAATCAAAATAATGTATACCCGATTTAGTTTTTTCGCAAAGTGACTATTTTATATAAATAAATAATGACTCAAAGACATAGAGTTTGACTTATAGTTCGAATTTTGAATTATTTCTTTTTAAAAGAGTATAACTGTACAAATTTTGATTTTAAAAATAAAACCTGAGGGTGCTAGTGAAATGAATTTGGGTGGCTTATGAAAAACACTTTGGCTTGAAGCATCACTGATGAGAATTAGATATTCGAAACACGTGTCTGGTGCATGAAAATTAGTTTGAAATTTTCTTCAAGAAGGTATAGAGTTGGAACAATTCCGTATTATTCACAGAAAATATTTTAATGATTGAATATTAGATAGAAAATTCATACGAAAATGAAAACTTTTCCTTTTTTTGTGATTTTTCATGTAGAAAATGTGTATTTTCCCCCAAAACACCAAATTCAGGAATAAAATTTTAAATAAGATTTTTTTTCTGAAATAACGTAAAGGACTGAATTAATATCATTTATGGTTTACGTTGGTTCCAAATATTTTCTGATATGAAATTACAGTCATCTCCTTGTATAGTCACAACTCAACCATAAAAAAATTTATTCCCCGCTACCGTGTTCATTCGGGGACATTGCTTATTCGCTTCTTAGCCCTACAAAATAGGAACGGGCGAAGAAGCGAAGAAATGATGCGAAGAAATATTTTGAAAAGCGAAGAAATAATATGAAGAAGCGAAGAGATGATGCAAAGAAGCGAAGAAATTATGAAAAGAATGGATCATGTCTTCGCTTCTTCTCAGTTTCGCATCATTTCTTCGCATCTTCACATCATTTCTTTGCTTTTCGCCTGTTCATATACGTGTATTGTAGCATGGAGAAGCGATAACCCCCTAATTAACACCGTATGATATAAAGTAGTCTCCTGTACGATGTAAAAGACACAAATGCCTTTAACATTATTACTTCAAGCAAAACTAATTCAAAGAGGCTACAGCAATTTAGACGTATCTCATTGTTTAAGCTTACTCCTTCTTCTTGTCAAATAATAAATAGTACAAAGAGAGAAAATTGAATTAGCTGTAAGCTTCATATTTGGTCCTACTTAATTACTATTAATAATTTTAGTTATGTATGTAATAATTGGTTCATGTAATATTTTAACATATCTATATTGTACTAATTATCACGGTATCGGATTTAAAGTACCATCTACAAATGCGTCTCTTTCTATGCTTGTCTGCTTTGTGTTTTTGCACCGGGTGTTTAGGTGTGTTACTGTTGGTGCTGCAACCTGGTGCTGTTGGAGATCCCCTCCTTTCTTTTACAGTACATTCCTTATTTGCACTGGACAGTGCATGGAGAGTGTTCATTAGATTTATTTATTTTTTGTGTTTCGATAACGCTGTATTGTTTCTGTCTATTTATCATATTTCCCGATCACGTGAGACAGTTCTGTTTTACAGTTTATTTGGAAGAATTTGTAAGCCTTTTGATTGTGAGCTTTGGAATATGATTTCTGGTTAAACGCTTGACTTCATCTATTGACTATAGCCAAAAAGAAGCAGGTTTCAAAACTCATCAAAATAAAGCTAATTAAGTAAATTTGTGAAGAAAAATATTTCATAAATCAAAAGATTATCATAGATATGTCATAACGCCCCACGCACCCCCCCCCCCCCCTCCTTCCCGAACTAACCAAAAGATTACTTTTGTATTTTGGACTATTCGTATTGAAACGTCATGATGAAAAGACAGGTACCTTGTGAATGGAATAGAAATAGGTCAATGTAAATGTTTATAACAATGTGCTTAGTACTAATCATCAGTACATTATACACAAGTTGTGACTGATGGATGATGGTTGATGCTTTGTGTCAGGTCACGTGCACTTTGATATTATCTAACGCACAGGATGGTCAGGCTGTACTTTGAAAGTGCCTGGACAAAGGTAAACACGAAGGGAAATTGACACTTCTACATATAGATAATCTGTGTCTTGCAAAAAAAAAAACCCCAAACAAACAAACAAAACACACAAACACGAAACATAACAAACACAAAAACCCAATATAAAATAAATACAAAACAAAGCAAACAACCTCCTATCTGATTGTTATAGTTTTACTTTCATTATACATTTACCCTTGCGTGAACTCAAATTGGACCCTATACAATATTTTTATCTGAATACTTGAATAACGGTAACTTGTAAAGGTACCACTTAATAATATAAGGATAAGTGTAAAAAATTAGTTGCATTTAAGTGAGATCTCATAGTTCAGGAGAATTTCTATTCAAAAGTCTAGGGACAATTTATTTTCAGTAACTTCTTTTCCCACGGAAGAAAACAATCCAATTTCAGAATGAATATCTCTGGACAGCGGATCAAAAACATGGCCTTGTATTTCAAAAGAGATCCAGGAGATGTATAAATTGAGATTCTTGAGCCTTTGATCATCGCACGTGTTGATTAAGGAAAGAGCGTCATGATTAACGAAGTTTATTTTTATGATAAAATTGCACCAATTCTCGATATATAAATTTAGGCATCATTTTCTTGTTGGGATACAAGCCGAAGTTTTAATGTAAGGCTAGCAATAAATGAGAAGGAGCGAAGATACGGTCGTTGTTACAAATGATTGAAGTAACATTTGAATGACATTGATAATTTCAATATCAACTTTCACCAAAAGCACTTGAAAAGTACACGACCTTTGTGGTCAAGGTGTCATTGAACACAACATGCTCCCAGATGCTGCATTGTTTACTAACAATGACAAAATTGGCAACATATTTCTATAACGTAATTAATTAAGTTTGATAGACCCATATCAAAGTGACATGGACATGTACCTCTAATGGAAGTCTTAGAGAATATAAATAGGTCATTTCATAAAGATTTAGCAGCAGAGTTCTGTTTCAGACCTGAGCAGTAAGTACCTTTCATATATTGATATAAATTGTTATTATCATGTAAACATTTTAAATTTGAAAACATATGAATTCTAATAACAATAATAACAGTAAATAGGGGATATTATGTTAGAACTTGAATGAATAACAGGAATGTATGATTGTATTGTCGCAAAGGGCAAGGTGCGGTGACATGCCATTTCAGCCCTATTCTAAAACAATTTTCAGACATTCATTATGTTCCCACTTTACAAAAGCTTTAAGACAAAGGATTAAGAAAAAACTGGGTTTTTTTATAGCCCTATACAGAAAGCTGCGATGATTAAAACGTCTACAATTCTTGAATTGGTTGAATACCAATAACTGAGCTACATTTAAATTAAAAAAAAAAACTAAGTAGTGCGCCAGCCCTCGTCCGTGATTATTTTTATACAAATTGATAGATTTCTGATCGAGCTTTCAATTTGAACGGAAAATATTTTATCGATTTGAGCGGTTAGCGCAGCTATAGTCCTTTAGTTTTCCGTTGTGACGCGTCAGCGGAGCGACAAAACGGATCATTGCGATCAGAAACCATACGCTGTTATTGAAATAATGTTATCTACAATTTTTAGAATTTAATTCAACATTTATTTCGCATTTTGTTATATGTCACCATACAACGTTGCTAAGAACATGATGAACGTGACGTGACGTCGTCGTTGATCGTCGTTAAAGCCAAAATTAAACTACATCAACAAATGAAAATTCACGGTTCATACATGTATGACTTCAGTTTAAGTATCTTTCTTGTTTACTACATGTATTTCTATTCTTTATAATCGTGATAACTATATTTCGTTCTTCGTTGTAGATTTTCTGATACTCTAAAATGCAGGTAAGCTTTACACTATAACTTAAAGAACCCTGCCGGGTCGTAAAATTTTCATATCTTTGGCATATAGAGAGTTCCAGTATTGTGTAAATACTGTGTATCAAGATAGATAACTCCAAAATTCAAAAGCAGACAAGAGCATTTGAAGGAAGTGTCTTAATCGATAAAAACATGTATACACGCTTGATTCTTCTAACTGTTGAACCTGTATTGTTTCTATGTATTTTCATATCAGATTCTTTTTGCAACTTGAAGAAGTTCTTTGGCTTCGCAAAAACTGATTTGAATTTCGAATACTTGTACACGATATTTGTATGTTTTGAATACATGGTTTATGTATATGTAGCTCTTTTAATTATTCATATTTTGAATTTGTTCTTTTTCGGCTAAAGTCAACAATGTTGAGATATATTATGAGATATGCATCATAATTTACTTGAATAATTCTAAGAATATAACTGATTCAAGTTTCATCTTTAGATTTCCCTTCTAGCTGTTTGTCATTCAAAATAAGAAAAAAAAAATAGATAGATGAAAAAAATTCCAAATTTATGATTGCATTTCAGACGAAGATCCTAGCCATCGCTTTAGTGTGTTCCCTTCTACTTTTTGCCTGCACTTCTGCAAAGAAAACTCCTGAAAAATGCAGGGACAAATGTATGGACCGTGAACGAGGCTGCAGGAAGAACTGCCAATATCATAACCACCCTGCAAAGTGCAAGGACAGATGCGGTGATGACAGAGACAAATGTCTGATGGACTGTAAAGGACCAAAGTGAAACCTCTATATTACAACATGATATAAATGTAGTGGCTTATATATAGCATAAGACGAATAAAAACTTGAATTGAAATATAAAAGTTCTACTTGTTTATATGTATACTATTTTTTTTTTCTGTTTAATATTTAGGAATCGTCCTTAGTGACATTCCTTGTACAGTTGGTGTCTTTTGTTATGCTTGTCAACTCATTGTTTTTGTATTTTGGTGTTTTAGTCTTTTGCTGCTGGTAATGCAATCGAGTTATGCTCCAATCCTTTCTTGTGTCCTAAAGTTTTCCCCTCTCGATCAAAACTCCATTTAATGATTTTGGACAACCGATCCTAAAACAAAGGAGGGGATCTCCAACAACACCAGGTTGTAGCACCCACAGCAAAACCCCAAAACACTCAATGCAAAAACACAAAGCAGACAAGCACAGAAACAGACGAATAAGGGACAAGGAACGTCAACGCACAACACAGAAACATCAAACACAAAGGACTACACATAAACCAACGAGACCAATGGGCAAGCGGTGCCGACTTAGGACGGCCATCTGCCACGGAATTACCCAGAGGTCTCGAAGAACGTACAATTGTGGTGTAAAACAATCTCCTCACTGTCAGATGACCACACACAAACAAGACCGCAAAACGCAGGGGCCCAAGCAACACAGGTGAATATGTAAATGGATATAAAAAGAGGGCGTACGTAATACAATCCGTGCTCTGCCGCCGCGAGCTTATATATGTTATCACCCGAGGAGTCCGACTGACATTCGGAGAGGACAGGTGGTCGGGGCCCTGTCTTCTCTAAAGAGGTTTGGACAGGGCCCGTCATGTAGTCCCGTCGTCACAGTTAGTCAGAGTGCAAGATTTAAGAATGCGCTTGTACAAGACTGTAGATTGGTCAAGTACCAAGCTTAGTGTCCGTCTGGTGACATTAGGATCAGATCCACGGTATAAAAGGCGTTTGATGATTCTGACGCATTTTCCATAGTGATGTGTTGTCTATCTTTGATCCTTCTTATCTTGTTAATAATGTCACCATAAAATGCAGGTTGTAAAATACCCAAAGTAATATACTCTGTTGCCTGTATTGGTCCGAATTTCAGAAGATGTTGACAATAATTTTTGTAAAATTTCCAGAAAGTCTTTACTAGTTTGTGAAAGCGAAAACCTTGTCCTAAAAGTTTCTTGGTAATTTGTAAATTTCTACTATGAAAATCCAAAACATCAGTACATGCTCTAGCATACCGGATGAGCTGTGAAATATAGATACCATAGGACGGTAATCTAGGAACATCACCGTCAAGCCAGAGGAAATTTACTATGTTAAATCCAAAATCATCTCTTTTGTCATTCACACTTGTATGGATCTCTCCATTAACAATTTTGAAATTTAGGTCCAAAAATGGTGTTTCTGTGTTTGAAACGTTTGCTTTGTTTAGAATCAATTCTTCTGGATAAATAACATTCTCATACTTTTCAAAAACAGGATTGTCGATAGTAAGAATATCATCCAGATACCTAGAAGTACCAATGAAGCATTTCACATCATCATTTTTTCTTTGCTTTTGAAGATTTTGGATAAAGTCCTTTTCATACGTGTATAAAAATAAATCTGCAACAAGAGGCGCACAATTAGTACCCATTGGAATCCCTACAACCTGCTTGTAGAGTTTCTCACCAAATCTTACATAGATATTGTCCAAAAGGAAGGACAAGGCAATACACAGGTCACAAAATGTCCATGATTTGTTCGATTTGTAATCTGAGGCGGAAAAGAAACCCTTCGATTCAGAAGTACAAATGTAAGTTTTCCCCTCTCGATAAGTTTGTAGAATTAATCCGTGTGAACAAGAGGTTACAGAGATCACTGGGAGACCACTGAAATACTCGATTCATTTTTGAACCTCATGTTTTGTAATAAATATTTTAACACAAATGTAACGCCTTCATTATCTCCCTTTTCTGAGTACATGACGTGTGGTAACATTCCCTAGTGTCTTGTCTGTGGCTTATTCATATTGCTGATGCCCTATTAGTCCACATTAAACTCAAATAAACATAGAAAAGAAGTACATATGTTCCAATCGGTTATTTTGTACAAAAGTCGAGAAGGCAAGGCAAACCACTAGCAGATCCATTGGAACGAGTTAATGAAAATTATGACGATAAACTCAACAACTCTCACAACAGAGCACAAAATAAGCATCCCCTGATTGGCCAGCCGCATCCGCCGTCGGTGTTCACACACAAAAATGATAACAATATCCAAAATACATGCACTATCTTAGGCAATGTATATATAGAAAGTGCTATGGCGACCATGTCAGGGGAAAATATTCAAAACACGTCCTGTTAAAACCATCGCGGGGAACTTTTTACAAGCTCCACGTGGCACAGAGAATTAGTGTGACACAAATGAGATAAAGAAGATCCTGACTCAACAGCACTCACAACAGATAATATATATGAGCAGCGACTGACCCTAGAAGTGTGACCAGATGCTCGGGAGAAGTAAGCATTCCCTGTTTGGGTAGCCGCATCCGCCGTCGATGCTTACACACGAAAATGAAAATAACATCCAAGAAAGGAGGGAATCTCAACACCTAGTTACAGCACCAACAGCAAAACACCCACTGTAAAACACAAAGAAGACACGCACAGAAAGATACGTAATGGTACATTGAACGTCAAATCATAGAGAATCATCAAACACAAATGACTTCACATAAACCAACGAGACCTATGGGCAATCGGTGCCGACTTAGGACGGCAATCTGCCACGTCAGTAGCAGACGATGTGGTTATACTGGATTACGTGCGCACAACCCTCCCAATTTTCCAATTTCTCAGAAGTCTCGAAGAACGTACAACTGTGGTGTAAAACAACCTCCTCACTGTCAGATGACCATACAAAATTAAGACCACAAAGCACAGGGGCACAAGCAACATAGATGAATATGTAAATGGATATAAAAAGAGGGCGTACGTAATACAATCCGTGCTCTGCCGACACGAGCTCATGTATTTTATCACCCGAGGAGTCCGAATGACATTCAGAGAGGAGTCCGATTGACATTCGAAACACACAAACCTCGAAATAATCAGTTTTACGTCTTCCTCAGTAATGATTTCAGCCGTTGTTTAATATAACCCTGAATGAGTGGTTTACTTGCATACCGCCAAGCTCAAACGATAAAATCATGATATTTTATATATACCCGAAACAAAAAGAAGCACATCATAATTATGATATATTGATTTTTTTAATTGATCATAAATATTTAGTTAAACATTTGATTACAATTTTCTTTTTCCAGTACTAGAATTACCGGTCATTTTTTCGCAACATATCATGCTGAACAAAGCGCGCTGTTTCTAGCTCCTATTACATGGCCGCAGGTTTGGTATCATTCTGAAATTTTGTTGTTTGGCCATTTTCTGCAAATTTTCAGTAAAAATATAGATGAATACTGGTTTCTCTAAGGGCGAAAAATATAAAACCACGGACTTCATTTTCAAGAGAGCTGATGTTTGGGATGTTTTTCTGAAATTTAGATTTTCTGTTGATGACGTATTTTGAAGCAATTAAATGAATTTGTATTCAGGGAAAATTGTTTATCATCATTGCAAAAACAAATCACAATGCCTAATACATCAGTTTGGATGGGTGTAACAGCTTTAATCATTTCTAAAAAGTGAACGGATTTCTTAAAAGCCATTTTGTCACATTGCGTTTTGCACCAAGTGTCTTTATCATTGCGCTGTGTCTGATCATGAAGACGGATTCGTTTGGCGTCTGACAGAATGAGTCACTCGTTACCTACAAAGTATGATGGAAAAGAATGGAATACCCATAGATTACATGATACATTTTATAGAATGAAGATTAAGTGGTGCGTTTCTTTTTTTTTTTTTTGTTGGGTTTATATTTGTTCTGAGGAAATGGACTAACAGAGGGCCTAGAAACTACTCAAATGAGCGAAAGTCGTAGGGTCACGTAATTCGTAAATCGGCCTAAACTGTTCTTCTTTAAAATGAAGTAAAGATATATCTGATAAAGATTAATAAATGTTTCCCTCTTTTTAAGAGATGAATGAGCAAATCATCCGAGACGCATCACAAAAATCTCATGACGTCATCAAATGACAACAATTGAATGACTGTTACATGTATCGACCAAATTTAGTCAAAATTGCAAGAAAATGTGTCTTTAGTGGAGAATTTTGATCGTCGATAAACATAAAACGTTCATGACATAATCATGATGATTGTTTTTTATATGTATTTTTATGTGTGTCCATGTATGTGGCCTTTGCAAAAATATGTAGGTTTTGCAGACATTTCACGGAAAATTGCCTGTTGTGGGGTATTTTAGAGCATTGTTTACAAAATTTTGAATCATAATTTTGTAAAAAAATAAACTTAACAAAGTATAAAAACACAAATAAATCGTAAAATGATTGCAATCCTAATCCAAGGTAAGGCCAAAACCGGCCTTTGTTGCCCTCCCCCCCCCCCCCCCTTTTCGGACATCTTAAAAAACACTAAGCTTGTAACATCTAATTTTGCACAATGTAAATATGAATTTCAGGTAAGACACTTACAAAATATCGTTTTTGACACATTTGCCAGTTTGTTTGTTTTTTTAACGTCTTATGAGACGGGTGTTCTATCAAGCAAGGGATGCTAATTTTCAGAGGAACCTGGTCTTATCGTTATTAGTGATTCACAATTATTGCTTTTTGTAGAACATTTCGGTTTTTTCTTTCGATGCTTTATTTTATATTATTTTGTAAGATTTTTTGGATACTGAATTTGTGTTTTGTGTTTGGCAGTCGTTCGCTGATGGGATTTTTTACCGTCAAGCATGTAATTTTTAAAGGTTCGATTAGATGCATAAGAAAGATCAGATAATGTTGTTGTTGTAAGTGCATGTACGTATGTAGAGCAAAATAAAGTGAAAATTAAAAACCTAATACATGAATCCGAATTAAGTTTTAAGAATTATATTTATCGGATATTAACTAATTCTTAACATTGGTTTGCGCTTTAATGAAGTAAATTCTACATTCTACCCTTGGAACCCCCTCTGTACTCCCTAATGTCAGACAAGATATATCTTGGATTAATGTTCTAATGAAGCAACCATTTGATATAAATGGGAGGTTTGAGACTGTCCAAAATCAAGAACCAAATTCGGCTCGGGTCTTGAATGAAAATAAGATAGAATAAATAAAAAATTCCTGTCTGAAGAGCCGGCGAAAAAGTACTGATCATGCAGTCGTTGTGGACCAAAACGAGAGAAAAAAAAAAAATAAATAAAATCAATGAAAAAGAGAAATTTGAAAAGCGGCTTCAAAAAGTATCCTTTCTCTAAAAATTAAACGTTGTTCGTCATGTTTTAATTTTTTTCGCATTTCATACCATTTTGAAAATTGAAGAATAGAACTGTATGTAATATGTTATAGAGGAAGCCTGCATTTGAAGCGAAATGGCAAATTTATGATGATTCTTAATGAAATCTGGCGTCTGATAGTCTTGTATAAAAAAATTAAAATGAAAAAATGACGTTTTTTTCAGTTGTCTAAAAATATAAGCGAATCAAAAACGTCGAATTCTTAAAATTGGAATAATTCAAAACATTCTTAATGTTTAGAATCCCTGTCTGGACTTAAACTTCTAAAATTTTGGTAATATACTGTACTTTAGTCTAAATGTCCAAATAGTAGGGCACCTAACAAGTTAAAAGGAGCAGATTGAGTTGACATGTTTATTTTGGAAGTCACATGCTGCAATATGTGGGTAAAATTTCAGGTCAGGGCAAACCGACCGTTTCATGTAAATAATTTGTTGTTGAAATATTTGAATGTAAACATGGTAAATGTAAACAAAACAAACTGACAATGATAAGGCCACTTCTTGTTAGGTCTTCCGACTTCCGTCGGAAGACCTATTGTTTTCGTAACCGTGGAAAATTGGATCAGCGATTTCTCAAGAACCCTGTAAGCTAGGACAATGAAAGTTCTCCAACGTTACGTTTGGAGTAAAAGCTAGATTGGTCTTTTTTATTTTTGGTCTCTGTTATTTTTTTATCATGTATTTTAGTAGATTCAAATATTTGACGGGAGCGTCGAATTACTCAAAAGGACCGAAAATTTCATGTTTTGCTATTTGTAAGCTTAAATATCTCGTATTTTGCTATCTACAATTTCCATTCTTTTTGAAAATCGACAGCCATGCAAGATATGAAATGCTAGATGCACACTGTAACGATTTATTGCGATGACGTCCTTTACCGTCCTTCATATTTCCAAATTCAGAAGTTCATAGGAGGAAGACACTTTTTTGCTTATAATAGTAAACAAAAATTAAGCTTATGAAGTTTCCTAAAAATTTCAATATTATTATTTTTTATCCATATATCTGTCTTATTTAGTCTTTCTGATTTTTCCTATCTCTTACTGTTGAAAAGATATGAGCATCGAAATTTTGAGTTGGGTATTTCGATACACCTTCACGCCAACAGATCGGGCGCCCACTAAAATAAGTAGTCCGAGTCCGACTCGAGAAAAGCAGTGTTGAGATTTTCAAATTCCGATTTCACGGCAATGATGAATATGCATTTCATAATACATTTCGATATACACAATTTGATTTTAAAACAGTTGATTAATTTAGAAGAGATCAGCTACAAACCAGAATTTACACACAAAAAGTGGTAGTTTGATTCCGATTTCTAACCTACAAACCTGTTTCTAAACTTCAATAACTATATTTTGAACATCAAGTTTAATTTCTAATTCTAGCAAACGTTCGAACATAATTTTCGGTTGGTTTATTTACAAATTGATGAACAATTTCTCCAACATTCTTCCCTCCCCTCGTTTTTCGAAAACAGTTCTGTTTATATTGAACGATGTCGCCATGATGGAAATTCAAAATAAACTTTGAAAAAAGGGAAGGGGGGGGGGGTTCCAAATTTGAACCTGCACAGCGAGAACCTCATGGTATTTATATATATATATTGAACGTAACTTGTTATTACCATTTCTCTTCTCAAGTAAATTGGTTCTACAGCTACGAGCTCGCCTTTTTTATGGGGGAAGGGGGCAGGAAGAATTTGCAAAAAAAAAAATCCCGGCTCTGAAAAATGCTGAAAAAAATATTCCGGCCCAAAGGGCCGGCAATTTTTTTTTCCCGGACCATGCAAAAGTAAGGATACATTGCATGATATGGAAATTTTTGCTGGCCCTTTGTGCCAGACAATTTAAAGTCAAAAAATTAATTAATATAAATACAAACTGTTCACATAGCTGTATCTACCAGAGACCTAATACGCATAGGCACAAAAATCTAGAAAAGGTTCTATTTAAACATCATACAATCTGTCTGAAATTCGCTAATTGCAAAGAGACATCTGAAGGAACGGTTATTAACTCATACTCTGTAACAGCGGGGAGTTTAACTTACACAGACATTCACAACATTTGACAATTTGTTTAAATCCGGCCCGAAGAACCGGCGGAAATTTTTCTCCGACTCTGGTAATGGCTGAAAAAAATGGCCTGCTCAGAAAATTGCTGAAAAATTTTTACCGGCTGGCAATAGAATTCCTGCCCCCCCCCCCCCCAAAATCAAATGGTTGCTCACCAACAATTATCGGTTTGAAAATTTAATGTTACTGCTATTTGAAAACTTAAATATATAATATAAATACATGTAATGTGACGTCCTTCATATTTCCAAACCAAAAATTGTATAGGAGGAAGACACTCTTGTTGCAACCGCAACAAGAAACCTTTCTAGTTTTAATTCTGTTTTGCGTCCTTTTAAAATTCAGAGACCAATACCAGCAAACCAGGGAGAAAAACAAACAATTACTAGACTAAAACGAAGTTGCAATTTCTTTTAATGCAACTATGAACTTGTCTCCTTTGATTCTAAACAAATTTTAGCCAATGAAAGAATGAGATATAATGCAATATTTTATTTTGACATGAATATATGAAATAAGAAAAAAAAAACCAACATTTCTTTTTGATTTCGTAGAAAATACATTTAATTTGCAGAAGATTAAATTTTATTATTTTAATTTTGTTTTGTTTTATGACTTAGGCTCAAAACCTACTAGCACACGGACGCAAAACAGTAAATAACAAAGACAATAGGAAATAATGTAGAATGTTAATGTGTACTCAGTATACTATTTTTGTTTTGTAAGATATAAAAAGTGAAAATGAAAGTAATATTCATGTACATGTACATATAGCTACATGTACATGTATTATTCGGCATTAATTACACTCTCTGTGAGTATCTTTAAGGATATGTTTTTTTCTACTAAAAGTTACAGTAGACATGGGATTTGAATAGCTAAGTCATAAAAGAAACACAATAATCTGATTTTATAGTTTTAAGAGTTATTTACATGTTAAAAGACAAGATGAAAAATGGACTTTCTATGTTTCTGGTTTTGGAATGGATACAAACTGTAGACAGCCATCTACATAGATTCATTGTTATACACGTTCATGTATTTCAAAGAATACAATTTGAACTCAGCTTCTAGCACCAATTACTATATATAAAAGTAAAAAAAAAAAAATAAATAAAAAAAAAAGTTAATAGATAAAATTGATTTCTCTCTTTTCGATAATCCTTAGGCTGTTGTTTTTATCTGTAGCGACATTTCTTCATCACAATTACAATGTTTTTTCTTTTTAAAGGAAAAGTAAAAATGAAAATGCTCTACGGTACTGACCCAGGTCGTTTTTATCTATGAAAAAAGTTTCCTCTATAGAAATAACAATTTAAACAAACGCAATGGAAAAAAAACCCAAACAAACAGCAGCAAGATACGAAAAATAGAAAAAAAGAGATCTAGACAAAAGTTTAATATATTATGACACTCTAAATAAATCTTTTTTGAACATTCAAATTATGTTTGAGAAAGTTTTAAAGGTACATGTACATTTTGTACTGAACTCTATGAACCTATGGTTATGAGAGAAGGGGAGATTTGGTACATGTACCAACTGTCGCCAATAGTGCAGGTCAGGTCGAACTTGTGAAAAGTGCAGAGACATCTATCACATTCCTCTGTCCTTTATTCTGACATTATTGAGCATATGTCTGTCCACGTTCTGTGCACCTCTTGAAAAATTAGTTTGGTGGTCATTAACTTATGAAGTTCCATATGTGATTCCGTGACATGGGAGAGTATATAAAAATGTGCCCAAAATTTCAAAATTCATTCTGCATCAGAACTGACTCTAAAGGTAAGTCACGTGATAAATAAATATTTTCAATTTAAGTTAAAGATTTTTGAATCTTGCATATATTTGAAACTTTAGAAATTTTTATTTTACTTTTTTCGAATTTTTTTTCCCCTTTATTCTAGAGAATAATTAATTATTCTGATTATTTTTTTAAAACAATTTTAAATTATTTTTTTTTCATTCGTTTTGTCCATTCATTCATTTTCTCTATTTCATCTTTTCATTTTAAAATCATTTTTATACTTGTAAAATCTTGCTTGTAATTATTATAATGACCTACTACAGTCCAGTTTATTACGTTCAAATATAGATTTCTTTTTTTCTTTTAAAGGTTCTTGAATTCAGCCAGACAAGATGAACGTAAGCATAATGTTGAATGATTTTACAAAATTTAATGATGGAGTTTCAGTTTTATTGTGCATATTGTTTTTTTTTTCACGGCTGATAAGACATATGATTGAAATTTAACTCTTATACGTATTGTAAACAATGTAAATAACAAGTTTAGATAATTCTTTGGAAACATGATTATCTGTCTTCTTCATAGTATTGCTTATCTTTCTAATATTTTTAAATCTATATATACATGTATATCATAAAAGCTTTGAATCTCCTGATTACATAGTGCATATGTCATAATAAAGATAGAAATATCGAGAAAGACACATGTACTTAAAACTACCTTAAATCATCTGATTCGTATAAATCTATCTAAAATCTTCACATTTTTTGCGTATGTACAGATGTATGTCTATCGGATATCGATATTGTTGCAGCAATTTTTTTTTTTGTTTTCATTAACAGAACAAACTCCTGATCGCCCTTTTTCTGTGCTCGTTGTTAGTATTTGCCTGTACAGAGGCAAAGAAGACTCCCGAGAAGTGCCGAGACAAATGTGCCGACATCGAGAGAGGATGTCGTAAAAATTGCCAATATCACAACAACCCCCACAAGTGTAAAGAACGATGCGGCAAGGACAGGGATAGCTGTATGAACGATTGCTAGTGCTATAACGAACTTAATTACTTTTGTCTAGCAGAAGTTCAAATTCTTCACATTATCCTCATCTTGGACATTTGGAAATTATTAGCTGAAGTTCCTGTTTCTAAATATGAACTTCACCTTGGGTACGTTCGAACTGTATCCAGCAGACGAGTCAATTATTTAAGATCATGACTGTATGATAAAAGGTATTCATTACAATAATGGTTTATTTTTTTTTATCAACCTAATTCGTTTATTATTCATCATTTTAATTTAATAATTCTTAAGATGGACTTGAAATCCGATTCATTGTGGATTTCCGGAAAACAAATTAAAAATCCTTCCATTCTATGCATACATACCAACAAGCTCCATTAGTTTTCGTAATATTTTTGTGATCTTTGCGCTCATCTCGATTTAAGTTAATCAAACTGACGTCAATATTTAGAGTATACATGAATCTAAATATAAAAATGGGTTATCTAAAAGACTCTAGAGCAGCATACATAGGAAAACATTGAAACTCACCTATAAATAAATACAAGGCAGAAATGCACATAAGAGGTTAAGAAAGGATCAAGGAACACAACATACAATACAACATCAAAGAAATGAGGGGATCTCTAACAACACTCGAATGCAGCACCTACAGCAAAACTCCAAAACCACCCAATGCTGAAAAACACAAAGCAGACATCCACAGAAAGTGACGCAGAAGGCACAAGGAAAATCAACTCACACCATAGAAACACGAAACACGAAACACAAAAGACCACACATAAACCAACGAGACCAATGGTCAACCGGTGCCGACATAGGACAGCCATCTGTCACGAAAGTAGCAGACACTGTGGTTATCCAGGATTACGTGCGCGCAACCCTCCCACTATTACGATTACCCAAAGGTAATCGGAAATACAAAGGACCGAAACCAAATTGAATGGGAAACCGGTACGTGTTGTCTTAAGACAGCCATCTCTAATATTTTAGTATTGCGAGTAATCCGGATGTCTCAGTCGACTCTGTCTTTGTCCGGGCCAAAAACAGTTCGACGTTTTAGGGCAATTTCTCTGTCTTAGCGTTTGGTAAACAATGTAAGATAGAACCGTTCTTGATAATTTACGGAAAAAATGGATCAAGTCTTAGAACAATTAAGATAAAACAAGACAAAGAACTTGTACATAGAGGATAAGTGTCTTAATTTGTGTTTTGTTACGGGTATGCAACACACAGCAAGTGCATTTATCGTACCTGTAATGCACTTTAGCGCATTTCATGAGATAAATGCACTTGCTGTGTGTTGCATACCCGTAACAAAACACATATTATGACATTTATTCTATATATATGCACAATAGTTGTCTGTTTCATTCTTGTTTTCTGAAATTGCTTTTTCTAGGTAAGAGGATGACGTTAAAATTTATCTCACCGCGGGTTCAAATTGCGGGTTAGAACAGCCGTCGCGGCATGTTTATTTAGATCTTGTGCACTGTGACGTCGCGAGTGTTAATACACGAATTGCAGCACGTTCCTTTCAATACTAACATCTCAAGGAATTACAAGTGGTGTGCATATACATGTATATGTATCTGAAATAATATATTCAAGTTAATATTGAAAGATGAAAACCAATATTAATTGTTCTATTATACATGTTTTCATTTCTGAGGGACGCTAGATCATTTATGAATAGTTGACGGCATTTCACTAATTGTGATGAAACTACTGAGGCGTAATTATGATTATATCTTTTACACAAGTCCTACAAGGAATCTTCTTACATGTATACTTTAAATGTTTCTCCTAAATGTAAGGACAGCGCACGAGAAATTATCGAGAGATTTCGGGGCAAATCAAGATCTTATCGTAACAGGTCCTTGCATTTAAGAAATTAATCTTGTATTTTTTATGTTGATGCAGGTACATGTATCACCCGAAAAATTGGACATAGAACTGTCTCAATGCGCGTAGCGCGTTGATGCAAAAGTTTTCTGTCCAATTTTTTAAAAGTGATACCTGCATCAACAGAAAAAATATAAGGTTCATTTCTTATCATTATATTATCATCTACAAATGGAAAACAAACAGACTGTTTTCTTGGATCTAATAACAATCAGCCAACGCACAATATTTCGTAAGTTCGGAGGGTTTCGCAGTTATACGTCTGCCAAAACAAGCTATGGCAGCCACAATTATTCAAACAACGAACGATCGTATCTCTATATCTTTGGTATAAGGACCAGTTTGAGCAAATTTTGCATGCACTGTTAATTTGTAAGTAGAAATGAAATTTGAAGACGTTAAATGAGTTAAAGAAGATCCTGACGATAATCTCAACAGCACTCACAATAGAGTACAAAATTAAGCATCGACGGACCCCCAGCAAGCACATGGTACCCTTGAAATGATAAGCAAACATCAACAAACTGTGTATTCAGCAAAGAGTTCATTCGTGTTTGAGGGAACCCCCAGTTCTAAAGATATTGCTATAAATAGACTTCCGTGAAAAATTGTGTTGATCAACGTATCAACATCATTTCTCAGCCAATTAGAATCTTCATTTCTTGAAATTAAATGATAATTTGCTTCGTGTGAAAATGTAAAAGTACTTCAATGATTTTAAGGCATTGCTTTATCTATCAATATTTTGTTGAATATATTTATACAGTCTGTTAATACATCTAATCAAGTGAAACAAGTTTCTGAAAGATTTCTCAAGGTATTCGAGTATTCAAGTTCGTCATATATCTTGTTATAAGATTGCAACTTGTTATATATGCGTGTTCGTTATAGAATTGCAACTTGTGTTATATACGTGTTCGATATAAAATTGCAACTTGTTTTATATGCGTGTTCGTTTAATTTCATGACAAGCTTTTAACTTTTACAATTTCAGATGGATAGAAAGCAGAATAGAAAACAAGAAATAGCATTCACAAATTATAAAAAGGATATCAATATTAATCAAATATGAATTGAATATTTGTTCGAATTGAGATGAAGGATTATATTACATTCTTGTACATGTATATGTATTCAGATGAGTAAATATTCTGGAAGTTTGTGAGACGGTTCATTTTTCATGGAAATTATATTCTTAATTTTAATTAAATTAAACTTTATTTATTTTACAACGTTTAACAAACAAGTTTCCCAACTTATATTAATGTCTCACGTTGGCTCAAACGTTGGCGTGAGGGGGTTCAAAAGAAGGGAGGAGATCTCCAACAAGACCCCGTTGCAGCATCAACAGCAGAACAACAAAACACCCGATGCAAAAACACAAAAGACGAGTACAGCACGAGACGAAAAGAGAAACACGACATATGTAAACTTCAAACACAAAAGACTACACATAAACCGACGAGGCCAATGGGCAACCGGTGCCGACCTTGGACGGCCATTTTTCACGCAAGTAGCAAATGGTGTGGTTCTCCTGGATTACGTGCGCACAACCCTCTCACTTCTCCAATTACCCAGAGGTCTCGAAGAACGTACAATTGTGGTGTAAAACAACCTCCTCATTGTCAGATGACCTCACACAAACAAGAATTTCCTCCAAGGAGCAGGAGGAAACCGGAGTACCCGGAGAAAACCCCCTGCAGGGCCTGGGTGGGGGACCATTTACCTTCCCACAAAAGACCCTTCGCCGAAACTTAGATTCGAACCGGGACCTTAGAGGTGAGAAGCGAGCGCGCTACCACTGCGCTAACCTGGCTTTAATATATTCTTCGAGAATACATTGTTATACATGTACTTCACATTCAACAACTTAAATCATTTCATGAAGATTTAGAAGACTGAAATACCATTAGAATTTACAGACCTTTTAATTACATTATTGTGTACATGTACATGATTCCTTGGCGCACACAGAACAAAAGCTATATTTGATCAGTCTCTATCTCGTCTTCGGCATCTTCTCATACAAGATCTTGCTCTTTCAGAGCACCTTCTGCGACATCTCCTATGGTCACGATTTCTTCTACAATTTTCTTTACAACGTCTCTCTTCTCGATGACAACGGCGTCGACAATGTCCGTTTCTACCATCACCATCTTCATCATCGGCCATCGTAATAACCAATAAGCAGCACAGGAAAATAGCTAAGATCGTCAGTTTCTGGAAGTAAAAGAAGTTACATGTATTTCAAACTAATTTTTTTTTCTTAGTTGGATTACTATAATTCTTTCCATTTATACTCTCACTCTTGAAGTGCATTTTAACAACCCCCCCCCAAAAAAAGTTTCGGACGGGTTTTAGCAATGCTTCCGAGGTTTTCTGGTTCACATTGGATTATAGAGTCATAAAATGAGCCTACGTGATTCATCAAACATATTTTCAAAACGCAACTTGACTTCCCGTTCGTACACATTATCTTACATATAGATGATAAAAAAAGTCATAACCTTAATTTCTTTTATCAATTAACATGGATCATATTTGCATTATGCACTGTTACATTATGTAGACATTACCTTCATTGTTTATTGATGAAACCAGAACGCCTCGTCCAACTATCTGAAAAAAGTATGTCGCATTTATAAAACTCATCAATTTTTACATAGGAAGGGAAGGAGGGAATCTTTAACACTGCCTGGTTGCACCACCTACAGCAAACCAATCTATTTGCAAAATCATAGAGTATACAAGCATGGCAAGAGAAGCGAAGGGACAAGGAACGCTAAATTCGACATAGAAACATTAAACACACAAAAAAAACCCCACATAAACCGACGAGACCATTGGCCATTCAGTGGCATAGTAGAGGGTTAAATGCTGTTTTTTTTATAAAAGGTTTGAGATAAAACTAGGAGTCTTCAAATTTATATACATGTATGTTTTTTTCAACTCAGGATAATTTTGGTTAATAGTGCCACCGCTTTCAAAACATTCAATTCTAATGCAACGTCGCTATAACGTCGATTTTCATTGGTTGTTTGTTCCTTAGTTGCGGCTGTAAAACGAGAACATACTGCGCTTTGCCGTTACTAACGTCACATTTCGACTTATATTCACAAAAATATAGATAGCATTAGAATGGGAATAACTAGAACTGACGTCGTGTTTTCAGACGGTAAATGCTGATTTTACGGTGCAAGCATCCGTTTTTCTGTCTGCGCTAAGGCGTCGCCAGAAAAACTCAGTTTGCGACCGTACAATCGGCATTTACCGTCTTAAAACTAGTTATTCCATAAGTATGATGCGCCGTTTTTAGAACGGCTATTCTCCAGCAGCGGGCTTCTGCACTTAGCTTCCCTGTCGTTCAAAAACCTGGCAGTGTATCTTAAAGTCGGCATACATCTACAACATGCTTCATGGTTTCAGATCACAGAAGTTCATGTGAAAAGTAAATAATTTCTTATTTACCGTACAATGATAGAAAAACAGAATACTAAAAAACCAAATGTGCTGTACATGTACATATTGTATTTTACTTATTTTTTTTACAGTGGGTGTTTTGGGAGGTTGCTGTTGGTGCTGCAACTAGGTGATGTTGGAGATCCCCTCCTTTCTTTAGTAATGAAAAAAACTTGAGTGGAATCCGATTGCTGAACAATCCTTTTTTTTTTGTTTTATGATAATCGTTTGAAAATCAATTACAAGACAATAAGGTTTTTACTCTTGAATATTTGAAACTGCTTGCATAATTTGTTTCATAAATTGCACCCGCATTTCAAACAACATCAGAAGAACTTCAAATGCCTTAAGTAGCATGATAATGTATGATAAGTATGATAATGAGAGTATAAGAAAATTGTTATTGCTTTTATTAATCTTTTTTTAGGTGAGAAAATGATATAATTGAATGACGATGGCTCCTACTCACCTCTTTCTCTATGATATTCTATAGTAGAAATTATGTATGTTGATTTGCATCGCAAGTATTTGTAGAGTCCATTCGGGAACATGTGTCCTTAGACCGCAATGTGTTACCACTATTACAAACAATAAAAGTCAAACAAAGTTTCATAGATAGACATTTGAAAACAAAAGTATCCATTTCAAAGCCTAATGAAAATCGCGATTTATTACAGTTATAACTGTTACAGAAAATTATTGATAGCCTTAACGTAGTTATGGTGATTAAGTTATAGCGAATTTGATCTTTTTATAAACCTGTAGCAAAGCTGTATTTAGGAATAATTTTACTTAACGATCATTTGATTTAAAATAAGAATTAAAAACATTTGGAAGATAAGAATTTTGAATGCATGTGATAAGCACATTGAACTAAGTCGATGAAAGGAAATTAAAGGAGCTGTAACGATAAGGGCTTGATTTAGCCCTGAAACCATTCGATTATTTCTCTTGCGCTTTCCTTCCTTTGAAGGAAAAGGTCGTTTCGGAGAAAAATATTGTATACATGAAGATTTCTCATAAGTATTTTATTTTAAAAAAATGATGTAAGATTTGATAATTACGGCTTGAATAGGTAGGGGGTAACAATGTCTGAAAACGTCAAATAGCGAACGAAAATAAATAATAAATGCATTTTTACATAGATTTTAAGTGTTTTATGTTTTAATCCCCTCTTATTTTAAGAATGAAAAAGAAAATAAAAACTTCGAAACCAGTTTGTCCATGTAATCGGGAAAATACGCAATCCGGAGACTGAAAACCGTTATATTTTGTACTTAACAACCACATTGTAAGCTTTCAGGCACGAAATACACACTGTGTAGAAATAGACATCTTTATATCGTTTATTTCATTCGCGTATGTTGTATATTTCATCGGAATCTACTCAGGATAGATTGTTTCACTGTATAACAAATAGAAATGGACAATTTGCTTTTAAGTCAGATTCTTCAAGAATAGCCCATCCCTCCATTTTCGTTTTTCGTCTGTGGGATATTGTTCCACATCGAGTTACAGAACCACACTTGGTCAGAAAATTGGTATTTAATAATATTCACCTTTGGTAAAAGTGGCATTTTGTAACTCGGGTTGGAACTCATATTGCATAGCATCATTTAAGAACAGGTAAATTGGCAACATGGACCAGACATGCACGTTTCGGATACTTAACCCTCGTCAGTGATCCTCAAATCTAAACAATGTAATAAGCCAAAAAAGTGTGAAAGTTACTATGTCGAAAAAGCGTACCGAAAGATGTAGCAGAATGTTGTAGAAAACTTTTCCGTTTTCCATTGATTTCTATAGAAAAAAAACGCACATTTTAACCCAAATATTGGTATTGTTATTCATGATTTATTAAAACAGACATTAGATTAAGATATGCTTTACGTTATTTGATATTTCTACTGAAAAAATTCTTCAAATTTCCCCTTTTGAAATTTCCACTTTTCCTGGCAGATTTAACGTCTTATCGTTACAGCTCCTTTGTTACCGAACAAAATGGTTTGCTAGAAAGGAATTAATTTAAAGCCATAATGACATTTGAATATCATAAATAATTGTGAATAACGAAAGTAAGCCATTATATAAATGAATTAAAATGTCAAATATTACAAAACTTGTCTTTTGTTGTATATACCAAGAGTTTAAGATATCGGATTAACGCAAAGCAATTAATTACTACACCGGTTACATACAGATGAAATCAGTTTCCTGCATTTGATACCTTCCTTTTCATTCTAGAATAAAATCTAAATCATAGGACAAACATCCTGGAGTTATCACTACTATTAATTAAGAACAAGTAATAATTTAAACTTCTGACATAAATGGGTGTTGGTGCTGCAACCGAGTGTTGTTGGAGATCTCCCCTTTCTTTTGAAAGCACTCATTGATTAAAAGATGACTGAAATTGACGGACACATTTGAAACCGATAGTGTTCCCTGAACTACGATAGTTTGAAGGAAGACTTATGAGTATTTTATAAATTTCTGATAACTGTATGTCTCGTGTCCTAAAGTAAAACTCATGACCTCATTTCAGTAGCGCCCTTTTGTTTTATTTTTTGAATTAAAATTTATACATTAACTTCACTTTCGAAATTTCCTGTAGGGTCGATTCAGTAGCATATCCAAATAAGATACATGTTCAAAATAGCATTGTAGGAATGGCGCTTAGATGTTAACCTCCTTTAATTTCGATGATAATTACAGTCAACTTATTTTAAAATTCCTATCTAAACACGCAACAGAGTACATTACTTTGGGTTTTACACAACCTGTCTTTTATGGTGATATGATAAACAAAATTGGAAGGATCAAAGGTAGGCAGCATAAACATCGAAAATGCGTCAGAATCATCAAAGGCCTTTTATACCGTGGATATGCTCCTAATGTCACCAGACGGACACTAAGCTTGATACTTGACCAATCTACAGTCTTGTACAAGCGCATCCTTGAGACTTGCACTCTGACTGACTGTGACGACGGGACTCCATGACGGGCCCTGTACAAACCTCTTTAGAGAAGACAGGGCCCCGACCACCTGTCCTCTCTGAATGTCAGTCGGACTCCTCGGGTGATTCCACACATGAGCTCGCTACAGCCGGCAGAACACAGACTGTATTACACATGCCCTCTTTTTATATACATTTACATATTCATCTGTGTTTCCGGGGCCATTACGTTTCGCGGTCTTGTTTGTGTGAGGTCATCTAAAAGTGAGGAGGTTGTTTTACACCACAATTGTACGTTCTTCGAGACCTCTTCAGCTTTTGGTAATTGGAGAAGTGAGAGGGTTGTAATCCAGGATAACCACACCATTTGCTAGTTGCGTGACAAATGGCCGTCCAAAGCCGGCTCCGGTTGCCCATTGGTCTCGTCGGTTTCTGTGTAGTCTTTTGTGTTTGATGTTTACATGTCGCGTGTCTCTTTTCCGTCTCGTGCTGTACTCGTCTTTTGTGTTTTTGCATCGGGTGTTTTGCTGTTGATGCTGCAACGGGGTCCTGTTGGAGATCGCCTCCCTTCTTTTGAATGGACAAGTATGATCGGTGCACTAACTACGACATTTAAGTAATGGTTATTTTCTTTCCTTTCGTTACTTCTTCACTTTCATTTTTCAAAGTTTCATGTTTTATTCATAAGCATGTTTTATAGTTGAATATCATCATCATCACTATCATCGTCGTCGTCATCATCATCATCATTTACATCCTTATCATCGTTATTTCAATCGAAAATGTTAAGATATCAATTTTCCCAATCTCATAATACATGTATAATCTTGTTAAAACTTGTTGCTCAACCCCTCTTCTTCATTGAAATAAATAAATGTTGATAAACTAAACTAGAAAACTTTTTTATTGAAATTTTCTTTCTGACCGCTGCGCATCATCGCCTATTTCCTTCATCACTGTAATATTGTCGCGTTTCTGAATTTGAGTATTTTCAATGCTAAACGTCTTTAAATTCAATAGCATCATTTAAAACCTGATAAATTTTCAGCATGGACCAGACAAGTGTGCTTTTTTTGGAGTCTATATCTTTAGGTCATGTACCTAGTCTGTGCTTTTCGTGCACATCGTTCTACAAAACTCCTCTGCAACCGCTGCGCAGAATTTATGAAAAGTACAATGCAAATATGAAAAGTCATCTAAGGATTTCTTGTTTTTCATCCCGATCGATTAACAATTCTAATATGACTTGATTCTTTTTCCCTATTAAGAATAACAAATATGGATAATGACCATATCCCTGTATACAGCACAAAATCGATAATTCAGAAAATCAGAAACCGAAGGCATACAAAACAAGGACAAAACAGGAACCAAAGCTAACAAAAAAAAAAACCTCCATCACATGAACAGAAGCGACGCGAGCCGGGCTCTATTCTCCAATATAGGCCCTATAGCAATGTGCCACGACTACCCATTTTCTGAAAGCAGATAAACCGGCAGGAATTGGTTTTTACCAAGAATCGATGGTCATCATTAGAATAGAAATAAAAAAAATGACAAGCCGGGCTCTATTGTCTCATAATGCCCTCGCGTTTTTTAAATATTGCCGCGAAGGGCTCTGATTGACTGATGCATTTTCCACACGTCCGCTGCAACCGCTGCACAGACTTTACGAAAATTACAAAAAGCAAGAACTCAAATGTCTCTACCAATGTTAAACGTCTTCAAATTCAATAGCATCATTTAAAACCTGATAAATTTACAGCATGGACCAGACATGCACGTTTCGGGTACTAAACCCTCGTCAGTGATCCTGAGTCTTAACAATGTAATATGGTCAAAAAGTATGAAAATTATTATGGCCAAAAATATACCAAAAGACGTAGCAGAATGGGTGGGATATGATGCTACAGGACCCACGTTTTAGAAATTTCAAGAAATTTGTAACAGAAAATTTCAAATGCGTTGACGAGACAAACGATCAACCGAAGTTGATCGAACTTGGCTACATGTGCCCTCGGGGACTCTTGGTCCACCAGCAGTGACACTCACCAAGTAGTTCAAATGTTAAACGTCTTCAAATTCAATAGCATCATTTAAAACCTGATAAATTTACAGCATGGACCAGACATGCACGTTTCGGGTACTAAACCCTCGTCAGTGATCCTGAGTCTTAACAATGTAATATGGTCAAAAAGTATGAAAATTATTATGGCCAAAAATATACCAAAAGACGTAGCAGAATGGGTGGGATATGATGCTACAGGACCCACGTTTTAGAAATTTCAAGAAATTTGTAACAGAAAATTTCAAATGCGTTGACGAGACAAACGATCAACCGAAGTTGATCGAACTTGGCTACATGTGCCCTCGGGGACTCTTGGTCCACCAGCAGTGACACTCACCAAGTAGTTCAAATGTTAAACGTCTTCAAATTCAATAGCATCATTTAAAACCTGATAAATTTACAGCATGGACCAGACATGCACGTTTCGGGTACTAAACCCTCGTCAGTGATCCTGAGTCTTAACAATGTAATATGGTCAAAAAGTATGAAAATTATTATGGCCAAAAATATACCAAAAGACGTAGCAGAATGGGTGGGATATGATGCTACAGGACCCACGTTTTAGAAATTTCAAGAAATTTGTAACAGAAAATTTCAAATGCGTTGACGAGACAAACGATCAACCGAAGTTGATCGAACTTGGCTACATGTGCCCTCGGGGACTCTTGGTCCACCAGCAGTGACACTCACCAAGTAGTTCAAATGTTAAACGTCTTCAAATTCAATAGCATCATTTAAAACCTGATAAATTTACAGCATGGACCAGACATGCACGTTTCGGGTACTAAACCCTCGTCAGTGATCCTGAGTCTTAACAATGTAATATGGTCAAAAAGTATGAAAATTATTATGGCCAAAAATATACCAAAAGACGTAGCAGAATGGGTGGGATATGATGCTACAGGACCCACGTTTTAGAAATTTCAAGAAATTTGTAACAGAAAATTTCAAATGCGTTGACGAGACAAACGATCAACCGAAGTTGATCGAACTTGGCTACATGTGCCCTCGGGGACTCTTGGTCCACCAGCAGTGACACTCACCAAGTAGTTCAAATGTTAAACAAGTTTGTGTTTTTCGTGCCAATCGGTCGACAACCATGTGGGTTACTTGCTGACACATTTTTGACATTGCCTGTGCACAGAATCTATTGAAAGCTTGCACGTAATAAAGGTAATCTACCATGTTTGTGTTTTTCGTGCCAATCGGTCAAAAGATATGGAAGACAAGGTATCTTATTTTCTGGTGCATTTTTGACATCTATTCTGCGACTGCTGCATAGAGTGTCACAAAACCTTATATAAAGCAAGTACTCTATATCATCTGCCACGTTTATGATTGTCATCCTGTCAAACAAAAATTTCCATCGAGGGCTCTAACGATGGTTGACGCATTTTCGACATCCCCTGTGCAACCGCTGCACAGAACTGCACAAAACGTTACAGGGTGTAAGTACTCAAGGTCCTCTACCAAGTTCGTGTTTTCTTGCATATCGGACTTTCAAGTGCTCTGATAAGCCGACTCATTTTAGACATATCCTGAAGGACAAATGTATATCGATTTCAGGTGGCCACAAAGAAAACAATGTTACAGAATCGTTTTGCATGCTTTTTAACGAAAGGAATAACATCTTTTAAGCTCGTTTGTAATAAAAACCGAATATTATTACATGTAAAACAAATTATTTTCCCATATGGCATTTTTACTGCTCAGGAATTTTTGTCAAAAATGACTTTTACAAATAACAATATTCACTTTTAACAACAATGCCCATAAATACATAATTATTCATTTGTTTTAATATCCGTGTATAGGTTTCTATTTGGCATTTATTTCATACAGTACTGGTAAAATCTGACGTTAATTTCATCGTAAAAGGGTACATATACTGGACATACTTCCCTCTGGAATAAGCCAAAAATACACAAGGGTGAGGTAAGTTCGAACTATGTAATGTTGCTAATTTTTATTTTCAAGTTTAAATGTCAGTTTAGATGTCAAATGCTATTGAATACTATCAAGACAAAGCCTTTTTGTGCGAGCGGAGAGAAAATAAATATGATTTTAGACTATGACGGTTTATCCTATCTTACAAAACTTTCTGTTTGGTGATTGCCAAAAAAAAGGCAGTATAAGGCGAGTGGAAACACAGAGGCATTTGTAAAATTGGTCTAGACCAGCAGATGAACATTTTAAGGGGGGTGTGGGGCTTAAAATATGGTTCTTTGTACGTTCCTGTTTTGGTCTTGACCGGCAAATATTAGATTAGGTTGAAGGGGGGGGGGATTCCAGTCAAATATATAGAAAAATACGAGCAAACACAAAAGGTGTATGATTTTGAAACTTTATATCAACGATCTCGTCTAAAGAGCTCAGCTAGAACTGGTCAGACCAAGGATTTATAAACAGACCTGGTTATATTTCCTACATGTGATTTTTTTTATTTCAAGCCATTTTAATTTTGTTATAAAACGGTTAAATGAAAATAAATAACTCATTGCATATCGCCAAAAAGAAAAAAATCCATCTCGCCGATGTCAGATACAATCGTCCAAAGCCTGTTTCATAACATTTCAATAAAGAAAACCACTTTAATATCGGACATCAAAATTATAATTTTGGAGAAATGTTCGGATGCCTTCCAAATATTATCGTAAAATCCGAGAAGTGTTCTGGATTGAGAAACTTAATAACGTGAAGCCATCCGGATTGAACACAAAATCGCCCATGGGAATACTTTGACCGGTTTATTGACCTTTTTAGAAGCGTTTACGTCAAGCAAAATACGTCCATTAAAGGAAAATCTTACAACGTCAAAGTGACATTAAGAATTTGGCGCGATGACGTCAATGACGTCATAGAAGCACAGTTAACAAAATACTCAAACGAAGATGTCGGCTTTCCTAAAACGATTCCGCGGTTACGCCGAGTTGTCGATGCTATTTCGTAATCTGCTTTACGAAAAATAATGTCAATAAATTTAACTTGTAAACAAAAATTGAGTATAGCATATACGTATACTCGGAGTCGAAAAAAGATTAAATGGCAATATTCAGCATCTCCGCAGTAACTCTGTCTGCGAGGGGACGAAAGTTTTTGAAAGCATAGTAGTACATTCTCATTCTTTGATTCAGCATATTTTCTTACTAAGGTAAGTGTATACGCGTTACCATAAGGGCGAGCTTCGCTCGCAAAGGCCCTTCGGGCCTTTGCAGCGAGCTCCGCTCGCTATTATTAGTTATTAATCCGACAAATCTCTGTGCACGATAAGTAACAAACCTAATAACTATTTTATTTTGTCGAGGACCAAAATATTCGGATTTTTTGTTTCAGAAAATTGGCGATTCGCGACTCATTTAACATGCGAATTCATTTACACTGCAATGATGGACTTGCTGACGGTCTACAGAAATTTAGATGGCGTACACAGCGTACACATGACGCGATTTACGATCTCCGATTGGTTCGAATTAGTCCTTGGCAAAATAAAGTGAATAAAAATGTCAGTTACAGACAATCTGACCTTCGTTAATTGTCCACACAACGTGCAAAAAAAAAAAATTTTAAATAGTCTATGTTCATGGGCAATTTAAATACTGAAAATAAGAATATATAAAGTAATATGGAAGGTTTCCAACTCTTTACCTTCTTGAAGAAAGTTTCAAACCACTTCTAATGGACCAGAAACGTAGTAAATAGTAAATCCTTATAAGTGATGCTTCAAGTCAAAATGATTTTCAGGCAAAGCTAATATTCATTTCAGTAGCGTCCTTTCGTTTGATTATTTTTGTCTATCTTCTACGCAAAGAATGTGCGGCTCCAATTTTCCTGTATGGTCAATTTAGAAGCACAGTTAAATGAAATATGAACCAAAATAGTATTGAAGGGCTTGGTTAGGATATGAAACTCCTTTTATTTCCATGATATTTTTGGACCAATGAAACTTTCCGAAATAGCAAAATAAGAAATGATATAAAGCTTAAAACATGACTATGACGTCATCCCATTGTCTAGACAGTTCTTTCTATGAGATATTGTCTCAACATGATCTTTTTTCGTCCAAAAGTTCACCTGTAGCTGTCCATTAAGTTTGCCAAAACTGTCCATTATTAAAAATAATGGACAGTTAAAGGTAACTTAATGGACAGTCACAGGTAAATTTTCGGACAAAAGAATCCTAATTATGATGACATAATATCACACAGAAAGAACTATATGTCCCAACGAAAATTGTTTTCCAAGTTTCTTTGATAATTCCGATTTCAAATTCCATATCCATCAATATTCCTCTTTTTGGATAAAACATGTTCCTCTATATTAATAAACGAAAGAATCCATCGATGCGCGGATTTCGTAATTTTTATGGGGATTTATTTCAAGCTCGTAGGTCCGAAAATACAATGAAATAGAAGAATATCAAGTAAATGTAAAATAAAGTAAGTAAACTACAAAATGTTGAAGTCCATGACGAATTACATCCTATGTTTCGCGTTGTCTTTAGAAAAATACTTAAAAACACCGCTACAGTCTATATCCAAAACATGACGCTTCAATTAAAAATGATCAATTAGTTTTTTAAAAGCATTAATTTGATAAAAATAAAAACGAGAACTATACGAAAAATACGCTGTATATCACAAGTGTGGCAACATCGAAATGAATTATTTTCTCAACAACTCAGTGATTGACCTTGACATGAAAGTGTCCATTATTAAGACAAAAGAAATCGATCGGTTGACTGGCCAGGGATTCAAGCTACGTGCACCTGATCATCATCCCTTGACCAATGATACGGTTCTTGATTTTGAGGTGTCCAAATTCTGCGAAAGGATTTTACCTGTGACCGTCCATTATTAAAACAAAAGATGTCATGTTTTAAGTGGGAGAAAAGCCTCAAACTGTCCATTATGTCAGAGATAGAACTGATCTCGGCCCTGACGGGCCTCGATCAGTACTTTCTCTGACATAATGGATAGTTTTCGGCTTTTCCCCCTAACTTATTTTAGGCGACATAGCTGGAAAGAAGAACTTAACTTAAATAATATCTCTACAAACCAGCTGGCTATGTTGTTACAGGTGACTTTTCAATTATCCCAGACAGCTCCGTGGTCTTCTTTAGAACCTAAGTATAGAATCCCATCCAAGATAGATTTTGTCAAATGCCGTGAGGTGCTTACGGAAGCCTTAGATAATTAAACGAAAAGATGGTGTAAATCAGAAGGAGTCGAACTGCATGCTCTGAATGACTGGAAAAACCTCATTTTACATGTAGATATAACGGATATACGAATAGATAACTTCCATAAAAACCCTCATCTTTTTCAAAATCGACGTTCCAAATCAGAAAGATATTTCAAATCCAAACTAAGTAAATTACATGAAATATGTCTTTGCACCAGCTGATAAAGCAGCCAACACCACCACTATCATTTGAAAACGTTACTACGATCTCTGATTGATTCGAATTAGTCCTTGGCAAAATAAAGTGAATAAAAATGTCAGTTACAGACAAACGGACAGATGAGAGGAAGGCACTGTGATATAAACATTTTCTCTGCTAATCTGACCTTCATAAAAATCCAACATTTTAAATAGTCTATGTTCCGGGCAAGTTAAATAATGAAAATAAGAATATATAGTAATATGGAAGGTTTCCAACTCTTTACCTTCTTGAAGAAAGTTTCAAACCACTTCTAATGGACCAGAAACGTAGTAAATAGTAAATCCTTATCAGTGATGCTTCCAGTCAAAATGATTTTCAGGCAAAGCTAATATTCATTTCAGTAGCGTCCTTTCGTTTGATTGTTTTTGTCTATCTACTAAGCAAAGAATGTGCGGCTCCAATTTTCCTGTATGGTCAATTTAGAAGCACAGTTAAATGAAATATGAACCAAAATGATATTGAAGGGCTTGGCTAGGATATTAACCTCCTTTTATTTCCATGATATTTAGGACTAAATGCAAGTTTCCGACATAGCAAAATAAGAAATGATATAAATTGATAAAATACCAAAATAAAGCTTATTTTAGGCGACAAAGCTGGAAAGAAGAATTTAATATTACACTTTTAAATATACAATTACGGGGAACAAGTTTCACTGCTCCAAACTGCGAAAGGGAATATGTGTTTATAGTGATATGATTGATTGATGTTTGTTTTCTATTTTGATTTTCTTATAAAGTAAATAAATGAAGTATACAGCAGTGTCATGAATGTACTACAGTAACGAGTAGATGTAATTTATGAAAAAATTTACCGCCTCCGTTTTACGACGAATTAACAATAATGATTATATAACATTTTTTCAGATTATCAAACGGATTGCTTGAAACATGAAGGTAATTTTTATTACATTTTTTTCTTAAAATTTTCAATAATGGATTGAGGGAATATAACTTAGCCGTATAGAAATTTGCAGGATAACCAATACCTGGTCAATTTGAATACATGAAAAAAAAACCTTGGATTTATCTAGTATCAAAGCGGAGAAGGCAAGACAAAACCATAAGAATTTCCATAGGAACAGCTGGGAACCTCGGAATGAATAACATTACAAAGTGAGACCAGGTGCCCGGGGAGAGTCAGCATCTCCTGATTGCATGCAACACACGTCGTTCCATGAAAACATGTCAAAGTCGGTGATTTCGCAAACGAACTTGTCCATATATCATGGTTATCAATTTCGTAAAAATTAAATGATCCCTTGTTCTATCAAAGAGTAAATGATAATGCCTTGATTCGTACTTTTAGTAGAGATTGGTTATGTTTTCTTCAATATCATTATCCCTTTGTAGATCTTGTTAGATTAAAAATATTAACACAAATTGTTGAACCATTCGAATCGATGAGACTCCATGATGACGGGTACTATAATGCAAATCTAATTACAGAATATTTTACCCTTTTTCTCTGTTGTATCAGAAAGTATATATTGTAAAACCACCTGCAGTTTACTCTCTTAAATGTAATGTCACCTTTTCGTTATACAACGTTTTCGTCAAACAACAGTTATACGAGAGTTGTCTGAAAACTTTGCGATATGGTCCGTTTTTTCAAAAGAAATCGGGCGCATCAAGTAACGGCCCTTTTCCTCAAACGTCCGGAAACCCACGTAAGTTTTTGAGACATCTGTCTATCTGAGTAAACGGGAAGGTCGTAAGCACGCAATCCTCTCGTATAAATATTGGATGTCCGTTTCAAATTGAAACCGCATATATTGATCTCTATCATTTAATTATTTCCCTTTCCTATTTCATAAACATTAAAGAAGTACTTATCAGTTATTCAGGCTCAAAGTCGAGAAGGCAAGGCAAAATTATTAAAATTTCCTTAGGAACGGCCGCGAACATCGGAAAGAGGTAAGGTCTTCGTTAAGCTTCCCAGTCTTATCTCCTTTTTTTCTTATTCGAAGTACTGTCATTGTCAGTGACTGATTATTGAAGTGTTCCTTGTCCCATGTGTGTCTCTTTCTGTCGGTGTCTGCTCTGTGTTTTCGCATTGGGTGTTTTTGAGTTTTGCTATGGGTACTACAATTGAGTCTTGTTGGAGATCCCCTCAATTCTTTTCCGAGTTTTTATACGTTTATATGACAAAATTGCATGTTGCTATATCTTTTCTAGTATCACAGTTTTATCTCATCGAAGGAATATAATCTCTTAATCTATTTTACACAGTACATCTTTGGAAGTTCGAATTTCAAGGTTCCTTTTGGGCATTTATTCTTTATGTATTTTTTGTGTTGCTACCCACAGTTTCAGCCTTCGCAAAGGTAAGAATGTGATATCATTCCATCTTTATATGGTGTCCTTTATGTTACAATGAAGCTTTGCCTTGGCAGTTTCAATATAATGCTTTTGATTGTATCATGTCATGACTTTCTTGTTTCTCATGTGTCTGTAGCGCTGTGATCACTGCAATGTCATTTGAAGTCATGCCTCGTTTTTAGACTCACAATGATAATGAAATGAGATGGTTTTTGTATGAATATTTCTCATCAATATAAACATCAATGAAGTACCTGTCAGTTATTCAGTCTCAAAGTCGAGAAGGTAATGCAAAACCATTAGAATTTCCATCGGAAATAATATTCCGAAGTGAGATCATGTACCCGGAGAGAGTCAGCTTCTTCTGACTGGATGCAACACCAATCGCAACAGCTCCATGAAATCTTGTTTAATATGGTAATTATATTAGATGTATATATAAGCTAAGCAAAGTGACAATATGATCTCATGATGGTGTACGTTTAGACAGATATATTGAAAGACAAAAATCTTCTATACTAAGAGAAATCAGTGAATAATTAATGATGTGAAAAGTATGAAAATTTCAATTCACTTTCCACCGATTATATTTCAGAAATTAACGATCATAGTCATTCTTCTTTGCTGTTTTGTTGTCTTCACAACGGCCGATCGTGGCGATTTTGATGATGACAATGATTTTGATGATGACGATAATTTTGATGACGACGATGATGATGGTGATGATGACGATGATGGTTATGATGACGATGACAACGATCATGATGGATATTACAGAAGAAAACAATCAAAAAGGAATCAGGGTTTCAAATGACACGATTTGTGAAAGATGTAAAACAATGATTATTTTTTTAAGAGTTGGAAATTAAACTTTCCTATCCGTAATTGAACTGGAATTTTGTTTTACTAATAAAACTAATACCATAAACTGTCATTATTTTACCATACAATATTCCGTTCAGAATTAAATAAGATTTCGTACAAAATTCCGTACGAAATTCCGTTAAATTCCATAGAAAATTCCGTACAAAATTCGATTTATATTTATTTTAATTTTTATCAAAGGAATGAAGAGAACATAAAAAGTAAATATAAAAGTGTTCAGTCTCAAGCAACTTGAACATATATTTTCTCCCTCACTAGACCTTTCGAGAGAAAGTGTTTTAAATGTTTTACTCTGGCATGGTCGCCATAGTACTTTCTATATAGACATGAGATCTGAAAATGCATGTTTTCTATATATTCTTTTTATTTTCGTGCGTGAAAATCGACGACGGTTTTTGGGGATGCTCAATCCTCCTGGGCACCTGGTCCCACCTCTAGCTTGCTATGGTTCCGCGATGTTCAATTTGGTGCTCTATTGTGAGTGCTGTTGAGATTGTCGTCAGGATCTTCTTTATCTCTTTTAAGTAAACATCAAAGATCTACCTACATGTGTAACAGTTGTTCAGTATCAAAGTCGAGAAGGCAAGGCAAGTCAATTTTTTTTCAACTACCTTGCAAGTATACAACAAAGCTACCGATTAGACGCTAATGCTAATCTATCTATATATCTAACTCGTCGAATAAGTACAAGAAAATGATTTCTTGCTGGTGCACTGCAGAATTAGGCCACTTGCCCAGGGTAATAATGTTTGCACAAAGTTCAGTGACGAGGAGACTAGAACGCATGGCCTATTGGTTACATGTAGCAGTCCAGCGCGCTAACAATTGCGCTACAATGGAAGAACAGAAATCCCCTTCATTTGATTAAAAAACCCCACACAAACAAAAGGCATTCACTGACAAGAAACTTGCCAAATCAATAGAAACCTAAAGTAATTCTGCAGCATGTTATCCTAACGGCGATGAGATCAGGTAACAATGGAGAATCAGCATATAATTCCCCGACTGCAACTGTCCCGAGGAATTATTTGATGTTTTACTATTACATTTAGAATTGTTTCACACTTAAATTTGATTTCCCTTTTTAAAAGTATTTAATTTATAATTCTTAATTCAATGAAATATATACTCCTCCTGAATAAAATCATTCATAACTTACATTTTGACGTATAAAAGCTTTTGGCAAGTAAAATTACTTTTGTGATAGAATTATTGGAAAATATAAGCGGTTTCGGGACATTAAAATGTCGGAAATTACTTTATCGGTGACTCTGACAAATTCGAAGCATTTGATTGCTTCATAATGTGAGGAATTTATTTTACACTACAGTTATAACTTCTTCGAAACCTCTTCGTAATCGGAAAAGTGGGAAGGTTGTGCGCAGGTAATCCAGATAACGACACCATTTGCTATTTTCGCAGCAGATGCCCGGCCTACGTCGGCAGCGATTGTCAATTGGTCTCATTGGTTAATATGTAGTCTTTTGTGTTTTGATGTCGTGTTTGGTGTCCCTTGTCCCTTTAGTGTCTTTTCCATTATATGCCTTTTCTGTGTTTTCACGTGGAGTGTTTGATTGTTTTAGTGTTGGTGCTTTAACCGGGTCTTGTTGGAGACCCCCTATTTTCTTTAACTTTTTAAAAAGAATATACTAACATCCAATATTATGTTATAGTGTTAAAATAACTCTCCTTTTATGTATAAGATGAAATCTGAGAATAATTCATTCAGCCGCTTACATCTTTAAGCTTAAGTTTCTACATTGCTTGCTGTTCTGTTCTGTGTTCTCTTCTCAACCTATTTCATTTCGCTCTGTTCTGTGTTCACTGCTCAAACCATTTCGTTGTGCTCTGTTCTGTGTGTTCTTCTCGATCCATGTCGTTTCGCTCTGTTCTGTATGTTCTTCTCAACACATTTCGTTTTACTCTGTTCTGTGTTCTTCTAAACACATTTCGTTTCGCTCTGTTCTATGTGCTCTTCTCAATACATTTCGATGACCATAGTACTTTAGTAGTTGTTTGTTCATTTGCATTCTTTTGAGCCTTTTCTATAAATTGTGCGGCACCGCATTATTTCATTTATGGAGCACCAAAACATTGCATATTTTAAAATTGCCATGCGCTTATTGTGGATATGATTGATATACGTAGTGATGTTGTCAAACACAAAAACCTTAATCAGGTGAAAAAAAAATCGAAGGGCTAAGAAATTCTTGAAAAAGAATAATTCACAAACAGACAGTGAGAATATTGCAGCTCCATAAAACATGAAAAATATGGTTTTATTGTTTTGGTTTTCCTTTTAATTAAGAGTATCCCGTTGTATAATCACCTAAACGTCGTCATATTTTTCATTAAATGAAAATTGCACTGTTTCTTCCCATGCTCTGACGTTCACAAATTTATAATGGCCAAGCGGCGAAACTGTGGGTAACACTTAGAAAATGGGATTGGCTTAGGGCTTCGATTCATTTTATCCTGCCTGCTTGGGTACTATATTTACACGTTTTTAAATTCATAGTTACATTTAAGAACAGATAAATTTGTAAAATGGATTAGACATGTACGTTTCGGGTAATTCAATAAAAACAATGATATATAGCCAGAGACTGAAAGTTATGTAAAAAAAAACTACCAAAAAACGTGGCAGGATGGGTTAAATATGATGCTGCAAGTCCCACTTTTCATGAATTTCGCGAAAATGTCGTGGACAGAAATTTCGAATGCATTAGAAAAAAAAACCGATCAACCAAAGTGGATCGGACTTGGTTACATGTGTCCTCTAGGACTTCTGGTCCAGAAATATAGCCAGAGACTGAAAGTTATGTAATAAAAGCTACCAAAATACGTGGCAGGATGGGTTAACTATGATGCTGCAAGTCCCACTTTTCATGAATTTCGCGAAAATTTGGTAAACAGAAATTTCGAATGCATCTGAAGAAAAGATCAACCAAAGTGGATCGGACTTGACTACATGTGTCCTCTGGGACTCCTGGTGCACCAGCAGTGAAACTCACCATGTGGTATAATTATAACACATCAAATTCATAGCATCATTTAAGAACAGATATATTTGCAGCATGGATCAGACATACACGTTTTGGGTACTTAACTTACTTGCATTAGAAATGTTACATGAGTCATGTGATATATGAAAATGATTGGACTTTTATCAGTGGGGCTTATGTCGTTTTCTGCGTTTGTTTGTCCTATTTTCTTTTCGCGTGTTACGTTATTTTACAAATACATTTTTCATTTGTTTCCAAATTCGTAGGCCTTTGATTGTGGTTTTTGGTTTTCATTCAATGATTTGAACTATAAGTGAACTTTTGGATATAATTGATGAATATGTGTGATGGAATATGATTGAAAATATTTCTAACTTCAACATCATTTCAGTTCCTTCCCTTTTATTTCATATGGAATATATATAGACAATCTATCAATATGTAACAGGTGGACAGGACGTAGAGGTTAGCATTCAGAAATTAGGATTAGAGTCATACAAAGTTGAAGCTGAAGTAAATATCTATAAAACAAGCATATTGATAATTAGATAAAGCTGCTTATTTCTTATATAATTCCCTAGTCTAGAGAAAACTATCTTTCCTGAAAAAAGAAGGCAGGGCTCCAACCATACCTGGTTTCAGTACAAACAACAAAACACCAAAACATCCGAAGCAAAAACACAATGAAGACGAGTACAGCAAGAGACGAAAAAGAGACATACGACATAGAAACATTAAACACAAAAAACTACACATAAACCAACGAGACCAATGGGCAATCAGTGCCTACCTAGAACGGCACAGTGTCTTTTGCGACCATGACAAAAGAAACAGTGTCTTTTGCGACCATTACACTTATAATACGCGAAAATTGTTACAAAAATATGAAGATGAAATTTCTGAAGAAAAATTTTGTCAGTATGCGAATAACAATACCCAATAGGTGTATAGATTATGAAAAGCCAAATGAAAAGAAACTCAAATAATTAGAGAGCTCTTCAATTAATTAAAGAGCTCTTTAAAATAATTAAAGAGCCCTTCAATTAATTATAGAGCTCTATAAAAGAATTCAAGAGCTCTCTAACTAAATTATAGAGCTCTTCAATTCATACATTGCCGATTATTTATTTAGTGAGCTCTTCAATTCTTTTACAGAGCTCTTCAATTCTTTTACAGAGCTCTATAATTCAATTAAAGAGCTATCTAATTCTTTTAGAGAGCTCTTCAATTCTGTTATAGAGTTCTGTAATTGTATAAGAGAGTTCTTTAAAAGGGACATATCCATATTATGATTAAAGTACTCTCTAAAAGAATAATAGAGCTCTTTAATTAAATTAATGATCTCTGTAAAACAATTGAAGAGCTCTTCAATTGAATTAAAGAGCTCTCTAATTACAAAAATCGGCTTTGTATTAATTAAAGAGCTCTATAATTTTATTAGAGAGCTGTTCAATTCTTTTATAGAGCTCTGTAATGAATTGAAGAGTTCTTTAATATGTTAAAGAGCTCTTTATTTCACATATTTATTGCGCTCATTAAAAGAATTAAAGAGCTCTCTAACTGTATTATTGAGCGCAATAAAAGAGTTATTGCCCTCTTAAATTCATTTATTACGCAAAATAATAAAATTAGAGAGCTCTTTAATTCATTTATTGCGCTCAATAATATTATAATGCGAATAAAAGAGTTCTTTAATAGAATTAGAGAGCTCTCTAATTGTATTCATGAGCGCAATAAATGAATTAAAGAGCACAATAATAGAATTAAAGAGATCTTTAATTGAATTATAGAGCTCTCTAATTCTTTTAAAGAGCTCGTTAATTAATTGAAGAGCTCTCTTATTATTTGATTTTCTGTCAATTTGGCGTTCCATAGTAGACAGTTCTTCAAGCGTTATGTAATTGGAATAGCAAAATTCACAAATATTTATATTTCTTCTTTTCTTTGAATAATGCTGAAATTAAAACCATTTTATTGTTCATGTCACATTTATCATTGTCCTTATCAATATATGCAGTATATTAATAAACGATGGTATTGTATTGCATGCAAAACGTATCCTTTGCGCATGTGCAAAAAGTGAAATTGTAAATAAAATCGTGAACCTTTCAAAGTAGTTCACATCTGCAATCGACAAAACTAGGTAAGTACGAAATTAACAGTATCTAAATTTGTTTATTTGAACGAAATCAAATAATATTAAATTACTGTTCATTACATTTCAAAACTTCCATTGAAAAAAATGTACGATTACTTCTTCTATTATCTTTATTCTTTCGTCAAATACTAAAAGGAATATTTTGATTACGATGAACTTTGAACTAAGAAGCTTACAAACTTACTATGTACATATAATTGGTTTTCTGGTTCTCGGATTTGTGATTTATGATTCTTCTTGCAGTAATATTATCGTATCGTTTTTGCAATTAAACAGTGCAAAGCGGAAAGTTATACAATGTATATATGAAAAACACATTTGTTATTGGTAATATTACATCTTTGTTCTTGAATTGATCGACTTCACGAGGTTATGTTTAGAATTTCTATCTTCATAATTCACTATTTTTGGATTCCCTCTCTTTCGGTCTCCAGCATCACTGATGATACATTATTTGTTCAAGTGCGCATATGGTGCACTAAATTATTACTAGCATATTTTTCAATATGATAATACTAGTAAATTTACGATTATTTGAAAATATATAATAATGTACAAAGAAAGATGTTTGCATATCTAACATATATAACGGGAAAGTCGAGTCAATAAATATTTACAAAGAAGTTACTTATTACTTCAAAGAAAGCTGTGAAGAGCCAACATACTCCTCTTATCAGCAAAATCAAAATGTCGTACGATCGTAACAAACAAAGGAACTAAAAATATTTTGTTATTTTGTTTAGTTTCACGTAGATTCCTTTTATATGTATCTGGAGTATATGTCTCAAGTATGATGTACGGAATTCTTGAATTTGTTTTGCAGTTGCTGTAGATCAGTTTGCCTTCTTAAAGATGCAGGTAAACTTCTATATCAATATAGCAACCTTTGCCAAATGAGTTATTGTTTTTCTTCTTTTCTATTTAGGCCATTTCTTGTTTTTATTCTGTTTTGCGTCCTTTTGAAATTGAGAAACCTACCAGCCAGCCAGGGAGAAAAATAAACAAGCATATAAAACAAAGTTGCAATTTCATATTATGTGACTGTGTGCTTGTTTTATCTTATCATCTTGACATATTTTAGTGAACAAAAGAATGATAGACAATAAGTCATTGTAGCACTTTTACATTTTTACATGAAATATAAAGAAATATACAATTTTTCTTTAATTTTTGTAAAAACACACATTTAATTTCCAAAACATCTTATATTTTAATTTTGTTTTGTTTTATGACTTTGGGCTCAAAACCTACCAGCACGAGGACGCAAAACAGAAAATAACAATGAAATGGCCTTACTCAGTGTATTATATTTACTACAAGATAAAACGCATGAAATTCAATATCTTATTTCTTTTGTGTTGTCATCCAGTCCACCTTCTTGCAGCCTGTTTTTTTTTTTTCATTGAATGTGCTTTCATTTTAGAAAGCCACGATCTTTGTTATCATCGTTTGCTGCTTAATCGTAATCACAATGGCAGAGGAATTTGGAGGGCGTTACGGACATTGCCAACGTCGCTGTCATCGTCGAGAAAGGAGGTGCAGAGAGGAGTGTAGGTTTGAACGGCGCCCTCGGAGGTGTAGGAGAAGATGCGAAAGGAGGAAACGGGAGTGTCTTAGACGATGTAGATGGGGCGGCAGAGATATTGGGGCTCCTCCTCCAGCTTGATTTGATCTTATGTCGATGTCAAGAACATGTAATTAAATGATATTAATTAACAGCAATTCTCTGTAAATGTCAACCTTTCTATAATAGGAGTGTGGCACGCATGGTCTCAGAATATGACTAATTTGTGCAAGTACCTTTGTTTTAAAAGACAATTAAAGAAAATGATGTCCCTTGATGTCCATGCTCACCGGTTGCCATGGCAACGACTCAAGTAAATTTCCCTCCAAAATCAATGTTCTGAACCATCAAAATTATTTCATTTTGAGGCAATTATAAATATTGAAATAGAATTATTTTTTAAAATTTGATTTTATATAATAGTTAGGTTACTAAAAGAGAATTATTCAGTGTATTACAATATTTCAACTGATGAGTACTTTTCTGCCCACCGGCATACTTAAAAAGGGTCCTAAAGGAGGTCTCAAAAATGTTAAAACAATGCAAATTTTGAAGCGATTTTGTTCTCTTTTGCAGCCATACTGTCAATGGGCATTATGTTGCCTTTAAAGAAGATATCATATAGTATTAATATATGCAATAAAATTTTTGGGGCTATCGAGTATAATAGTAGTAACCATGGAAACAAAACCGCTGATTTTCGATAATTTCATAGACAAAATCAACAAAAATGGTTAATAATCATCATTAAATTTCTTTAATTATTATCAATTATTATTCTCAGTGACCAGTTATTCAAATCATATGTTAAACACAACATTTTGATTTATAAAAGTTTGGTTGCCATGGCAACATAAGTCAATTATGGCTTTTTTTTTCAAAAAATAATACTAAAAAGCCGTCGGTTTCCTGATTGAAATACATTAAAAGACCTTGACCTTTTAAATGGCATTGACATTTTACATATTTTCATCAAGAACTATGATTATCCATGAATGTTGTGTCAATTTTTGAATAACGATAATAATATGACATAATTATTAAACACTAACTCAGTCAGATGACAACGATGTGATTTATCCCAAGTCTTGTCGATTATTTCCTCACTTTTTGTGAGTTTTTTGTTTAGATAAAAATATATGATGATTTTCATTTTGTTATGCTTGAAAAGACATCAAACATGATAAGAATAAAACTAGATGTTTTCCCCTTAAGAAGAAGATACCATAATGGTAGTAGCAAGAGGTCAAGGTAAAGGTCACATGGACAAATGTCTTGATCTCAGACATAGTACATGTACAATAAAAGGTGAACGGACGCCAGAAAAGTTATCCCAATATGTAGCTCTTGCATTGCAGGCTACATAAAAACTGTACCGTGATATTACAGTGATACTGATATATTTAAAGCATCATGTATATGTTAAGAGTTCATGGTCAAATAGGAATAAACTCTATGTTTGTGAAACATAAATTAATGCCCTGGATAGCAGCTTTGAGTATCATAAGTCAAAGCCACAATGTCAAACTGTTGGTACTTTCAAAAGGAATGCAAAGGCCATATCACTTACTATTCAAAAGTTTGAGAAAAGGTCAAATCTTAACATCAAGGTCACATTGTCAAAGGTTAAGGTCTGAAAAGAGTGGTCTTGTCAATTTATATATGACATATTTAAGACCTACCACTTATAATTCAAGAGATACAGCCTAATATAAAAGTTTAGAAAAGCAGGTAGAATTTCAAGGTCAAGGTAACATTGTCTATTCTAAGACGAATGATCTTGTCATAGTAATGTACATGTGAAATAATAAAGCCCTTCGACTTATGCTTCAAAAGATACAGCCAAGTTTTAATCTTGCTAGATTGCAACCCCCCCCCCCCCCATCCACCCCCAACTCCTCTCCTTTTGCTGTGATGTCTCGAAACCGTGAGAAAATATCTTATATTTTAACATACTGCCTGAATACACTTGAATTATATGAAATTTAAAGGCATTCAGGGAGACAGATTTTATATGAATTCATTTTAGTATTTTACCTGAAAAAAAAATTGAAAAAAGTAGGTCAAAGGTCAAGGTTAATGTCAAAAGGTAAAAAAATTGGTATCAAAAGATGTTTTATCAAGATACATACACGTGCTAAGTCTTATCATCTCTACTATATATTTTCATACCCTTTCATTGAAAGCGGATTAAATGACAGACGGGCATGGGCCACCCTCCCCCCCCCCCCCCCCCCCCCCCCATGGCAGCCATACAAATACTTTTCAATCACAATATTTTATAAAGCATTAACATTGTTTAGAAAAGCAACCTTTTGTACCATAAATCTACAATTTTTCGGTCAATTTCCATTTTTTTTTGTTGGTTCGCTACCGCTCGCCAGACATTTCTTCATGTACGTATAAAAACAGATCCAAACTTTAGAACTGCGCCAGATACATGTATCTAAATTTGTGAATCAGATATCTAAATTTGTGAATACAGAACATGAAACCCAGTGGCGGATTCAAGGGGAGGTGTAGGGGGCGTATCCCCCCCCCTAAAATTTGCAAATCATAGGTAAAACGATCATTTTACAAAAAAGAGTGAATATTAGTATATATTAATCACCTATTAGTTAATATAATTGCAAAATGCATCAATTTTAATTCAATAATCAATTTCAGTCATGAAAATGGGCCCGAAAAGGCTGAAATTTATTAGCTTCCGTGGGGCTTCGCCACCTGGTCCCCCTACCAGGACTCTGGCCTGGACCCGCTGACGACCTGGGCGGTCCTCAGACCCCTCGCCATTTCTTACGCCCCCTCTAACTCAAAAGCTGGATCCGCCACTGAAACCCCCATTCTTTATCCCCATTTTTTTTTTTTTTTTTTTTTTTTGCTTGTTAGACATTTTGGGATGTTATGCCCCTCCACTTTTTCAGGAGACCTACGCCATTGTATCATCTTCGTCAAAAGACCAGTGACGTAAAAAGATAAGTCTGTACCCTACAGGTATTCTTTCAGCACTTTATTAGGCATGGTCCATTTGATATTCAGGGGGGGGGGGGGGGCTTGGGTTTTTTGTCGGAGCAAGATTATTTTTTTCGCCCCAGACCGGGGCAAAATTATTTCTTTCTTGCGAAGTTGGAGCAAGGAATTTTTTTTTAAACAAAGTGATGCGCATGTGTTTTATCAACAGAAATTATTTATATTTTTACTCAAAACTCGTAATATTAATATATTAGTTTATTTTTATGCAATTAGTATTAAATTCACTTTTAAACAGAGAGATAAAAGATTTTACAAAACAATTCTCAATATTTTATATAGGGTACATGTATATAACATGTTATAAGAGGGTCTGAGAGATCGAAGGTCTGTAAATTAGTGAATAACTGAAGTTCTCCTTCCAAGCTTACAAGAACATAAAATTAAGCTCTATGGGATACATGCAACTAGTATTAATAGCAATACATAAATATTCATATTTAAGCTTTTAATGAAGCCCTTTTTTCATTCACAAACATATATAACTTTTGATATCTATGAACTTTGCCATTAGTAAATAATGTTTTGATAGAAGACTATGGCGAGCGAAGCGAGCCAAAAATTTTTGATACAATTTGAAAACTGCGGCGAGCGAAGCGAGCCTGAAAAATTTTCAAGAATTTTAGCGAAATTTTTTGGTAATTCTTCAAATTCAGATTATTTGTAAGAGCAAGATTATTTTTTTCTGTCACACCATAAGCAAATTTATTTTTTTCATCAAAATTGAGAGCAAAATTATTTTTTTTGAAAAAAACCCAAGCCCCCCCCCCCCCCCCCCCCCCCCCAGAATATCAAATGGACCGTGCCTTAGAGCGCTGATATCACAATCTTTTCATAGTCAGATACATAATTATCAAAATGACAACTAAATGGGAACACATCTTTTCAAGCAGAGCAAGATTTACCTTGTACATTGAACTACAGTACAGTACAGTAAATGACAGTACAGTAAAGGACAGTACAGTACAGTGCAGCAAACACTGCAGTTGGTATAGAGGAAATTCGAGCTACCCATATTACCCATGCAATATTTGTACTTTGGAGCTATTACTCAGCAATCGTATTTGGTAGTTTTTTTTTTCTAATAATACGATTGTCAGTAGGTTTGTCAAATCTAGCAAACAAGCAGCTGTCCGTCTTCTCAGCCTCGGCATTGAACAATTTGTTCCAAAATTTCTGCTTCTTCCTAGCTCTCTTTATAAGTATTCCCCTTTGTTATTTGGAGTTCAACGAAGGTGAATAATTTGACAATGAAAAAATTAATGGTTTTATCATGCAATTAAATATCAATTACGACTGACAAAAGTACAAAAATTGAAAAAAAATAGATTTATATAGGGGAGAAATTCACATTGATAAGAGAGAAAAAAGGGAAGTCCTAGGTAATACGGATCATGGATGCATAAAAATCCATTTTGATGCAATATGGGCATTTCTTAAATTGATTTTTTTCCCATTTATCTATCATTCATTTTTTTTTTATCTAATTTATGTACTTCACAATTCACAGTATTTTCATGCAATGTCTGGTCCAGCGGAGAGTACATGTCAGCTAGACATTCAAGCAAACGGGATCTTTTAGATGTTTATCTTTCTTCAGTCACGATACGAAATTGCTATTAATTAACTTTAATCGACATTCATGGTGGCTTTTTTGAGCTGAAAACTATTTCAAAATGGTGAAAATCTGAGTGTGAAATTTGGTGCAATTCTATCCTTTGACACTTTTTTTAACACCCATCCCCCCCTCTCCTAAATCAACTTGTGACTGTTTCACTTCCCCATTGTTTGCAAATATTAAAGGCGGATCTAGGAATCTTTGAAATTAAAAGGGAGTTGAAGATATTTTTTTTTGGAAGATCAAGGATTAAATATATATGTTATAGCCTGGGAAGGCTTTTAATTTCCTATTTTAGTTTTGCTTTTTGATCATCTAGTGTAGCGAGTCGGAAAATATTAAGAAATGGAGTATATATATCCCTGTTTAAATTAATTCAGTCATTTTAGAAAAGAAGGGAGGGGATCTCTTAGAAGATGAATGATACTCAAAAAGACTTATATTAGTTTCATTTTACAAACTGGCTAATAGTATAAGCTTGATAATTTTTGGAATGTAATTAATTATAGTTTGTCTAAATACCTAGAAATTATAAAATCAAATACTGCAGAATAAAATAATACATGTATCACAAACAGCAAATTCTTAGATGAATTTTAAAGGGACGGTGTCCCTGAAAATTAATTAATTTTACAAAATTTTGGAATGCAAAATCTTTCTTTTCATATAAAAGTAATATACATACTCATTTCTTCTTCTTCTTCCTTCTAAGTGCATTTGTATGAATTCAAATTTTCAGGTGAATCTAACCATACATTCGCAGCTATACACCTTTAAAAACATAATTTTGAATTTGGGGTGCGCAGCTCTAATTCATTTCGCTGGCGCCACCTACAATGTATTGAGTTTTTACAATAGAGGTATACGGAGGTTTAATTATTAAAAAATCGACAATATAAGGGATGTTACTGCATTTTGATATCAGTTCCTTTCTCATTCATATTTATTGTGTTCGGAGACACTCCCCCCCCCTCCTTTTATCCACCTGGCAGGATCCGCCGCAGATTTGATTTTGACTTTATTTATACCTAATTCTTTTTTTTTTTTTTAATTCATCAAAGATATTGTATTATTTCCACTCAAGAAACAAGATAAACATTACATTTTGATTTAACAGTAGATATGATATGGACCAAGATTACAGGGAAGTTCAGGGTATCAACCAAGAGTCGGATACTTAGATTTTACAAGAATATGTCTCAGTATTTCTCAAAGCTGATTTTTTTTCTAAGGCCCTCTTGGTTGGATTTTTTCCCAAATAAATACGTCGTAGCAAAATGCTTTATTTTTTTCGCCGCCGCTTTAGGCCTGAATATTCTTTTTGACAAAAATTCAAGCAAAAAATTCTTACACCCCCCTCCCCCCAAAGTCATATGGCTACTCCCTATCTTTTCAAAGAAAAAGAGGGGTCTAGTGCTTGACCTCAAGGGGGTTTCGGATCATGGAACCCCCCCCCCTTTTCCCCAATTTATAAGGTACATCAAATGGTCTGGTTCACCCCACTCCCTCCACTCCCCAAAGGTAAATACCCAATTTTTTCGCATTATATAAAGAAGAAATGTTTCAACATATTAAGTATGGTCATTGAACCTAATTTTCCCGACCCCGCGAGTAGAGATCGAGAGAGAAAAAGAGAGATCAAGTGCGATAAAAATATAGTCATATGTATCAAAATAAACAAACTGTAAACTGTAAATACACAGCAAACATGCAAAATTTCCCTCCATGTTGATTGTTGCTAAACGTTTTCTTCCTCCGTCCTAGAGAGTTCTCCTATGGGAATTCCCCTTTTTCTAAAATTAGTAAGTTTTATCGAAATTGATTTTTGATTTTTGAAGTAATTGTAAATAGCCCCAAAAATGTTTTTGTACATTTTGAAAATATACTATTAGATTGATTACATGGTATGTTTACATTTTACAGGCATGGCTGCGTTTTTTGATATTTGCTTCAGGAAATAGGCTTATAATTGCAAATGCAGTTGCAAATTTTTCACTATTTTATCAAAGTAGGGAGACATTTTTTAGGTTTGAGCATAAATATCTGAAGAGTCCATGTTGTACTACAGTATTTAAAAAAAATAAGTTCTGTATAACATATAGTTCTCATTAGAAGATACCATAAGTTAAAATCCCCATATTATCACAAACCAAATATTGAAACTGTGTTTCCATGGTAACGGATCACCGTATGACATTGTCCCTATTAACTTTTTTTCATATCTGATTACAATGATTATGTATATAAAATTTCACCACGATTGGTCACCATGCGTGCCAAATTTAGGTTGATGGTTACAGAGAATTGGTGTTAAAATCTTTGAAATTGTTTCTCGATGTTCAAGAGTATTAGACAACAGCCTTTGAATCTGATAACATCAACATCATATCCATTTGCAACGTACACATTTTTAAGTATCAGCAAAAATAGTTCCTAATAGTGAAGGAAAGCTAAACAAAACCCAAACCCAAAACTAAGATCGAAAAATTATAATCAATAGACAAACACAGACTTGCAAATACATGAGACAAAACAAAGGTGAGGATGGGTTTTCCAACACTGAAAATAGCGGACCTGTCTCTCACGATTAAAGGAAAAAAGCAGTCAAACAGAACGCGAGACGATTACACAGAACCATAGACGCAAGAAAGGCAGCACTTCCTATAAACAATATCCAAAGTCTTTAGCAAGACAAGAGATATGTTACAATGACATAATCAAACACAGAAATAAAAGACCCTGCAGAAAATTTGGATGATACAACGTAAAAACGAGCTTTTTTCAATAACGCTGGGGTTGTAAAGACATATACATAGAGAGTTCTTTCGTTGGAACCATCAAGAAACACCAAAATAGACACGTTCAGCGGTTTCTTTGCGGCTTAACTGACAAAGTGTGCTAGCAAGCAGGACATGTTCACTCGCCCCGGGCATGTGATATAATCTCTATCTGGGACTCGCTTTTGCTCCCTTTTGATTTTGCATTTTCTGGCTTGTACGCCTATTGAATATTTTTCAGATTTTAACTCACATAACGTGTAAATGTACATTCAATAGAAGTACGACACTCGATCCACATATAACCTTAAAATTACAACACATGTGAGCCATATACACAGCAGTTTAACTGGGATCGAAACGTAGGGTGTAATGTAGAAATCTTACTTCTAGGGGTTGATGTTGCAAATGTAAATGATCAGTAGTTAATGATGAAATAACTGTAGAATAATAAATTCTACCACTTTTTTCATGCCGGTACTTCAGCCTTTCAGTATAAAACAACAAGTACGGCCTGAATTCGGTCTAGGTGTTGTGTTTTCTTAAATAGTTTTTTGGGGGGGTTTTTTTTGTGCTTTCATTTTCAAGTCAAAAGCCGGGTTTTTCAGCCGAGTAGTAATTAATTTTCACACCTGAGTGATCTTAGCTAGGTAGGCGTCTACTGACCAGTGATATTCCTAGAGACGCAAGCAGTATGTGACATCAAATACATACCGACAGGTATACTTGATTATGCTAATTAGATATACCACAATTTCACCTACTTGAAGCTGTCAATCAAAAATTTAGAGGATTATAAAGGATACATAGGACCAATCAGATTGCGATTGGACCATTAGATGTTAACCCTACAGCGGTCAGCGAGGTAATATCAGAACATTTACCTGTCTTCTTTTATAGTCCCCACCCGGCCTTTAAACTTTACAAAACTGATATGTCGTTTCAGTAGGGTCATGCCTAATAAATCAATTCATATCGTCCAGGTTTGTGAAAACTTCATTGTTATTGAATACATTTCAATAGTTAATCGACGACAGAAAATTATTCCTTTCAACGAATTTTTGAACTGTTTGTAAAAACCATAGACTTTTCAGATATATTAACGTAACGGTTATGGAATGAATTATTAGCAAATGCTCTACTGCAACGTCTCATCAATGTTATGCAGTATCATTTAAATGATGAAAAAACAATCAAAAATCTCCGTAAGGAATCAGAACATCATTTGTCTAGATCACACGCGGTGTAAATTGAATTTCAAGATATTTACACAATCATGGTATTGATTGACAATGCGTAGCGAGATATTATTCCCTGTGTATAAAAATATCTGGACATTGCGATGCTGCTTATCAAAAGAGCGATTTTGAAATGAAGAAATTGAAAATGTCCCTCCCTTGGGTTTTTGTCAGTTAAGGGGGTATGAGTGTGAACCGCATTTTCAGGGAATAATAGAAATTGAAAATAATTGTCTTCATATAAGAGAATACCCCTTCCTTCATCGATTGCAATATTTCATGAAAAAAAGAGTGTAGCCGTTTGTCCCCTATACCCCGACAAAAAAGGGAGGTAATTCTGCACATTTTTTTCTAAAACAATTTCCCAACTTTGGACTTTATTTTAAAAATCAACATAATGCAATTCGAAGTAAATTTTTATCCATTCACGTAGCAAATGAAGAAAATTTATCATTTTCGAAAAAAATAATTTCGTTGCCATGGTAACCATGCTGGAGAAGGACATTTATTTCATCCCATTTTTGACAGTAAAAATTGTATGAAAAGTTTAAAAACATTCATTTTCGAAGTAGTTGGCATAATAGAATTTTGATAAAATGTTTCTTTTATCATCCAGTGATAAATGCTAAAGATAAAAAAATAATTTATAGAAAAAAGAGTGTAGCCGTTTTAAAGAAATTTAGCTTAGCATTCCTCTGACCAAGCCTCTGGATATGATAAATCCGTTGTTTATGATTGAAAATGGGAAATTGTTATTTATCTATACATTTTATCTGAGATTTCTTATAATCTGGACTTCAGACTAAAAATTTGAGTCATATTCTGATCAATTTCTCATTCATTTTCCCAACGTTTAGCACTTTTAAGCACCGACAACGTAACCTGACGTAGAGCACATCGTGACGCTCACTTTAGGTAATGCTCGGCGATATATGTGTGCTGTTAATCTCAGTGAATGAGAAAAAATGGATGTTTTAGATTCTTATCTGTATGCTTCTTCTGTATAATTTATCATTTCTCTCAAAATTGATTTTGCGGCATCTACACGTATCTATTTATTCATGTACATGTATTTTTTACATTCGTACATCATGTACATATTGTACCAGATAAAAAAAAAGCAACTTTAGTAGAACAACGGTACGAAGGATCTCTTAATCTCTTGATAAGTTTGCTTTGAAATAATTTATCTAAAGTTAGCCGAGGCACATTTCTAGATTCATTTTAATAAGTGCTTGGATAAGAAGGGGGAGGGGGGGGGGGGGTGTTGGTATGATAGGAAAGGTAGTAAACGCACACCCTGTCTTCCGCATTGATTTCCTGCACATGTTCTCTTCAATGAATGTCGTTATATCATACTTTAGTAAAATTGAAACAGAATAATTCCCTTTTCAATAGGGCGTACAATGGGAAGTGTGTTTACGGAGTCCTTCGGATCGATTTATTTTACAATGTACATGTGTGACGGTTCAGGAATCGTGCCCGGTTAGCTCAGTCGGTAAGAGCGTCTGCCCTGTAAGCAGAAGGTCTCGGGTTCGATTCCCGGACCGGCCACATTTTCCATTCCGCCTGTCACAGTATTTGGTGCCGTGAGAGTGAACCTCATGAGTTGCTTGTGGTTTAGGGCAACTATGGGGAAGAACCAGGGATTTATTTGTCTTTCTTTGTGAGGTTTCCGATTAACAACTTTGGGAAACCTCAAAATTTGGCGGGGTGGAGTGTGACGGTTCAGGAATCGTGCCCGGTTAGCTCAGTCGGTAAGAGCGTCTGCCCTGTAAGCAGAAGGTCTCGGGTTCGATTCCCGAACCGGCCACATTTTCCATTCCGCCTGTCACACATGTACGTGATCTTTGGTCCTTTTGATGATTTGACAGTCAGTCGTCATGCTCACTTATTACAACTACTAATCAATGGGCCTCGTGATATTAATTCTAGCTAAATCATTATAACAAATACCTTTTGTAAATGAAAAAAAAGTACTTTCAAGATATATTAGTTTTACATGTTTTCAATATTTGAGGTAAATTGCGTGGTCAGAAACGCCGCATCTTGAACTATAAAATATAATCATTCTTTTGAATTTATTTGTGTCTTTGTTTTTTGCAAGAATAAATTTGAAGTAAAACTTACTCATTTCATTCGCAATCAAATTATTCCGCTCCGTAAATTTGTCATGGCGTGAAATAATATAAGACAAACTGAATTACCGGACTTCTAAAGAACAAGCTCAAAGCGCTTTCATAATAATTCGCGGAAAAATATTACAACGTCATAATTCAGTATGACGTCAAATAAACTCCCGTTGATGACGTAAACTGTATGCCAAGGGTAAAACAATGTCGTGATAGAGGCGTATTTTAGATGTAAGCAAGGATGTATATTGCTCGTCATTCGAAATGCATTGCTCTTTAATCTGGAGGTATATTCAACCTTTAGTTCAGTAAGTTTTCCGATTTTGTTATCTTTACGACATCGATACGGTTTACGTTTGATTTGTTCACGCTCATACCCTCTTAAGTCACTAACCAACTGAGTTTTGACAGGTCCATTGTTGTGTGTCACCGTTTTGTTAACTTGAATCGGGATATTCGTTATACAGAGTTACTACCCTTTCAGGAAGGCTTATGACGTATACCTCTATGGACGTCATTTTAAAATTCTATGGAAACCAACGTTAAATTCAGGGAAAGTATGCTACATAACCGATGTTTCTATAGAAATGTTATTACGTCATAATGATTTAATTACGTCAGATACCGTCCCAAATCGAACACAAGCATACACCAAGGAAAATACGGAATATGCAGTCTATGAAAAACTCATTTTGCTTTACTAGTTATTAGTAAGGATATGTTTTTATATTTAGTTTTATTTGAACTCTAAGGTTTCTCGGGATTGTTTTGTACCGCCGAGGAATAAATATCCGAGATATGCATTTTTGAGACACTACGTATTTTACAATGTCTTTTCAACAGACCGTTTTGTTGATTTGAATACAATTTGGCAATTATCTGATCAATTGATTATGCAATAGTCGTTTCAGATTGAATTTGTTGTCCATTTTCATTCTACGACCAAATTAATGTCAATCATATATACACTTATAACTCAGATAGATTTGTGTACAATTTGTGCATGCCATCTGTGCGATATGAATATTGAAAGGTCACTGCAACATTTTGAATGAAATAAACATCATGATGTCAAATGTGCCCCTTGCGCATGTGTGTTTATAATAATATAAATCCCAACATATCAAAGAGATTTATGAATTTCAGTCCTGGAACAAAATGTGAGTACAGATTTGATGATAAGTAAATATCTAAATTAATAATCAACTGATGTCAATTTTTCAACTATCTTTTAAGTTATCAGTTTCAGTTCATATATAAATTTCCTCAAAGATGTAGCTTAATATCTTAATAATAAAAATTGCCGAGATTGACAGCAAATTATTTTAAATCATGGAAAGTAATATTAGTCAATGGAAATGGAAAGCTGCATTAATTTTTCATTAGGACATCAATTATGACAACGCAAAATTTCAAAATTTCAAAATTCAAAATTTAAAAACGGACCTAATCAACATTTAATTTCTGGTCATTTTATAACTGCATTATTGAGTGATTTTGAAAGTCTCTTAAAGTTTCTTTCACAATACAGATGGTATATGTTAATCATTTTGTGTAAGGTTTTATAGGCTTTTAAATAATGACGCTGTAGGAACATGTTTATATACATTATGAAATATCACATAATTGCTATTTTAAGGGGTATGGACAAACCGTTATTCGCCATATTGGATTTTATGTAGTGTGTTATTGAAAATCTTTCCTTACAACGAGTCATGGCTCCAACTTCAACTATTTTAATCCCAAGTATTCTCAACCCCAATAGCTACATTTTCCCATATTTTCTACGGAAAATTACATTAAGATTTTTACATTAGAAACTTTAAATTCATGCACCGAACTGCACAGCTGCACCTCAGAAAAATTTATTAATAATACTATAACTTACCTTAAACATTACATTGATACTATATCTACAACCATTTGTCCTTCGATTTTGAGTACAAGGTCTCATTATCATATAAATCGCTTGTTAATACAACACGGTGTCTTTTCGAACACGAGTTTTTACAGGTAGCCATTTTCACGTGCCGATCCGCCCCAACATACATGTATGTAGAACAAATAAACAATTTTAAAGTTCCTTGTAATTCACTAGAATTTCGACTGTTTGCGATTCAATTATTAATTATTTACATGATATATATTAGAGAAGTGGGATAGTCATGTGAATTATAGGTGACAAATTACAAATGTGCAACATTCCGGGGATCCGCCCCTGGATTCATTTCTATGTTGATATGGCTACTAGCCCCTTGCGTGTAAAATGAAGATACCCGGTATTTTGAGAAAGTATGATCAAAATTGGAGGACAAATGTTTGTAGACATATGATGATAGAAACGTTTAAGGTAGGTTATAGTATTAATCATGAATCCTGCAAACCTGTAGCTGCGCAGTTCGGTGCACTAAGTTCAAATGGTTGTCATGTAAAAATATTGATGCAGTTTTTGTTTAAAATTATGGGAAAATGACGATGTTGAGGTAAAGAAAATTCAGTATTAAAATGGTTAAGATTGGAGCTTAATTCTGCAGAACGACAGATTTTCAAGTATTCTTCACGTCAAATCCAATATGGCCGATAAACTTTTGTCCATACCCCTTAATTGACATGCTTTATAAAGTCTAAGTTTAAATTGACATTATAATGATAATCTTTTGGGCTTTTTTTTTGCAGTTGATATATCTCAAATGAGTTAAAGAAGATCAAGTTAAAGATGCAGGTAATTTACATAATATTCATTTCCAACCTTCTCGGTATTCAAAGTCTGTGAAACTTTCTTTTGTCAGCTATATTCCGTCTTTTCAATTTTACAGTTCTACTTTCGATTTGTGCACGTTTCTGACGTAAAAGCATTGTGGCGCCATTAAATTTCAGTGAAAAGGTCATATATTTAACCCTGTTTCCCTCAATTTCATGCTGGTGACCATATAATATGATGACGTCACAATGCGTTGACGTCATATACCTGCACAAATGGGAATTAACTCTCTATTTCGAAAAGACCTAATTTGGTTGTTGCAACCCTGATTTTGCTTTTTTGAGAGAATGAGTTGATTTTTTTTCATTAAAACTTCATTTCGGACATGTTTTTATTCATTTTGTTAAGATATGACTTCGAATTATTGATACATGTACGCCATCCAGTTAAGCATATACCAAATCATTTTTGCATTTAACTCATAAATACAATTATTATTCAAATAATTTGTCTTATCTTTTGATTCAGAAAACAACGATTATGGTTATTTTCGTTTGCTGCTTGCTCATGGTTACACTGGCTGATGAAATGAGAGGACGATTCGGCCATTGTCGTCGTCGATGTCACCATCGAGAAAGAAGATGTATGGAAGAATGTCGCTTCGGAAGGCGTCCGAGACATTGCATTAGGCGATGTGAAAGAAGGAGGAGTGAGTGCCTCAGAAGATGCAGCTGGGGTGACAGGGACATGGGCATCGGCGCCGCACCTCCAATGTAACTCCGCTCTTACAAATGTAATTCGCAATAAAACCATGGTTCTTGTGAAATGAAAAATGTGTCACTGTATTTATGAATTTACGATATTTCTTTGGAGTTAAGGGTAAAGACTAAAATATGAAAGTGCTTCACATAATTAGGCTACCTCAAATTAAAGATATCCAGATTTATATATCAAAACAAAATCAATTAATTCAATGACACATTTCTATTTAGCATTCGCGGTGGGCGTTGCATGAAGCCAGAGGAAGCTCACTGGTTGCCTTGTTCCTACTGCGTGGCAGATGGCTGCCCTAAGTCGGCACCAGTTGTCAATTGGTCTTGTTAGTTTGTGTGCGGCCCTTTGTGTTTCATGTTTCTATGGTGCGAGTTGGTGTTCCTCATCCCTTTCTCGTCTCTTTCTGTGAGTGTCTGCTCTGTGTTTTTGCATTGAGTGCTATAACCAGGTGTTGTTGGAGATCCCCTTCTTTCTCTTACACATATGTAACATGTTCCTCTGGATCTTTGCCTCATGAACAACGATGGGAAGTTCTTTTACGGGATGCTTTAGAATCGTACTAAGGAACATCAAGGATGATCTGGTTAAACGTTAGGTCGAAAGCCCAAAAGTTATGGCACTTTACTACGAGAGGGTTCTTTGTTTATACATCATTTGTATATTTTGAAAGACATCTGTATATTAGGGTATAATTAAGGATTGTTTTTCAGCTTTTGCGCTTTATCGGTGTGTATTGGAAGTAGGGAATGGAAACAAAATATGTAAAGCACGAAGTGCTTTTCATGAATATGTAAAGCTCGAAGTGCTTTTCATGAATTTTGTTTCCATTCCCTACTGCCAATACACACCGATAAAGCGCAAAAGCTGAAAAACAATCCTTATATTTACATTTTACGTGTTAATTTAGTTGTTTCTGTCCCATTTCATCCCGTTTCTTTATATTTGAAATGTAACTGCGGAGGGAGAACGTCACTTGACGTAACAGCAAACGAACGTTCGGCGTTTTGAAGTAGTACCTTCTGTTCGGAAACATTGTAGAAAAATAAGAAATTGAATTTCGTTTATGGTTGTATTTTGAACATTTCTATCAAAACTGAATAAAAAATGAATAGTACAAAATCGCGATTTTTGTCCCACATGATAAAGACCAAGCGGATGGTTAGTCTGGAGAAATGTCACGGCTGTTGGAAGGAAAACATTTGAAAACTGACTGGAACACACTGTAATTCATTTATAAACCTATGAAATCCATCGGTACCATTATTTAAACTTCTGTAAAATTACTCTGTTTCTTCTGGAAGTATTTAGTATAATGCAAAATTCGAGTACAGCCGTGCAAAACGATACAAATACACGACATTTTCATGACCTACCTCAACATGCCGTGGCACAACATTCGCTAATACGAAATATTTCTAATCTGTATAATTCCATAAGCAAAAATAAATTCACTGTTGATAAATGACACAAGACGAGCAAATCCTCATCCTAAATATTGAATATTTGATCCACTAATGCCTGAATTCGTTCATCTAAACATGGCATCATTCCGTAGACGACAGTGCCGGTCGTCCTTTAATTTCGTCTGGTGTGACGCGTGATCGACTTACTAGAGCACTGTTGACTAATATCGGCAGGGTACAATTATCGGCATAGTGTAAAATGTGGATTTGATTTGATTGGACGATTGGACTGGACGATTGGATTGGACTGACAAGTTGGACTGGATTATTGGATTGGACGAACATTTCAAGAACTGTTCTCGTTCAATTATCTTGCTTTTGAATGTTTTTAACAAAGAACAAATGATTTTTTTCAAAGCTGATTCAACTATTAGCTACACCCCGACGTCTGAGTCTGATGAAGAAGTTTGTTAGATCAGAATAGGATAAAGTACTGATGTAATAGTGACCAAAATTGCACAATTGATCCGTTATTGGATTTTAAGTTGAACACAATGTTTGGGATACTGCATCTGACCTACGTTTTCTACTGAAATGACTCGATTAGGAAGTTTGGGGTAGCTCAGTATAAGAAAAAGTGAAAAGTAACCAAACTTTCACAAAGTGAATAATCTAAGTAATAAGGTTGTCTAGTTTAATCTATTCATCAGATGCTGCATCTGACCTACTTTTTCCTCTTGAATGATTTTGTTTATAATAGCCAATTAAAGCGATTGCTATATTCACCAAACGTGCGTTCTGGAGGGATCTTTGGTAAAAAATATTCATGATTTGACCTTGACCTTCTTTTTCCATTCTGATTCTGCATTAAATGGCCATTCAGCATTAATGCGCACTACACTTGCATGTTAGATGCATCTCTGTCATACTTCATTATATAATTTAGACCCACATTTTCCGTTTCAGGGATCTGCAAAGTACAAATGGTATATGTACCAAACTTGCATTTTTGATGAACGGTTTGAGTTATGACCTTGACCTACTTTGGACTTTTACTTCCTCTGCTTCAAATATTTCTTTTCTTATCGCTAATGTTGGGCACATTACACATGGTACATGTTGCGAAATCTCACGGTACTATACATGGTATACTGTCATTAATTATTTTGATCTGTAAGTTGTATACAATAAGCCTGTTTTCAGATTCTATATTTTAGAGAAGAGTTAGGTCCTAATCTCAATTACTTTAATACTTACACAGAAAAGTAACTAATGTAATTGTGCTGCCATTAGGTGAACTCATAACTTTTAATTACCCCATATTTTACTGTATCTTTAATTTGTATCATGTAAGAAGTCGATCGACATAAGAAATTTAACTTTCTATGACACTCCGTCTTACTACTATTTGTTCTTAGTTAGACAACATTTGTTCTTAGTTTGTTTAATATTTGTTCTTAGTTAGATAACATTCCAAAAGCAAGGTAATTGAATGAGCAAAGTTTTTGAAATGTTCGTCCAATCCAATTATCCAATCCAATTTGTCAGTCCAATCCAATCGTCCAATCCAATCCAACCCAGATTTTACACTATGCCACAATTATCGGCACCTTTATTTATCGCCTATAATAAACGAGAATATTGACGTGTTTGTTGTTCTTTTGTTATACAGGTAGAAGCAACAGTATATTAAAAACAATTCTATGAACTTCAGTCTATCGTATACCTAAAAAATATGGTGCCTACCACTGTCTTTTAAAAAGGATGAAAACAATGGTAGGGAAAACACCGTCTTTATCATCACAAATAAAAAACTTCCTTTTTTTGAGTCGGTCTTTCATAGAATTTGAAGTTGTTTTTTTTAATTCTTTTCAGATTCACAATTGTATAGTGGATTCCTCTTTCTTATTTCATATTTTTCGATTATTTTTATGAAGAACTTGCCTACCTTTTACTCCTTCCAATTTATATCCCATTTTCTTGACCCATCTATAATTATCGGCATATCTAAATACTTACCTGTGCACCTAGCCATGTTCCCGCTTTTGGAAAATTTCAATTCCGTGTTTTAGTTGACAAATATTGGAATTTGTAAATTACTTTATTGTCTTTTTTAAATATAAAAGAATATTTAGTGGTAATCCGACCCAGTTTCAGTGTTAACCAACGTTTTTCAAACTGACCAGGGAAGATGCCGATAACGTGGAACACGCAGAAAATATAACTTCATGGGTAACTTTATTCGGAAGCGTTTATGACCTTCCAGGGTCACGACGAACTAAAATAAAAGTTTGGTTGCGGGAGTCTTGGGGAACACCAATCACATGGTATAGTCATAAACTTGTAACATTACATTTCAGCCATCGCATAACGGCGATTTAAAAAGAAATGCTCTTCTCTCTTGTTGAGGGTGCCGATAATACTGGACATATGCCGATAACACTGAACAAAAGTTGACTTGCAAAAACCGTTTTATCAAGAGGTGGGCTACATTTGTGCTATATAGAAATGGTGGTCAAGGTCGATAAAAAAAAATCCCCCTTCACATGGTATAGTCGATAAAATGATAAACAAGACGCACCGGCCACTAGGCAAGGTAAAACGTTAAGGTGCCGATAATTGTCTACAACGCTCTACGTCACACTTCTTGGAAGTGTACATGTGGATGGCCTAGATTTTGACCCATTTGATCACTGGGGGTAGACGGCATCGATTGATAATGGAATTTTGAATCTGTGTGGAAGCAGTAAATAGAATGGGCATTTTATGGGAAATTAATCCGCATTAGTTCAAATGTCACGTGATAGGCTCTTGCGATTATCGAAAAATGCAGTGCAGTTGGTTTGTTACCTTCATATAAGGGAAACGCAGTAGGAATGTAAATATAGCAGGATTGAGTGCAAATAGTCCGGACTACAGTACCACTAGCCGTCCAATGTCTGCGCCGAATGAGAAGTTGAGAAGGCAAGGCAAAATCATTAACAAACCACGGAATGAATAACATTCTGAGGTGAGACCAGGTTTCTGGGGAGAGCCAGTGTCTCCTGATTACATGCAACACCAAGTCAAGGTTAAGGGCATATTATCATGCAAAGTCATTTAATTTCAATGAATTTAAAATTTCGTGGCTTTTGGTCTAGAAATGAATTTGTTAACATCTGATGACCTTCACTAAGAATGATATTCCCATGATTAAATCACATTATATTCTGATCAAGAAGGAACCATTCATTATTATCTGTCATAATTATCCGGCGTCTTGTTCAAATCTGGACATACTAGGGATATTATCACTTCCGCACATATTCCGAAGAGGTAGTATATGGGTAATCTGCAAGCTCCAATGGCAGCAAGCATGCGCAAGATTTTTAGATGTCGACGGAAACGGTCGACTCCATGGGAAGATAACGTTATGATAAATTCTAATTCGAGGATCTAATTCGGGACGTTCTTTAGACACTTATATTTGTATAAACTTAAGATATGGATACATCTATTGTCACTTTTATTTATTTTCTTTTTACAATTTGTTCATTTTCTTCCTCATTTTATTTTGTCCGGTCCAGTATCTAAGTCCTTCTTTTATTGCAAATATCTTTCGCGCACTATAAATATGCAGGAATGCTCCATTACATGTAACTGAAGATGTGGAGAGTAGCCCACCCCTCCCCATTTCCGGGTGAAAGAGAATGGTTCCTTGCAATCTAAAAATGATTCCAGATGCCAGACAAGCTGTTTTTTTAAAGCTAATACGTAATTGTGAATTTTACGGTCAAATTAATCTCTGTTAGATATTCCAAAATATCATTGTTTGAATTAGATTGTCGTCATGAATCTAATTTCATTTCTATTACCCTTAATGAAATAATTCAAAGTAGATGTGTAATGTCTTCTAATTCAATATCAAATATAAGAACAGATACATTTGCAGCATGGCCCAGACATGCACATTAACCCTCGTCAGTGATCCTCAATATCAACATTGTAATATTGCCAAACAGTGTGAAAGTTATATCCAAAAATGTACCGAAAGACGAAGCAAGATAAGTGGAGCAGTATCCTCAACGATACCTGTGATTGTACAGATCACGATTATTATGATTATGTTAATATTTGGTGTTGAAATAAATAAATCTATTTCACTTATTTCATCTCAAGTTGATCGTTACCTTTGACATACATACCACGCTTTCTTATTCTTATAATGGAATGTAATCCTTCAAAATATAAGATATTTAGTATCGAACAAGTATCATGTACAAATTGCTCACAATATTACATTGATTACTTATCATTTCATTTCGTCGCTTTTTAACGTTTATTTGCAGCTTTGAAATCGTGTTGCTAGCGACGTTGCATATGACGTTGCTAAGCGCGTACTTCCGTTTTGCGTTGATACAGGTATCAACAAAATTTCTCGGCCAATCAGAATCGTCGTTTCTTAATGATAACAATGGAAATTAAATGATACAGGTATCAACAAAATTTCTCGGCCAATCAGAATCTTCGTTTCTTAATAATAACAATGGGAATTAAATGAGCAGTGTTTTACTATGGATGCTGCAACCGGGTCTTGTCTATTGTATAATGGATATGGGATGCAGTCTCAAAATAAATCATGTAATGAAGATTTGTGCAATACCTACCTCGTTCAGGTATTCTAAAGCTACGAACTTTCAATGAACATATCATTTATGTAATACATGTTACCATACGATAACGATATGTCTTAGAATCATTGCTTTTCTGCTTGATAGGGGGTGGGAGGACAGCGGGTACCTCTCTCCCCTTCCCACTCCCTTACCTCCCCGCTCCCGCTCACTCCTCCCTCCTTTATGTGTAGTGTTTTGTGTTAAATGTTTCTTTGCCTTATGCCTCTTTTTCGTCTTTTGCTGTGATCGTCTTCTCTGTGTTTTCGCATAGAGAGTTTTGGTGTTTTGCCGTTTGTACTGCAGCATAGTTTATTTGGAGATCTCCTCCCCTCTTATAAACACTCTGGTGCATTATGTGTTGCCCCCTCTGGCATCTTCTCTTTTTCTCTATTTCAGATCGTTTGAGGGATCTAACATAATTGCACCTGTTTTCGAACTTCTGGTGACGTGATCATCAATTGAAACGTCAAAGTATTTTTTGATGGGCCATTTTTTTTCTGAATTTATAATGCAAAAATTGGCCATCGAAACATTTTGAATGGTGAATAGACAACAAACACACATGTATTGCTTCAGAGTTTTTAAATAGTACATTTATTCAGAAAAATCAGTCGTCTTTTTCAGCATTGAAACAAAGAAATTCACATGCATTTCTGTGCTTTCTGCATGTATTCATGCAGTCTACGTCATCTTTCTCACAAAATAAGGCACAAGCTCTATTGGTTAGACTGCAAGTGAAGATGCACTTCTGGAAATCCTCACTGTCCAAGTCTGAATATACCAATACTAGAAGGCAACTGAATAACAGAGCGACTACGGCGGTTTTCTAACAAAAAATAAAACAATATGTTGTGTCAATCATTTACATGTGGTATGCGAGGGAAGGTGGTGGGGAGTGGGGGGTTTGAATGCAGAATGATTTCATGGAAATAAAAAAAAATATGGCTACGGCCCCGTGTGATTGAAAATTAAGATGTATGTGCGACTCAAGACAATTTTCAGGGGAGGGGGAGAGTTAAAACAGCGTGAGCGTATTTATTTAGTTATTTTCAATAACATTTTTATACTTTTAAAAAAACAGGATTGTCGATAGAAAGAATATCATCCAGATAATTAGAAGTACAAATGAAACATTTCGCATCATCAAGTTTTCTTTGCTTTTGAAGATTTTGGATAAGTTCTTTTTCATTCGTGAATAAAAATAAATCTGCAACAAGATGCGCACAATTAGTACCAAAAGGGATCCCTATAACGTGCTTGTAGAGATAATCACCAAATCTTATATATGCTGTCGAAGAGGAAAGACAATGCAATACACAGGTCACTACATGTCCATGATTCGTATGATTTGTATTCTGTAGCGGACAAGAAACCCTGTGATTCAGATGTACAAATGTAATTTTCCCCTCTCGATAAGAGCACCATTAGATGAGTTTGGAAGACTGAAAAGTAATTTTGTTGTAAGGAAGCGTGATGTACATATTTGACTATTCGTATAGAAAAAATCGCATTGGCTTGAAAATTTCTAGATTTCATTTTGTCAATCACATCCTCTGAATTTTTAATAGACCAAATGAAATTTACACCATTTCTGTTTAGAAAAATTTCACAATATTTTGCTACGTGTGCCACTGTCGCCGTGAGTGCTGACGTCAGATTTCTAGTCAAAATTGTAGTTGAGCTGTTGCTAGGATTACATGTAACAATGTATCGAAATATGTAAGGAGAAGTGTGTAGTTCTGGTATGCAGTATATTGTAGGAAGATCCAATTTAAAAATAGGGATGTTGAATGAATAACTTTCACTTTTATGTTTGCTCAAAATGTTGGGGACACTTTCATTGCTTTTGATATAAGTATCTGAAGACGAAATTTCCGACACCAAAGTTAAAATATAGTAACGTTTTCAAATGATTATGGTGTTGTTGGAGGCTTTATCTGCAAGAGCGAAATCAAATTTTTTCATGTAAATTACGTAATTTCGACTTGAAATATCTAGAAAAAAATATATACGGTTGAAAATATGTATTCCGTCCATCTTAGAATAGGCATAGTATGCATTATCAATTTTAACAATTCATTTATTATACAATTAAAATCATTTCGAAGGGACCACTGTATCCACAATATTTTCTCTCGAATTAATACAAGTGACAAATATGGACAATGACCATATCCCAATACACGGTACAAAATCGATTATTTAGAAAATCATAAACCGAAAGCATACAAAATTAGGATAAAACAGGAACCAATTGAACCATTAAAAAAAAAAATGAAAACCTCCACCATATGAAAAGAAGCAAACTCCCAATATTGAAGTGAGACCATGTGCCAAGGAAGAGTCAGCTGTAATGATAAAGAGATTTGACTCGAACCAACAAGAGAGTTAAAGAAGATCCTGACGATAATCTCAACAACACTCACAATAGAGCACCAAATTGAGCATCGACGGACCCCTAGCAAGCTAGAGGTGGGATCAGGTGCCCGGGAGGAGTAAGCATCCCCTGTTGGCTAGCCGCACCCGCCGTCGATGTTCATGCACGAAAATGAAAAGAATATATAAAAAACATGCACTGTCAAAGGCCACGTCTATATAGAAAGTGCTATGGCGACAATGTCAGGGAATAATATTCAAAACACTTACTGTCAAACCCCTCGCGGGGAACTTTATTACGAGCTCCACACGGCAAAGGGCATAAGTGTGACACAAATGAGTTAAAGAAGATCCTGACGATAATCTCACACATGTCAACCAAATGTCATTCGTCACATTGGTAATGATGTGTAAGATCTTTACATTCCTCAATGATTTTTCAAATTTCTTTACCAATTTTTACCACTTTCAAAATGATTGAATTAATATACTTACATGCATTGTGATTTCTTAAGCACTTTGATCTGAAAATAGTGGTTATATATATAAAAGTGAAAAAAGCAAAACTATATATATTCAATTAGTTAAAAATACAAAATGATTTTTGCGTTGAAATAAAAATAAAACACCTACCACGCTCGAGTCAAATTTCTAAATCAAATTGAAAAAGACCTTTATTCAATTCTTGCTTACGAACCGGGGTTTATATACATTTGTACCCTTAAACTGTAAATGCATATAAAAATATCAAATCGGTTGCCAGGAAAACTTGACAGCTCATGAATTTTAAACTACATAAAATCATCATATGGAACAATTTCAGTCTAAATGCCAGCGACATCTTGTTTTCATTTGATAAAACTCACCATTGTCTGTGAAAGTTCATAGGTTTATGTTGAGGTCAAAACTGTACTTTACAAGCGAGCGTTGTTGGAGATCTCCTCTTTTTTTTACAAATTCGATGAAAAAATTCTTTATTCAGAGAGAAGGGGAATTATTTCAAAGGAGCTGTAAATATAAGGGCTAAATTTAGCCCTGAATTCATTCAATTATTTCTCGTGTGATGTCCTTTCTTAGAAGGTTTAAGATTTTAAGGATGAAAATAGAATATATATAGAAAATTTACCCTTCCGAACGCGGGAAAAATTTGAGAAAATCCATGACGTCACAATGCAATTTCGATGTTTGACCGAGGTTCGAAGCTTGTTTGTCCGAGGTAAAAGCATTGTGACGTCACGAAATTTTGCATTTTTTTTCCCGCAATCGGAAGGGTAAATTCCTTTAAGGTATTTGATTTTAAATATCTATTGTAAGATTTTGATAAAACGGTTTGAAGAGGTAGGGGGTACCGTTGTTGGAAAATGTCAAATACTGCAGCAAACACAAATATACCAATAATGATTTATTTGACACGATGTGTACGATGTTTTGATCACCTTTTATGTGAACCCTGAAAAAGACAATCAATTTTGATGTTTGTATATCAATAAAATCGGCAAACTCCATAATCCGGGAACTTAAAACCGTCCTATTTTATACTTAACAGACACATTGGCGCGAAATACACACTGTGTAGAAATGGACAACATTAGGGACTGGTCAATATCTATCACCTGGGTGGGACCGGTGCAAAATGTGATAGGACAGACACTTTTTTCGTGAAAATACATCATGGGACAGAAAGATGTTTTCCAGAGATTCTGCATGGGAATAAGTCTTTTTCTTCACAACAAAGCGCTGCAACTTTTTAAAACAATTTGATTAAAATTTCAACAGAAACATATTTAAATCTTAATCAAATAATTCAACATTGTCTTTGTTTGATAGTCTTTCTGACTATTTTAACTAAAACTAAAAAGCACAAACAAAACATTGTTTTCAATTGAATAATTAGCTAATATCAATATTATCTATAAGGATTTGGTCTCTTCCTGATTACTCAAATATCATATACATGTAATCTTTTTAAGGGGTATGGACAAACTGTTATTCGCCATATTGGAATTCATGTAGTGTATTATTGAAAATCTTTCCTTACACTGAGTCATGGCTCCAATTTTAACTATTTTAACCCCGAGTATTCTCTATCTTAATAGCTACATTTTCCCATATTTATTCTACGGAAAATTACACTATTCTTCCAATATTAGAAAACTTTCAATTTCAAGCACCGACCTGCACAGCTGCACCTCAGATGAATTCATGAATAGAACTTTCCTTAAACATTACATTGATTCTAAATCTACAAACATTTGTCCTTCAATTTTTAATACACGGTCTCATAATCTTATAAACCTCGTGTTTATAAAATACGGGGTCCCTTCGAACAAGAGTTTTTACAGGTAGCCATTTTCACGTGCCGATTCACCCGAACATAGATAGAAAAAATAAAAGTATTTAAAAGTTTCTTGGGTAGTTCAGTAGAATTTCGACTGTTTGCGATTCATTTATTAATTATTTACATGACATGTTAGAAAAGTGGGGTAGTCATGTGTATTATTGGTGAAAAACTACAAATGTGCAACATTCCGGGGATCCGCACCTGGATTCCTCTCTATGTTGATATGGCTACTAGGCCCCGCGTGTTAAATGAAAATACTTGGCATTTTGAGAAAATATGATCACTTCTTTTGTAAAGCAATGAAATGACACTAGTTCAATAAAATGTCAAATATCATATTCATAATTTATATGTATTACTGGATTGTAAAAATACAAGAAAAGATGTAGCATTAAAATTATGTGAGTCAAAACTTGAAACAATACAAAATTACCACAAAAAAAATGTTACAATTCATATAAAAGCAGAATGCTTCTCCACGGAAACAACCATCCTTTGTTAAAGATCGGAGACATTTCTGTTGTTCACAGTCTTACCAAATGAATTGTACATCGGCATCGTTATCTCTGTTATTTGATTAATTCCCTCAGCTGGAATTATAAAATCACTACTTGCCATGCCTCCAAACTCCTTAAAAAGCTATACCTTTCTTTTATTTTGAGATGTTTTGCCCTGTTTTTGATTTTCCACTTGTTTTCCATAGATCTCCTCTTGTCGTCCATCAGTTTTCTTTTCCTATTGGTTCTCTATGTTACACTCTGTACCAACTCCTGTTTTGCGATCAAATCAGCCAACGCACTTTGTAATTTTTCTTTAAATCTTTGAAAAATTTGAAAAATTGCTGAAACTGGTCCTCATTCTAAAGATATAGAGGGACGATCGTGGAGGCTGCTATAACTTGTTTTGGCAGATGTATCACCGCGAAACCCTCCGAACTTACGAAATATAGTGCGGTATGTGATGGTTTTTAGATCCAAGAAAACAGTCTATTTTCCATAATGAGTTAAAGAAGATCCTGACGATAATCTCACCAGCACCAACAATAGAGCACCAAATTGATCATCGACAGACCCCTAGCAAGCTAGAGGTGGGACCTGTTGCCCGGGAGGAGTAAGCATTCCCTGTTGGTCAGCCGCATCCGCCGTCGATGTTCATGCACGAAAATGAAAACGATATAGAAAATACATGATTTTTTTCTGTTCATGCAGGTATCACCAGAAAAATTGGTCATCATTAAGTTTTCAAATGAGATTATAGTAAAATAAAGACTTAAAACCTTCCATGTATCATTTACTTAATAAAGAGGAACATGAAATTTCCAAAACTTTCGATCAGCTTTCTGGTCTTTGTCAATTAATTCATATAAAAACTGAAGAAATTGAGGGGCTTTTACATTTTCATTAAATAAACTTGAAATAAACTTGAAATTAACATTTTCATTGTAATTATCAATTATTGTTTTTCTCTTAATTATTGACATAAACTTCATTTGTTTTGGTTTTTTCGTAAAATTCTCTTAACATAATTTCAATACGTGTTTTAACAGAAAAAAGAACAAAGCTACATTAACCTAGAGAGCTGTCGCAGTGTTATATAAAATGTTGAGCTATAATAATTACCAAATGTGTTTGTTTATCTGATTCTAAGCATTTTGATTGGTCGATCGCATTTTTTGTGACTTCCGTTATGAGATGATAAAATGTCAAAATTGACCGGAACTACTTTCACATTAACGCAACAGAAATCAAGAATGGTCTAACGCATGAAATAAACAATACAAATGGTCTCAAATAATCCATTAAAACTAGAGACAGTTCCATTTGTCGACTCATAAACATCACAGCACAGTACTGTGAATGTTTGCAGAGATTAGATCGGTTGCTATGCGCATGATTTGAAAACTGCAACAAGTGAAAATGAACGGCAGTTTGTTGATGGATTTCTTGTGTTTCTAGGGAAATTTTGATTGACCTATTAGAAATGCATGAAAAAACTTGTCCTTTATTTTTCTAAAATCATCGTAATTAATCTAATACACATGTATATACAACATGTAGGATGAATAAATTTGAAAGTACTGAGCAAAAGCTACGCAATCGCGACTTACCAAACTTGTCATGCCGATTTCGTTCTGATTCCTAAGAAATAATTTACAGCTGATATTCCGATACCTGTAGATCTTAACAACGTGTTTTTTCTTCACACATAAGATCTACAGGTACAATAAATGCTGTCTGAGAGTCCGTATAAATCCCAACACAAATTGCCTGATGTTCTACTTTCAACTGTCATGTCTGCTGCCTTCGATAAACAACGCGTCACAAATTACGTCATAACAGTACAGCAGTAAGTGCAAATAGGTAAAACATGCTGAGGTTCTGAAGGGGGAAAAGCTTTTTTTTCCAGATTAAATGTCGGCTTGCTTTTTTTCCCTCTCAAACATTTTTGTTGTTAGGGAACTAGTTCTTACCAGTTAAATATTTTCATACGCCACGTACTCAATCGTTCATTTTCCTTAGAATTTGTACGAATTCGGAATAAATTCATATGTTTGGTAATTATAAGTATTGAATGTTTATTTTTGCCATTTTATTGGATGATGAAATGTCAGTTGTCGTATCACAAATTTTGCGTAAAACCGCTTCGCTACGCTACGCGGTTTTACACAATTTGTGATACGACAACTGACATTTCATCATCCAATAAAATGGCAAAAATGAACATTCAATTCTTAAATAACATAAGACGAGCAGCCTTTCGAATCTGGATGAAAACTCCTACTATTTCAGGTCTTTTTACAATTTCGAAATATGAAAACTAATAAAATTTGACCAAATGTTGACCATTATTTTCACATAAATGCATGAATGAATGATTAGATATATTAATTGATGTGCACACCACGTGCAGATCAAAGTGACCGTGTCATCTTGTCCCTTACAAAACGAGGTCAATTTGATGTACATGTACTCCAACTAATATCCAGATCGATGGAGTATCCAACGCTGTAAAAGTAAGGCGTAATATCTGCCCTTAAAAAGTCGAAATTTTATTTGAAATTTCAAATAAATCTCAGGTTGGATCTGATATATATCCTCTTATATATCCACATACGACCGATATTTGGGCTGAAATAAGCATTTTGTCCGATCAGAATCAGTATGTGATTATTGTAAAACGGAAAATAATTTTTTACAACATTGTTCAATCCCGAGTTACAGAGTCATGTCATTTTCTGTAAGGGGGCATTTTCATTGACACACATTTTTTCTGTTAGTCTTGATGCAACTATGTCATACACACAAATAGGGGAATGGACTATTTTCTAACAATCCATCTTAAAAGCTATAGAATAGATGACAGTTGCTGATTTTTTCTATTCGCCGTATGAAATAAACTTTAGTTCAACGTTTAATTTGATGGAATAGACGACAGTAACGAATGAAATACAGGTACAGGTAGACTTAAAGTATTGTGAGTCCGCTCACCAGTTTCTCTTACCCTGTCACGCGGCAAAGAAATATTGCGCAATCATACATAATTTGACGTCATCTCATTTTATTTCTATATATTTCACATTATTATATTATATATCAATCTGTTCGTTATATCTACAGCTTTTATATGATACTAGTCTCAAGGTTATGTTAAGATTGCTATACAAAATAAATATCATACATGTTTGCTGAAAAAGGTTCAGAAAATTGGCCTAAAGTTCATGGTTTTTGCCATTTTTCTGTGTATTGTTTCTGGTCTCCTGGAAAAATTTCAGAAATAATGCTTATATTTCCTTAAAGCTATTATCTTATACTCCATTCTAGCCAAATTTTAAAAATTTCCAACACATGTAACTCAAAAAAATGTGTAAAAACCCAAAATCTTCATATTTTCCCTTATAAAGTCTTGTCAAACAGGGAAAATCCGGTACGCCTTTTAAAATATCTACATTTAGACTAAATAAGTCATGTGACCTAAAATTTTTATTGCTCTTACACAAGGCAGGCATACTCAACAATATGCATCTTACCAATATAGACTATCTTCATAATGGTCTTCTCAACCCACCTTTCAAAACCACTCAATTCCCCTATTTCAGCTTCTCCACCCTGGACATTTTGGGTTTACTCTTAAAACCGGTGAGCGGACCCTAATAATTTTCCCTATGTAAGCGTTCAATTTTGTTTTCTGATAAAATGATAGAATTTGACTTTTCGCACAAATTGATATACTACATAGTGTCGTAACGCAAATACCTTCCCAGAAATATGCCGCGCAAAGGTCCCTTCGACATCACAGAATGGACCCTTTTTCCCTTCATTTTCGATATTGCGTAAACCGTTACTGCTCTTTTATAACAATCAAAGGATAATTACCAGAAGACTTTACATATAAGATATTGGTATCTTTTTAATCTGTATGCCTTGTAGTATTTTGTGATATATGGTTTCTAAGAACTTTTTAAACAAAATTTCTTGTCGCGACACGGTCTTTGACTCTATTAGGGTCCGCTCACCAGTTTCTCTTACCCTGTCACGCGGCACAGAAATATTGCGCAATCATACATAATTTGACGTCATCTCATTTTATTTCTATATATTTCACATTATTGTACTATATATCAATCTGTTCGTTATATCTACAGCTTTTATATGATACTAGTCTCAAGGTCATGTTAAGATTGCTATACAAAATAAATATCATACATGTTTGCTGAAAAAGGTTCAGAAAATTGGCCTAAAATTCATGGCTTTTTGCCATTTTTCTGTGTGTATTGTTTCTGGTCTCCTGGAAAAATTTCAGAAATAATGCTTATATTTCCTTAAAGCTATTATCTTATACTCCATTCTAGCCAAATTTTAAAAATTTCCAACACATGTAACTCAAAAAATGTGTAAAAACCCAAAATCTTCATATTTTCCCTTATGAAGTCTTGTCAAACAGGGAAAATCCGGTACGCCTTTTAAAATATCTACATTTAGACTAAATAAGTCATGTGACCTTAAATTTTTATTGCTCTTAAACAAGGCAGGCATACTCTACAATATGCATCTTACCAATATAGACTATCTTCATAATGGTCTTCTCAACCCACCTTTCAAAACTACTCAATTTCCCCTATTTCAGCTTCTCCAACCTGACATTTTGGGTTTACTCTAAAAACCGGTGAGCGGACCCTGTACAACTATTATGTATACTTCTGTCAGTTTCAGATCGAAAACTCTTAAAAGATGCTACAAAAATCCGTCGTGACGTTTTAGAAGAAAGTATTGTTTTTGGGATTCCTGTACATGTATATGTGAAAAGAATAGACTTTAAAAGATATGTTCTGTGAACAAGAAAGGTCCACTCTTTTCTTCTTTCTCTATGTAGTAAAATGTATATAAAGAATCCGTTGAAAATCGATGTAGCTGATTACGTAGAGGGAAAGACGGGGCTGGGATTCTTTCATGGAAATAATAAAAAAAAAAAACATCGAAACGAGCCCAATTATCGAGTGTCTTTTTCATTTTTTTTTCAAATTGATTATTCTTTAGATAAAGTTGTGCTTCGTTATTTTTTTTTTTTTCATGGAGCTTCCTTATTTTCTCCGTATGGTTTGTCCGCCTCTTTCTTTTCTTGCAACATGCGCAAGGAAGTTTTGTTTCATATTTTTTCAAGAATTTGTAAGCTTTTTAATTGTGATGTTTGTAATTTGATTTCGGGTTTTGTGTTTGAACTTACATTCTCTGATTTGACCTCAACACCAAAATATAAATATTTACGATGATGGAGGGTGCTTCATATCAACACCAACATATAAACATTCACAAATGATGGAGGGTGCATCATATCAAAGCAAGATGTTCCCGACCTCTACTTTGATGTTATTCCAGATGGCGACTTTCTAAATTGTCTATGATGAATTAGCTGTCATAATCACTTGGCCACTGATTTGATATATTGCATATGAACAATAAATCAAGGGTATATAATGACCGAAACATAAACACATCAACACAAACTGAACTTAAAGACATAGTTTTGATTTGACGAAAGCTTGGTGAGTGTATTTGTTTCTTTCAATTTAAGAATAATTTTTCTTTTCGCAGTTTCTCTATTTTACCGGTCATTTAAAATTTTGATCTAAAATTATTCGTGTTTTTACAGTTCAAAGTCTTTCTTTCAGAATTTCAGTCTTATTTTAATTCAAAGAAAGGTATTTTCTTGGACGAGTATCCTACTTGAAAAAAGACAATGCAGGTTTGTTGAGATATTTATGCATCACTAAAGAACAAAATATTATTACCTTTTTTTACATTTCTATTCTAGGAAACTAAGTATTATACCGTGGGAACGAAAGTATTATTTCATGAGAACGAAATATTGTTTCCGAGGCAAACAAAATGTTTTTCGTCCTTAAATGAAATAATATTATGATCCGAAATATTATCTCGTACTCTGAAAAAAAGCATTTCGTTCTCACGAAATAATATATATAGCTCTCTCGAAATAGTATTCCATTCAACGAAATATTGTTTTCTTTGCAAATCGCTTTAATAATCGATACATTTGAATGCTAAATTCATTGTTCTGTTTCCTATTTCTAGAAAACTACGATAGCCGTAATGTTACTCAGTTGTCTTGTGGCATTGGCAGCTTCGGATAAGGATGACGTCATTATAAAAGGGGCGTGTCTTAGCCTTTGCACTAATGCCATGGAAACTTGTTCAAGAAGGTGTGGTCTGCTTGCCGCAAATTGCCTAAAAAAATGCAAGAATCGCAGAGATCAGTGCGACTTCCTTTGCATGCACAAGAAAAAAGATGACTAAATTGCCTCATAATTTTCCTTCCGTTTATGCATGTATGATTTTGAGTATAAACAAAAAAACGTTTAAATTGTCAGTACGCAAAGTGAAAAATTTGCGAAAGGCTATTAAAGATTGGATTTAACATTTTGAAAATTGTACTGCATTTATAATTTCGCTTACTTTTTGTTCTTAAAAATGTTGCCAAATTTGTGAACAAATAAATTGAATATCAATATTTATACTCGTCCAGGTTTCATTCATAGTCCCAAGATATTACAGGTACAAGCATGAGCATGTAAAAGATCTCTAACAAGACAACGTGGCTGTGACCCGCCAGGAAACACACACACACACACACACACACGGTTACAAAACCATTCAATGAGAAATTGACGAAAGAAAACAATGACAGCAAGGTCAAATTCCCTCTAACAAACCAAAAACTCTAACAAATACAATTGTTAAACGTCTTCAAATTCGATAATATGGAACATATGTGACAGCATACATCATTGGTAAATGATGATGTACACCGATAGCCATGCAATTCTTTAAGGTCATCCCCCACTTCTATAGCACAACGTGCGATGATATGGATTATTTACTGACAACCATTTACGATGAAATACGGATTATTTGCTGAGGTGGAAGGCGTGCTTCGGTGTAAAAAAATCGACTGTACGAATAATTAGAGTTGACCCATTGTATCATATTTACTTGAAGTTATTTTAATGTATGTATGTTTGAAATAGAGTAGCTGGTGTATGTCCAAACAAAGTTTTAGAATCTTTAGTTAATACCGTAGAACTATTCTACTTTGCTCAAATCCCTACGCCGAGACGACAATAGAGATGCGACTATGAGGGTACCAGAGCGCCCTCTTTGAAGTTTTTGTCATGCATTTAGTTAACATAATGTCGTCTATATTTTGAAGTACACTGACATGTAACACTACTGTTCTATGACAAATTTGTAATATTGAAAATATTTATACACTGGTGATAACCGGATGTTGGTGACAGCAGTTTAGAACATCAAAACATGACGTCGACGGTTGACACATTTCCATTTCTGCATCAATACTTGATTTAGCAATTATCACCATACATTGATACATACATCTTTTATATTTATGAGTTTCTGAAACGTACAGGACGACCGAATCCTTGTTTTTTTTTTTTTTTTTTTTTTTTTTTTTCGTTTTAAAGGTCGATGATGATAGAGGTAAGTTTTACCCATCGCATGTATTTGATGTGGGAAACTTACGTTGTATAATGTTAGTATCTTTATAAAATTTAACTGCAATTTCATGTTCACTGGGTAATATAAATGAAGTATGTAGGCTTTATTTTCCCCTTCAGGAATTAAAATTGGATTCAAATCAAGATGTCATTTTAAAATGTTTCATAGAACATGTGGCATCTTTGGCAGTATAAACACTAATTCCTATTTACAATGTGAAAGTTTTTTTTAAGTAGGTCAATGATCAAGATCAAGGTCACGAAGTCAGAAATTTTGGTATCAGTTGAAAGGTCTTGTCACATGTCACAAGCAATACACATGTGAAAAATGAAAGCCTACAACATACACGTTCCCTCTAGACATTCTTACTACATCCTTAAAATTCTTATTAATGTAGGATAATTTCCAAAGAATAAATGACGACTGCTATTCGATAATATTTTACGTCCGAAACACGTTTTAGAGAGTCAATCCCGCTTGTTAAACATGTACACTGTAGTCATGTTTTTTATACTTTTAAATCCAAGTTCACACAATGTCGACGATGTATGCATTTCTTTAGTTCGGTCGATATCATACATATTCTTGTTATGCACAACCGATGCCCTCCCCCTAAAATGTCAAAGGTAACTTTATGTTATATTTTTGTACAGAAAGTCATGAAATTGCATGTAAACATTTATTTAAATGAATGTTAATTTCACATGAATTTTATAAACATAAACATGAAAGAAGTACCTAACCGTTATTCAGTCTCAAAGTCGAGAAGGCAAAGCAAAATCATGAGAATTCCCATCGAAACGGTTGCAAACCCCGGAATGAACAACATTCCGAAGTGAGACCAGGTGCCCGGGGAGAGTCAGCGTCTCCTGATTGCATGCAACACCCGTCGCAACAGCTCCATGGAGACCTGTCAAATTCGGTGATTGTCTCGATGTACATTTTGATGTACAGATCAGGTAGGTATGTCTTGTTTGGTGATAACGACAGCCATTCAATCACAATGTAGAATGTCTCTGATCATTCAGGAAAGGGGGATCTGATATGCTTTTATAATATGACACAAAGGGTACGGAGCAACGTTCAATGACACAATTTTGTGATGACTTTTGAATTTGTAAGACTCAAGAAAGAAAACCTTAAAGACAATAAAGATGCTTGAAAACTGTATGAATTCTTTGTGTATCGCAAACACTTGTTAACAAATGGTGCGACCATTTTCGGAAAGTTAAAACACCTCAGATGGTTGAAAAGTCAGCGGAAATACGTGCAATAGTAATTGGTGGTACATATAACGAAATGAAGGTGCAAAAAACCGACTGCGAGGGGGTAGTTTCGATCTATAAACATGGCAAAACTTTTAAGTTTTTTTTTCAAATAAGTGAGCTTTTGGTCAATGAAAAAGCGGGAAGTGACAGGTAAAGACATTTTTTTTTCTTCTCGAGTACGCATTACATGTTATGGTAACGTTATGGTTGCTCCGTGCGGTACTACCATCTTTAATTTTTATCCCTGTAAATTGCTTTCACATACCAAAAGAAAAATCAATGATTTTTTATGAAAAGTCTCCTTTTCACAAATATTAAAAATATTAAGACTGATTTTGATATTTTCTACATTCTGAAGCGAGTAACGAGATTGACAAATATTTGCAATGACCATATCTCAATACACAGTACAAAATCGATAATTCAGGAAATCACAAACCAAAGGCATACGAAATCAGGATAAAACAGGAACCAAAGCAAACAAATAAAAACCTCCACCACATGAAAAGAAGCGAAATCCGAATTAGGAGTGAGACCAGGTCCCCCGGAAGAGTCATCATCTCCTGCTTGTATGCAACACCCGTCGCTTCAATTCGGCAGAAATATCGTATCCGGTTACTTCCAGTTCGGAAGATATAAGTATAGTATATAAGTATAGTCTGTGGTTGGATGGTTCAAATGGTCTAAGACAGAATATCATTCACCATTCTGGACAATGGGACATCATAGTGTATGACGAGTTTCCCGTATCGACCATAGCACATCACTGACGAGGGTTAAGTGCCCGAAACGTGCATGTCTGGTACATGCTGCAAATTTATCTGTTCTTAAATGATGCTATTGCATTTGAAGACGTTTAACAAGCAAATAGTACGATGATACTGATTGTTTGCTAACAACATCAAAGAATTACCTATTAGTTAACCAGTTTCAAAGTCGAGAAGGCAAGGCAAATCGTTAGAACCTCCATTGGAACGGCTGGGAACCTCGGGATAAATAATATTCTAAAGTGAGACCAGGTGCCCGGGGAGAGTCAGCGTCTCCTGCTGACAACCCATTAGGATATGAAATACGAATTATTTGCTGAGGTGGAAGGCGTGCTTCGATGTAAAAAAAAATCGACTGTACGAATAATCCGAGTTGACCCAATGTATCCTCTACTTGAATTTATTTTAATGCATGTATGTTTGAAATAGAGTAGCCAAACAAAGTTTTAGAATCTTTAGTTAATACTGTAGAATTTTGTAGAATTATTCTACTTTGCTCAAATCCCTACGCCGAGACGACAACAGAGTAGGAATTAAGCTATAAGGGTGTGGCAGAGCGCCCTCTGTGAAAGTTCCTGTCATGCAATTTAGTTGTAAATGACATCATGTCGTTTATATTTTGAAGTACACTTAACACAACTGTCCCATGACAAAGGGGCTGTTAAGATAAGGGCCGGATTTAGCCCTGAAATCACTCGATTATTTCTCGTGCGTTGTCCTTCCAATTTAGATGAAAATTGATCAGGATAAAAATATAAAGTATTATTAAATTCCTCGTAGGTATTCTATGTAAATAAATTTGGTGAAAGATGTTATGATTACGAGTTGAAGAGGTAGGGGTACAGATGACGGAAAACATCGAATATCGAACGCAAATGGACAAAAAATGCATTATTTTACACATTTTTAAAGTTTATTATGCTTTTGTTACCTTTTCAAGTTTAAAAGGGATAAGAGAAATTAACTTTGAGGTTATTATATCAATATAATTGGCAAACTCTTCAATCCGGAAACTGAAAAACGGTTTTATTTCGTTCTTCTCAGCCGCTTATGTAGCTTTCTGGCGCGAAATACACACGGTGTAGAAATAGACAACTTTATTTCCTTCCAAACAGTTAAATATTTGATCAGAACACACTCTGAATATATTGTTCCATGATAGAAAAAATGGCAATTATAACCTACTTTATCGCTCTAGAGACACATTTAAAAATAGTCACCCATCCCCCCTTTTTTCGTTTTTCGCCTGTGGAACATTGTTCCCCCTCGCTTCAGAGCCCCACTTTGTCAGAAAATGAGTTTTATTGATATGCACCTTTGGCATTGTAAAGCGAGGGGGGGGGGGTTGTTGTATAAAACTTTTCCGTTTTCCATTGATTTCTGTGTAAAAAACGCTTATTTTGACCCAAATATCGGTCTTATTTTAAATAAATTTTCCAATCTGATAGCAGATTCATATGTACATTGACCAAGTTACTCAACATTTCTACCGAAAAAAAATTCTTAAATTTTGCATTTAGAAATTTCGACTTTTCAGGGCAGATTTTACGCCTTATCTTAAGGTGCGTCATTGTTCATGATTTTGGACTATTATTGCGCATCTCCTGTTTTAGCACTCATTGAGCTTGACTTTTATAGATATTTCAATTTATTATGGCCAATGTATCATTTCTTACTCTTTTTAAGACTTTAATTCATTAGACACATTAAAGCGGCCAAGTTTGAAAATTCGATCGAAAATGAATGAAGTATGCGCAAGAAAATGCTTCGCGCTAATTTCTGTAAAAATTGATGTGGAGGACCTTTTTTATTACTGTTCGGATTTCTTTTACGTCAGTAATTACCCATGAATTTTGTTTTACATATGGAATGTTATTGATTTAAGCTTTTTTATAAGGTATGGCTGGTGAATACCGAAAAATAATAAATCGTTTAAATTCCACCCAAAATAAGGCAAATTTTCAGCTCTGACACTTTTTTCAAGAAATCCACAAGATGGCACGTTTTGTGAGCGTCTGTTCTCTCTTATTTGAACACGGACATATACTTTTTCATCAATATTTTGAAAGGTCTTCCCTAGGAACACGTGTTACTGTGTTTTTGGAAAAATCGTTGAAATTCGGTATCTCTGAAATTTTGACCTTAACTTGGATGATTTTCGTTATTTTTGTGTAAAATCTAGAAAAATTTACATTATCGATGAAGTTGGTACCTAAGGTAGCACTTTATCAAATCCTACTTTTATACAAAGTTTCTAACATGTATTATTTGTATAATAACAAAGAAAAGTAAAATAATAATCAAGTGAGTGCATTTCAACACTTTTTGTATATTCTTTACAAATGTGCTATTTTTAGCGACAACTTTCCGGCATTTTTTACCCAGTTTTCAAGTAAGAATAAATCTTGATTTTCATCACGGACCTATTAATTTTCCATCATAAAATGATTAAGTGACATGAATGCTGTATTTTCATATGGTTATCAGAAATTCCAAAATCGATAATTCAGGAAATCACAAACCAAAGGCATACGAAATCAGGATAAAACAGGAACCAAAGCAAACAAATAAAAACCTCCACCACATGAAAAGAAGCGAAATCCGAATTAGGAGTGAGACCAGGTCCCCCGGAAGAGTCATCATCTCCTGCTTGTATGCAACACCCGTCGCTTCAATTCGGCAGAAATATCGTATCCGGTTACTTCCAGTTCGGAAGATATAAGTATAGTCTGTGGTTGGATGGTTCAAATGGTCTAAGACAGAATATCATTCACCATTCTGGACAATGGGACATCATAGTGTATGACGAGTTTCCCGTATCGACCATAGCACATCACTGACGAGGGTTAAGTGCCCGAAACGTGCATGTCTGGTACATGCTGCAAATTTATCTGTTCTTAAATGATGCTATTGCATTTGAAGACGTTTAACAAGCAAATAGTACGATGATACTGATTGTTTGCTAACAACATCAAAGAATTACCTATTAGTTAACCAGTTTCAAAGTCGAGAAGGCAAGGCAAATCGTTAGAACCTCCATTGGAACGGCTGGGAACCTCGGGATAAATAATATTCTAAAGTGAGACCAGGTGCCCGGGGAGAGTCAGCGTCTCCTGCTGACAACCCATTAGGATATGAAATACGAATTATTTGCTGAGGTGGAAGGCGTGCTTCGATGTAAAAAAAAATCGACTGTACGAATAATCCGAGTTGACCCAATGTATCCTCTACTTGAATTTATTTTAATGCATGTATGTTTGAAATAGAGTAGCCAAACAAAGTTTTAGAATCTTTAGTTAATACTGTAGAATTTTGTAGAATTATTCTACTTTGCTCAAATCCCTACGCCGAGACGACAACAGAGTAGGAATTAAGCTATAAGGGTGTGGCAGAGCGCCCTCTGTGAAAGTTCCTGTCATGCAATTTAGTTGTAAATGACATCATGTCGTTTATATTTTGAAGTACACTTAACACAACTGTCCCATGACAAAGGGGCTGTTAAGATAAGGGCCGGATTTAGCCCTGAAATCACTCGATTATTTCTCGTGCGTTGTCCTTCCAATTTAGATGAAAATTGATCAGGATAAAAATATAAAGTATTATAAAATTCCTCGTAGGTATTCTATGTAAATAAATTTGGTGAAAGATGTTATGATTACGAGTTGAAGAGGTAGGGGTACAGATGACGGAAAACATCGAATATCGAACGGAAATGGACAAAAAATGCATTATTTTACACATTTTTAAAGTTTATTATGCTTTTGTTACCTTTTCAAGTTTAAAAGGGATAAGAGAAATTAACTTTGAGGTTATTATATCAATATAATTGGCAAACTCTTCAATCCGGAAACTGAAAAACGGTTTTATTTCGTTCTTCTCAGCCGCTTATGTAGCTTTCTGGCGCGAAATACACACGGTGTAGAAATAGACAACTTTATTTCCTTCAAAACAGTTAAATATTTGATCAGAACACACTCTGAATATATTGTTCCATGATAGAAAAAAATGGCAATTATAACCTACTTTATCGCTCTAGAGACACATTTAAAAATAGTCACCCATCCCCCCTTTTTCGTTTTTCGCCTGTGGAACATTGTTCCCCCTCGCTTCAGAGCCCCACTTTGTCAGAAAATGAGTTTTATTGATATGCACCTTTGGCATTGTAAAGCGAGGGGGGGGGGGTTTGTTGTATAAAACTTTTCCGTTTTCCATTGATTTCTGTGTAAAAAACGATTATTTTGACCCAAATATCGGTCTTATTTTAAATAAATTTTCCAATCTGATAGCAGATTCATATGTACATTGACCAAGTTACTCAACATTTCTACCGAAAAAAAATTCTTAAATTTTGCATTTAGAAATTTCGACTTTTCAGGGCAGATTTTACGCCTTATCTTAAGGTGCGTCATTGTTCATGATTTTGGACTATTATTGCGCATCTCCTGTTTTAGCACTCATTGAGCTTGACTTTTATAGATATTTCAATTTATTATGGCCAATGTATCATTTCTTACTCTTTTTAAGACTTTAATTCATTAGACACATTAAAGCGGCCAAGTTTGAAAATTTGATCGAAAATGAATGAAGTATGCGCAAGAAAATGCTTCGCGCTAATTTCTGTAAAAATTGATGTGGAGGACCTTTTTTATTACTGTTCGGATTTCTTTTACGTCAGTAATTACCCATGAATTTTGTTTTACATATGGAATGTTATTGATTTAAGCTTTTTTATAAGGTATGGCTGGTGAATACCGAAAAATAATAAATCGTTTAAATTCCACCCAAAATAAGGCAAATTTTCAGCTCTGACACTTTTTTCAAGAAATCCACAAGATGGCACGTTTTGTGAGCGTCTGTTCTCTCTTATTTGAACACGGACATATACTTTTTCATCAATATTTTCAAGGTCTTCCCTAGGAGCACGTGTTACTGTGTTTTTGGAAAAATCGTTGAAATTCGGTATCTCTGAAATTTTGACCTTAACTTGGATGATTTTCGTTATTTTTGTGTAAAATCTAGAAAAATTTACATTATCGATGAAGTTGGTACCTAAGGTAGCACTTTATCAAATCCTACTTTTATACAAAGTTTCTAACATGTATTATTTGTATAATAACAAAGAAAAGTAAAATAATAATCAAATGAGTGCATTTCAACACTTTTTGTATTTTCTTTACAAATGTGCTATTTTTAGCGACAACTTTCCGGCATTTTTTACCCAGTTTTCAAGTAAGAATAAATCTTGATTTTCATCACGGACCTATTAATTTTCCATCATAAAATGATTAAGTGACATGAATGCTGTATTTTCATATGGTTATCAGAAATTCCAAAATCGATAATTCAGGAAATCACAAACCAAAGGCATACGAAATCAGGATAAAACAGGAACCAAAGCAAACAAATAAAAACCTCCACCACATGAAAAGAAGCGAAATCCGAATTAGGAGTGAGACCAGGTCCCCCGGAAGAGTCATCATCTCCTGCTTGTATGCAACACCCGTCGCTTCAATTCGGCAGAAATATCGTATCCGGTTACTTCCAGTTCGGAAGATATAAGTATAGTCTGTGGTTGGATGGTTCAAATGGTCTAAGACAGAATATCATTCACCATTCTGGACAATGGGACATCATAGTGTATGACGAGTTTCCCGTATCGACCATAGCACATCACTGACGAGGGTTAAGTGCCCGAAACGTGCATGTCTGGTACATGCTGCAAATTTATCTGTTCTTAAATGATGCTATTGCATTTGAAGACGTTTAACAAGCAAATAGTACGATGATACTGATTGTTTGCTAACAACATCAAAGAATTACCTATTAGTTAACCAGTTTCAAAGTCGAGAAGGCAAGGCAAATCGTTAGAACCTCCATTGGAACGGCTGGGAACCTCGGGATAAATAATATTCTAAAGTGAGACCAGGTGCCCGGGGAGAGTCAGCGTCTCCTGCTGACAACCCATTAGGATATGAAATACGAATTATTTGCTGAGGTGGAAGGCGTGCTTCGATGTAAAAAAAAATCGACTGTACGAATAATCCGAGTTGACCCAATGTATCCTCTACTTGAATTTATTTTAATGCATGTATGTTTGAAATAGAGTAGCCAAACAAAGTTTTAGAATCTTTAGTTAATACTGTAGAATTTTGTAGAATTATTCTACTTTGCTCAAATCCCTACGCCGAGACGACAACAGAGTAGGAATTAAGCTATAAGGGTGTGGCAGAGCGCCCTCTGTGAAAGTTCCTGTCATGCAATTTAGTTGTAAATGACATCATGTCGTTTATATTTTGAAGTACACTTAACACAACTGTCCCATGACAAAGGGGCTGTTAAGATAAGGGCCGGATTTAGCCCTGAAATCACTCGATTATTTCTCGTGCGTTGTCCTTCCAATTTAGATGAAAATTGATCAGGATAAAAATATAAAGTATTATAAATTCCTCGTAGGTATTCTATGTAAATAAATTTGGTGAAAGATGTTATGATTACGAGTTGAAGAGGTAGGGGTACAGATGACGGAAAACATCGAATATCGAACGGAAATGGACAAAAAAATGCATTATTTTACACATTTTTAAAGTTTATTATGCTTTTGTTACCTTTTCAAGTTTAAAAGGGATAAGAGAAATTAACTCTGAGGTTATTATATCAATATAATTGGCAAACTCTTCAATCCGGAAACTGAAAAACGGTTTTATTTCGTTCTTCTCAGCCGCTTATGTAGCTTTCTGGCGCGAAATACACACGGTGTAGAAATAGACAACTTTATTTCCTTCCAAACAGTTAAATATTTGATCAGAACACACTCTGAATATATTGTTCCATGATAGAAAAAATGGCAATTATAACCTACTTTATCGCTCTAGAGACACATTTAAAAATAGTCACCCATCCCCCCTTTTTTCGTTTTTCGCCTGTGGAACATTGTTCCCCCTCGCTTCAGAGCCCCACTTTGTCAGAAAATGAGTTTTATTGATATGCACCTTTGGCATTGTAAAGCGAGGGGGGGGGGGGGGGTTGTTGTATAAAACTTTTCCGTTTTCCATTGATTTCTGTGTAAAAAACGCTTATTTTGACCCAAATATCGGTCTTATTTTAAATAAATTTTCCAATCTGATAGCAGATTCATATGTACATTGACCAAGTTACTCAACATTTCTACCGAAAAAAAATTCTTAAATTTTGCATTTAGAAATTTCGACTTTTCAGGGCAGATTTTACGCCTTATCTTAAGGTGCGTCATTGTTCATGATTTTGGACTATTATTGCGCATCTCCTGTTTTAGCACTCATTGAGCTTGACTTTTATAGATATTTCAATTTATTATGGCCAATGTATCATTTCTTACTCTTTTTAAGACTTTAATTCATTAGACACATTAAAGCGGCCAAGTTTGAAAATTTGATCGAAAATGAATGAAGTATGCGCAAGAAAATGCTTCGCGCTAATTTCTGTAAAAATTGATGTGGAGGACCTTTTTTATTACTGTTCGGATTTCTTTTACGTCAGTAATTACCCATGAATTTTGTTTTACATATGGAATGTTATTGATTTAAGCTTTTTTATAAGGTATGGCTGGTGAATACCGAAAAATAATAAATCGTTTAAATTCCACCCAAAATAAGGCAAATTTTCAGCTCTGACACTTTTTTCAAGAAATCCACAAGATGGCACGTTTTGTGAGCGTCTGTTCTCTCTTATTTGAACACGGACATATACTTTTTCATCAATATTTTGAAAGGTCTTCCCTAGGAGCACGTGTTACTGTGTTTTTGGAAAAATCGTTGAAATTCGGTATTCTGAAATTTTGACCTTAACTTGGATGATTTTCGTTATTTTTGTGTAAAATCTAGAAAAATTTACATTATCGATGAAGTTGGTACCTAAGGTAGCACTTTATCAAATCCTACTTTTATACAAAGTTTCTAACATGTATTATTTGTATAATAACAAAGAAAAGTAAAATAATAATCAAATGAGGGCATTTCAACACTTTTTGTATTTTCTTTACAAATGTGCTATTTTTAGCGACAACTTTCCGGCATTTTTTACCCAGTTTTCAAGTAAGAATAAATCTTGATTTTCATCACGGACCTATTAATTTTCCATCATAAAATGATTAAGTGACATGAATGCTATATTTTCATATGGTTATCAGAAATACCAAAATCGATAATTCAGGAAATCACAAACCAAAGGCATACGAAATCAGGATAAAACAGGAACCAAAGCAAACAAATAAAAACCTCCACCACATGAAAAGAAGCGAAATCCGAATTAGGAGTGAGACCAGGTCCCCCGGAAGAGTCATCATCTCCTGCTTGTATGCAACACCCGTCGCTTCAATTCGGCAGAAATATCGTATCCGGTTACTTCCAGTTCGGAAGATATAAGTATAGTCTGTGGTTGGATGGTTCAAATGGTCTAAGACAGAATATCATTCACCATTCTGGACAATGGGACATCATAGTGTATGACGAGTTTCCCGTATCGACCATAGCACATCACTGACGAGGGTTAAGTGCCCGAAACGTGCATGTCTGGTACATGCTGCAAATTTATCTGTTCTTAAATGATGCTATTGCATTTGAAGACGTTTAACAAGCAAATACGGTAGTACGATGATACTGATTGTTTGCTAACAACATCAAAGAATTACCTATTAGTTAACCAGTTTCAAAGTCGAGAAGGCAAGGCAAATCGTTAGAACCTCCATTGGAACGGCTGGGAACCTCGGGATAAATAATATTCTAAAGTGAGACCAGGTGCCCGGGGAGAGTCAGCGTCTCCTGCTGACAACCCATTAGGATATGAAATACGAATTATTTGCTGAGGTGGAAGGCGTGCTTCGATGTTAAAAAAAATCGACTGTACGAATAATCCGAGTTGACCCAATGTATCCTCTTCTTGAATTTATTTTAATGCATGTATGTTTGAAATAGAGTAGCCAAACAAAGTTTTAGAATCTTTAGTTAATACTGTAGAATTTTGTAGAATTATTCTACTTTGCTCAAATCCCTACGCCGAGACGACAACAGAGTAGGAATTAAGCTATAAGGGTGTGGCAGAGCGCCCTCTGTGAAAGTTCCTGTCATGCAATTTAGTTGTAAATGACATCATGTCGTTTATATTTTGAAGTACACTTAACACAACTGTCCCATGACAAAGGGGCTGTTAAGATAAGGGCCGGATTTAGCCCTGAAATCACTCGATTATTTCTCGTGCGTTGTCCTTCCAATTTAGATGAAAATTGATCAGGATAAAAATATAAAGTATTATAAAATTCCTCGTAGGTATTCTATGTAAATAAATTTGGTGAAAGATGTTATGATTACGAGTTGAAGAGGTAGGGGTACAGATGACGGAAAACATCGAATATCGAACGGAAATGGACAAAAAATGCATTATTTTACACATTTTTAAAGTTTATTATGCTTTTGTTACCTTTTCAAGTTTAAAAGGGATAAGAGAAATTAACTTTGAGGTTATTATATCAATATAATTGGCAAACTCTTCAATCCGGAAACTGAAAAACGGTTTTATTTCGTTCTTCTCAGCCGCTTATGTAGCTTTCTGGCGCGAAATACACACGGTGTAGAAATAGACAACTTTATTTCCTTCAAAACAGTTAAATATTTGATCAGAACACACTCTGAATATATTGTTCCATGATAGAAAAAATGGCAATTATAACCTACTTTATCGCTCTAGAGACACATTTAAAAATAGTCACCCATCCCCCCTTTTTTCGTTTTTCGCCTGTGGAACATTGTTCCCCCTCGCTTCAGAGCCCCACTTTGTCAGAAAATGAGTTTTATTGATATGCACCTTTGGCATTGTAAAGCGAGGGGGGGGGGTTTGTTGTATAAAACTTTTCCGTTTTCCATTGATTTCTGTGTAAAAAACGCTTATTTTGACCCAAATATCGGTCTTATTTTAAATAAATTTTCCAATCTGATAGCAGATTCATATGTACATTGACCAAGTTACTCAACATTTCTACCGAAAAAAAATTCTTAAATTTTGCATTTAGAAATTTCGACTTTTCAGGGCAGATTTTACGCCTTATCTTAAGGTGCGTCATTGTTCATGATTTTGGACTATTATTGCGCATCTCCTGTTTTAGCACTCATTGAGCTTGACTTTTATAGATATTTCAATTTATTATGGCCAATGTATTATTTCTTACTCTTTTTAAGACTTTAATTCATTAGACACATTAAAGCGGCCAAGTTTGAAAATTTGATCGAAAATGAATGAAGTATGCGCAAGAAAATGCTTCGCGCTAATTTCTGTAAAAATTGATGTGGAGGACCTTTTTTATTACTGTTCGGATTTCTTTTACGTCAGTAATTACCCATGAATTTTGTTTTACATATGGAATGTTATTGATTTAAGCTTTTTTATAAGGTATGGCTGGTGAATACCGAAAAATAATAAATCGTTTAAATTCCACCCAAAATAAGGCAAATTTTCAGCTCTGACACTTTTTTCAAGAAATCCACAAGATGGCACGTTTTGTGAGCGTCTGTTCTCTCTTATTTGAACACGGACATATACTTTTTCATCAATATTTTGAAAGGTCTTCCCTAGGAGCACGTGTTACTGTGTTTTTGGAAAAATCGTTGAAATTCGGTATTCTGAAATTTTGACCTTAACTTGGATGATTTTCGTTATTTTTGTGTAAAATCTAGAAAAATTTACATTATCGATGAAGTTGGTACCTAAGGTAGCACTTTATCAAATCCTACTTTTATACAAAGTTTCTAACATGTATTATTTGTATAATAACAAAGAAAAGTAAAATAATAATCAAATGAGGGCATTTCAACACTTTTTGTATTTTCTTTACAAATGTGCTATTTTTAGCGACAACTTTCCGGCATTTTTTACCCAGTTTTCAAGTAAGAATAAATCTTGATTTTCATCACGGACCTATTAATTTTCCATCATAAAATGATTAAGTGACATGAATGCTATATTTTCATATGGTTATCAGAAATACCAAAATCGATAATTCAGGAAATCACAAACCAAAGGCATACGAAATCAGGATAAAACAGGAACCAAAGCAAACAAATAAAAACCTCCACCACATGAAAAGAAGCGAAATCCGAATTAGGAGTGAGACCAGGTCCCCCGGAAGAGTCATCATCTCCTGCTTGTATGCAACACCCGTCGCTTCAATTCGGCAGAAATATCGTATCCGGTTACTTCCAGTTCGGAAGATATAAGTATAGTCTGTGGTTGGATGGTTCAAATGGTCTAAGACAGAATATCATTCACCATTCTGGACAATGGGACATCATAGTGTATGACGAGTTTCCCGTATCGACCATAGCACATCACTGACGAGGGTTAAGTGCCCGAAACGTGCATGTCTGGTACATGCTGCAAATTTATCTGTTCTTAAATGATGCTATTGCATTTGAAGACGTTTAACAAGCAAATACGGTAGTACGATGATACTGATTGTTTGCTAACAACATCAAAGAATTACCTATTAGTTAACCAGTTTCAAAGTCGAGAAGGCAAGGCAAATCGTTAGAACCTCCATTGGAACGGCTGGGAACCTCGGGATAAATAATATTCTAAAGTGAGACCAGGTGCCCGGGGAGAGTCAGCGTCTCCTGCTGACAACCCATTAGGATATGAAATACGAATTATTTGCTGAGGTGGAAGGCGTGCTTCGATGTTAAAAAAAATCGACTGTACGAATAATCCGAGTTGACCCAATGTATCCTCTTCTTGAATTTATTTTAATGCATGTATGTTTGAAATAGAGTAGCCAAACAAAGTTTTAGAATCTTTAGTTAATACTGTAGAATTTTGTAGAATTATTCTACTTTGCTCAAATCCCTACGCCGAGACGACAACAGAGTAGGAATTAAGCTATAAGGGTGTGGCAGAGCGCCCTCTGTGAAAGTTCCTGTCATGCAATTTAGTTGTAAATGACATCATGTCGTTTATATTTTGAAGTACACTTAACACAACTGTCCCATGACAAAGGGGCTGTTAAGATAAGGGCCGGATTTAGCCCTGAAATCACTCGATTATTTCTCGTGCGTTGTCCTTCCAATTTAGATGAAAATTGATCAGGATAAAAATATAAAGTATTATAAAATTCCTCGTAGGTATTCTATGTAAATAAATTTGGTGAAAGATGTTATGATTACGAGTTGAAGAGGTAGGGGTACAGATGACGGAAAACATCGAATATCGAACGGAAATGGACAAAAAATGCATTATTTTACACATTTTTAAAGTTTATTATGCTTTTGTTACCTTTTCAAGTTTAAAAGGGATAAGAGAAATTAACTTTGAGGTTATTATATCAATATAATTGGCAAACTCTTCAATCCGGAAACTGAAAAACGGTTTTATTTCGTTCTTCTCAGCCGCTTATGTAGCTTTCTGGCGCGAAATACACACGGTGTAGAAATAGACAACTTTATTTCCTTCAAAACAGTTAAATATTTGATCAGAACACACTCTGAATATATTGTTCCATGATAGAAAAAATGGCAATTATAACCTACTTTATCGCTCTAGAGACACATTTAAAAATAGTCACCCATCCCCCCTTTTTTCGTTTTTCGCCTGTGGAACATTGTTCCCCCTCGCTTCAGAGCCCCACTTTGTCAGAAAATGAGTTTTATTGATATGCACCTTTGGCATTGTAAAGCGAGGGGGGGGGGGTTTGTTGTATAAAACTTTTCCGTTTTCCATTGATTTCTGTGTAAAAAACGCTTATTTTGACCCAAATATCGGTCTTATTTTAAATAAATTTTCCAATCTGATAGCAGATTCATATGTACATTGACCAAGTTACTCAACATTTCTACCGAAAAAAAATTCTTAAATTTTGCATTTAGAAATTTCGACTTTTCAGGGCAGATTTTACGCCTTATCTTAAGGTGCGTCATTGTTCATGATTTTGGACTATTATTGCGCATCTCCTGTTTTAGCACTCATTGAGCTTGACTTTTATAGATATTTCAATTTATTATGGCCAATGTATTATTTCTTACTCTTTTTAAGACTTTAATTCATTAGACACATTAAAGCGGCCAAGTTTGAAAATTTGATCGAAAATGAATGAAGTATGCGCAAGAAAATGCTTCGCGCTAATTTCTGTAAAAATTGATGTGGAGGACCTTTTTTATTACTGTTCGGATTTCTTTTACGTCAGTAATTACCCATGAATTTTGTTTTACATATGGAATGTTATTGATTTAAGCTTTTTTATAAGGTATGGCTGGTGAATACCGAAAAATAATAAATCGTTTAAATTCCACCCAAAATAAGGCAAATTTTCAGCTCTGACACTTTTTTCAAGAAATCCACAAGATGGCACGTTTTGTGAGCGTCTGTTCTCTCTTATTTGAACACGGACATATACTTTTTCATCAATATTTTGAAAGGTCTTCCCTAGGAGCACGTGTTACTGTGTTTTTGGAAAAATCGTTGAAATTCGGTATTCTGAAATTTTGACCTTAACTTGGATGATTTTCGTTATTTTTGTGTAAAATCTAGAAAAATTTACATTATCGATGAAGTTGGTACCTAAGGTAGCACTTTATCAAATCCTACTTTTATACAAAGTTTCTAACATGTATTATTTGTATAATAACAAAGAAAAGTAAAATAATAATCAAATGAGTGCATTTCAACACTTTTTGTATTTTCTTTACAAATGTGCTATTTTTAGCGACAACTTTCCGGCATTTTTTACCCAGTTTTCAAGTAAGAATAATTCTTGATTTTCATCACGGACCTATTAATTTTCCATCATAAAATGATTAAGTGACATGAATGCTATATTTTCATATGGTTATCAGAAATTCCTTCATTCAGAAATGACATGCCTTAATAGCTCCTTTGAAAGATTGAATACCTTACACATGTTTCATATGTACATGGCAATTAATTTCAATAACTGTATGTTTGTTGACGTCGATGACCACCTGTTTCAACTGCCATGGATGATCGCCAGCTTTGAAATGTACGAAATAACGAAACGAAAGGGTTGTTATCATGTCAAATAGACGCAATCCCATTGTTGTATGTACATGTATCATTAAATGTTAAACCTAACTGGTGAAGGACCAGTGGCCACCTATTTTTCAGGCTTTTTGGTAATAAAATTTGTAATCAATGAAATATTTGATTGGAACTTTGGATGGACAATGGTGTACCCTTATCACACCGGATTATAAACGATTTTCTTTGAATAATATGATTATTTTGTATATATAGTATTAAAGTTCATTTGAAATTGGACAGTCACCTTTTGCAAGACTGCAATAACAGTTACCGTTTATTTGGCTCCTTTTTCTGTAAACTGAAATATTTTGTTCCAGTCCTTTTACAGCGATGAAATTGATTGTTTGGCGTCATTTTTATAAAAAAAAATGTGAAACCAAACGGCCACACTAATAGACTGAAGACCCCCACCCTTTCCCCAACCACAAGATTCATGTCATTATCCTCTTATTTTTACTTTAATAAGGTAACAGGACGATCCGGCCACAAAACAATCCGGCCACTATGAAATAGGAACCGGCCCCAGTTGATCCGGCCACTAGTCACTCCGGCCACAAGTACCCAAGACGACCAGGCCCCCGTTCAATCAAACACCTAAGACGACCCGGCCCCTGAGTATATTATCATTCGGTCCCTGTGTATCTTATATAAATAAACAATGTCCCAAGACGATCCGCCCCCCCCCCTTTTAATCAAACACCAAGACGATCCGGCCTTAGTATATATTTGTATATCTCATATAGATAAATAATGTCCCCTGTTGATCCCGTCCCTGTATAATTATTCATTATAGAAAATATCTCTACACCACGTCCATAGACGACCGGGTCCGTGTATGTTTATGATTTGTCGTAGGAATGTGTGTGTATGGGGGGGCTTAGGCTTAGATTTGACTATATCCGCTGTACATATCTTTGCTGTGTATGCTCGTCTGCAACAAGCAATCATTTGATTGGAACTAATACATGTTACTTAAGTGGTTGTGGTCACAATAGGTAGTGAACGTATAATTTTGTTAATAAATCTAGCGACTGAATAAGATTGATTTTTGTATAATCAGGAAAAAGTATGTGTAAGAAACTGCAAACAAATTTTCATGTCATTATTTTAACTCTAAAAGGCAGTAGGCGGTTACTTGTACTGGGCGGTCACTTGTCCTCAACCAGTACAGCCTTGAAAGAGACGGTCTTCTCAGTCGAGTTTGATATATATGTTACAGGGAACAAGTGTAATCAGGGATTTCATGTAATTCCTGAAATTTAGGGATTTCGTGTAATCCCTGTTTCGATTAGTTATTATATGTAATCCCTGAAATTGGTCGGGTATTTCATGTAATTCCTGAATTTTTCATGGATTTTTACACTTATTTCCTAACCTTAATTTCTCCTTATTTTCAGTTTTAAAATCTATTATTTTTGGCTCAGTTGATGCTGAATATCCTCTCTGTCAAATACCAAGAACTAGTTATGCCAAATAAGTGAAAATATTCAAACTAGAATAGATATTTTTTTATCAAAACATTCCCCAAATTTGAAGTTCATTTATCATGTTTATCATTATCTATGCTAAATAGACATAAAACAAACCCATGAGCGCAAAGAAAAAGAATTTATCGAACAAAATTGATGGTCAAAGTACTCTGAAATATATATCAAAAGTTTCAATCGGAAAAATTAGCATTTAACCCTCATTAACGTATCTTGATAATGGGCCAAAAAAAAAAAAAAAGAAATTATGAAAATGGTATAATTTTCAACTATTTATTATGTGATGTCTAAATAAGTTTAAGATATATTCAAAATTACTTTTTTGGCGAGGCAACGGATGTCCCCTTCCGACAGCAATGCATAATAATACGGAAGTGTTCCAACTCTATACCTACATGAAGAAAATTCCAAACCAAATTTTCCTGCACCAGCCACGTGTTTCGAATATTAAATTCTCCTCGGTGATGCTTCCAGCGGAGCCACCAAAATTCATTTCAGTAGCGCCCTCTTTAATGCTTTGAATTTAGATTTGTACAGAGAGTGCGCGGCTCCAAATTTGCTGTAAGGTCGATTCAGTAGCATATTAAAATAAAATATATCTTAAAAATAGCATAGGAGACCAGACTGAGTATGAAGGACCATAAAGCAAATCTATGTGAATTATTCCTATTTCCTCGTAAAAAAAATTGATATTTCCCTCCTTTGAGTACATCTAAATACAAAGATATTTTGATTGCAACAAGTTTCATTGAAATAGAATAGATACAAAGAAAAGATTTTGGGATGAAGCGATCACCATGGCACTTTGGTACAATGGTGTATCGAGTTACATAGTCCATTCAAGATTCCATGCATACAATTTTACCTAGTACATGTATTACAGTCATATCAGTGGGCCATAATCTATCTGTGCAACCGAATTGTCCGAGTTTTTCTAACATATCGTTTTCCTATCAATCTTGAATTAACATAATCAGCCTTAAAAGCGTATCTGATTATATACGTAACAATTTTGTCTCTTTCAGTAATAGGATTTTATATTATGAACATGTAAAATGTCTATCATATCGTAATTTCATCATTTTTATATGATTTTTTACCGTCAGGAAATAAGTGTAAAAATGCTAAAATATTTTAGGAATTACATGTAATCCCTAAAATTTTGGGGATTTCATGTAATCACTAAAATGTTCAGGGATTACACGTAATCACTGAACCTTTCAGGAATTACATGAAATCCCTGATTACACTTATTCCCTGTAACATATACACATAAATAACAAACAATGAGGATAAATTCTGGGTTTTTTTTCTGATTTTTTATTTTATAAAAATTATATCCTGGAGCCTCCCCCCCCCCCAACATTGGAAATAGTTTTCTAGATCACTGTATGACATGTACATATGTACATTTCAACAAGCAATAGATTTGAAAGTGGGACTACCCTACCAACGGACGAGTGTTCAGATAATAACTATTTACCCATTAATGCCCGTTTGTGTGGGAACGTGTTGCTATTACCCTCGCTGACGCAAGGGCACTATTCCTTCCAAAAGCAACACTATGATAGAATAGTACCCACACAAACGGGCATTAGTAGCCCGTTTAGTGCATCACATTACCTCGATATTGATTTTACACTGAAACCGTTTAAAGAATGTTTTTTTTTTTCAAGGAAGTGGCAAAACCTACAGCACGTAACTCTCCAAGTGACGTAACTCTGTAAAGCAAAAAGCAATATAGTCACCCGTTTTAAGGAATTTTCATGTGCTACACTAACTCTAAAATACATGGATGTCCCCCTCCTCCTCTCTTGATTCGAGATAGTGTATATATAGTATTAGATGCGGCGACAAATCATACACATGATATTAACCTTATCCTTTTTGTGCGAATAGCACATAGTGATTGCCTGATTTCTTCACTCATGGGAGCCCCGTCTACTGAGTATGTATAAATGATGTTACTCTGTTTACATGTACATTGGGACTGCGTCAGCGTCATGATTGGTATAAAGTCTGATCACTGTCTGAATCAATGAATTATATCTATATGAATCGAGCTGTCATGTAATGTAAATGCATGACCTAATGAAAAATTGCATCTGTATGTACTGAGATGAACACAGGCTGTGTGTTGGAAAACCCTTTCCATTACCAGGTCATTATCTGTTTTAGTGGACAATATATAAATGAAATGGTGCTATCGATAAAGATATTGAGTTGAATCATTGAAACGTAAAACTATCTTCAAGTAGGCTTATTTTGCCCCGCTTCACAAAATAAAATCTGTATAGGACGGAAAAATTAGGAACTTCCATCATGAAATATGATATTAACAATTATGAAAAATAAAAGATCAAAACATTCCCGTGTCGGATGTATCATATTTTTATATACTAAAAAAGAAGTGAATTTTCCTTCAAATTCTTAGCACACACCTAACATTGAACATGAAAGGTTATAAAGAGAGAGTTGGGATCAAATCGATAGTCATATTGGATTGTTGTATTTTTTAGGGGGGAGGTGTAGATTTAATGTGATGTTATTTAATTTTCATGTTCACTGTCAGACATCATCTTTCAATTCATTACAACAACATTATGCATTTGCATTTTAGTGCTGTCTTTATACGTCCATAAACTGGCCTACGAAGGTGTTCAGGAACAAATATAACTTTGAAAACACAATATTTTGTCATACTATTATAATAAGTGATACTATTCTGGCTATTCGCACTCAGTACCTTTAGTGCTTTGATTTTTTATAGAATTTACTGCAGAATCATTGCATTATTTTGTTACATGTACTTCTAAGTACAGTCTTGTTGATTTATAATTATCTCCCTCAGACACGATTTCGCTTCCTTTAAATAATTCTTCGACACGAAACTAAAATCAGTGCCCAGAATAATAGATGTATAATATAGTATAGTTTTAATTCCCTCTGACAGAAAGCCCCCTCGCACCCTTTATAGGGGGGCTTATGCTATTGCTCCGTCGTCGGCGTCGGCGTCCGCACTACAGGTTAAGCAAAACGGGACAGGTCCATTCCCGCCAAACTATAAGTCCTACATCAACCAAACTTGCATGGATGATGCATCTGAGGAGGCTTACATGTACGGAGACTGCATCTGACCTATATTTCACGCTTGAGTGAGCAGGTTAGGTAAAATGGGACAGGTTCATCCCCGCCAAATTATAAGTCCTACGTCAACCAAACTTCTGTGGATGATGCATCTAAGGATGCTTAATGCAATGTATGGTACAGATGCTGCATCTGACCCACATTCCATGCTTGAGCAATCGGGTTAAGTAAAGTGGGACAGGTCCATTTCCGGCCTATTGTAAGTCCAAGATCAATCAAAAAAATTGTGTGGATTATGTATCTGAGGATGCCTACTGCAATGCACAGATGCTGTTTTTGACAAAATTTCACGCTTGATTGACCAGGTATGGTAAAATTAGAATCTTCATTTCCAGCCTTCTTTTTTAAATTCTTTATCAACCAAACTAATGTGGATGATGCATCTTGAAATTCTTTGTGCAGTGTAGGTGCAGATGCCGGTCATGGGACAATGATGCCGTCGAGGTGAGCGCTGTCATCTCTGATGACCCTATGTTTTTGTTTTTCCTATCAAAAAGTCAACCTGGTCCAACAATTGCACTAAATGTCTGCTGAAAAGAAATATATATATACATGCATATTTGTGTAACATATAGATGCCTCTATAAGCCAGTGACATAAAATAATTTATTATTGACTTACAGTCTGTAAGGAATGCCAAAACAGACGTTGGCGCCTTAACCACGTTAACGTTAAGACAAACGACATTATAGCGTTATGTTATACACGTAATAAAGTATTTTCTACAGGCGGCCATAAAGACACTTATTACGATCATTGCATGTCAATACTCCTACGACCCAAGGACACATATCTCGTTGAACGCGTCGTAGTTCTAAACCAAGGTAGGTCTTTTTACAGATTTTACAATAAAAATGTAATCATGGAAAATAATTCTAATGATTTTGCCTTCAAGTTGCCATCTCGACTTTAAGACTGAGCAACTTATGGGAACTACGTTGATGACTATATTAGAAAATAATATATTAATTTAGTGGTTTCCAATCTTTTGATCTCACTCTAAGTACATGAATGTATGACGTATATATGTAGTTTTTTTCAGTATTTACTTTTGAAATAAATATTAAAAGACATTGTACTTATAGTTTAGCATGTTGATTACAGCATTGTCAATCTGTTTTTGTTACCATGGTTACCAAAGTTTCAGTTAAAAAAGAATTCCAGTAGAATCACAAATAATGCCTACATGTGTAGTAATTCAGTATTCACTATAAACGTTCAATGACAATTAGATTTTAATTCAGCATGTTGATGGTTACCAATTGAAAGTTAAAATTTAAAAAAAAAAATCCTCTGGGAAATGTGCTTAAATTTGCAAATTTACCTCAAGATTTTCGTTTTATTTCAGACTGATTTGAATTCATGTTTCTGTTTACCCCTAGAAGACCATGAGGGTGAGAAATATAATATTTTGATTCAAAAAGAAAAGATGCAAATAAGCAAATGTTTTAGCCTTGGAAATTGAATGATTATTGTACATCTATTTTGAATAACAGTATTTGCGTATCAGGATCCAATAAAAAGAAAAAAAAACATTGCCTTTCCCATCCTCTGTATTAATGATGCACTTGTTATCAATGAAAAAAGTTTTAACCAAGTCCACAGCATGCCCCCTTGCTAAAAGAATCACATGTCTATTTCACAAGTTAAATAGTTTCTAGTTTAGTATAATAAACACATGATAAATACAATTAAGATATATACGGGAATAGTAAATTTCAATGGGACGAAGGTGTCAATTTATTCCCCCTTTTTTCCTCCTCTCCTTTGATGGTCATTCAACAAAAATTTACCCTTGTTTTACAGTATCGAGAGATCGCCATATTTGTCGTTTTGGTGCTGAGTGTATTTATGACGTCATCGGAAGGACGTCATATAGACTGTAGGAAGCAGTGTCGTCTAAAGGAAAGGAAGTGTTTCCGGTCCTGCTTTTTCAGCCCTGTCCCGAGATTTTGCAGAACAAAATGTTACCTCAGAGGAGAACGATGTTTTAGACTATGTCGGCGCTTACAATGATTATAATCATTATTTTCTTTTACTGTGAATAGGGCAGATTAAAAGAACGGTAGTTTTATCGGTCTTAACTATATGTACAATATGTATAATTATTCAATATCTACTGTATAAAGGCAGCAAGTGTGAACGGCAAATGTTATTGAATGTCTTTGAAGCTATCAATTTGTTTCTCCTCTTTGCTGACGATCAGAATAAAACGCTTCGAATACTAGGCAATTTGATTGTTGTCTGGTACATGAACTAGGATAATTTACATGTTAATGAAAAATATATACGATGTGAAGTTTTGTAGTTTTCGTTGTTTTTCTTTTTTTTTTTTTTTTTTGGTTGGTTTTTTTTTTTGTGGTTTTTTTTTTGCAAAAGTTGCCGTTGTCGTTTGTATGTTTGATTGATATTTTTTTGTTGTTTATTTTGTTTTTTTGTTTTTTTGTTTTGTTTTGTTTTGTTTTGTTTTGGTTTTTTTTTTTTTTTTGTTTACAACATATATATTGCTCATTGGTTTTGAATTGAACATTTTTACCTGACATGTCCAGGTCTTGCTTAATTAATCTTCCTATGATACATGTATTTACACTGTAGTTGAACATAGGTAATCACAAATTCAAAGCTCTGCTGGCGGAAACATGTTATCACGGAGCAAAATCAAATTGAAACGTTGTTCTAAGTAAGCAATTAAGTTAAAGAAGCTAATTGTGTCAGTTTTGCAAAATAAGCCTTCTTCACAATGAATGTTCGTACAACTCAATTCAAGTGGGTCAAGGTCATTTTATGAAAGATTGATCAAAGATACATCCAATATACAAGTTTAATACACGTAGCACGTAGCACTTAGTATTTGTTCATTATTGGCTTTTGAAAATAAACTTACCCAAGCGGTAAAAAGTAGATCGTGGTCATTGGATGAAAGTTTGATCAAAGAAGTACGCATTATACATGACATGTACAATTTTGACGCATGTACAAAATGTAGCACTGATACTTTGCTCTATATTGACCTTTAAAATGCAAAATCATTCAGGCGGAGGATGTAGGTCTTGACCATTCTATGAAAGTTTGTTCAAAGATGTATCACCAATAGTTTGCTTACTAAAGGCAAAGAAAAAAAAAACCCACTCTAGCAGAGGTTTTCTTTGATCACAACGTCTATATTTGTAACGTTACATGACTTCGCTTCCTCTAATTGCACATGTACTTACCCCATTGAAATCAAATAAGTTGGAGTGCGTTTACATTTTACTAGCAGATGGCCGTCATAAGTCGGCACCCATTGACCATTGGTCTCGTTGGTTTATATGTGGTCTTTTGTGTTTTATAATGTTTCTGTGTTGTAGGGTTTTTTTTTTTTTTGGTTCCTTGTCCCCTTTACGACTCTTGCTGTGCATATCTGATTTATGTTTTGCATGGATTGCTTTGCTGTTGGTACTACAACCGAGTGTTTTTGGAGATCCCCTCCTTTCTTTCATGTACATGTACAAATAACAGACAATTTGAAAAAACTAAAGGAAATTTTGTAATATTTATATAATATTCATCAATCAGCTCATAAAGTCACGTACAGTGTATAATATTAAATACACATTCTTCAAACAGACTGCCTTACATCTATTGCACACTTGTATTGGATATTTGCCTAGTAAGTTATGACATTACACACGTCATACATGTTACACATAATTTATTACAGACATTGCACAATTCCCTTCAGCACGAGAGGACCTGATTCGTACAATAAAACGGCAGGCCATACAAGGTAGTCAATTTCATTTCCGGGTTTCCCATAATTCATCACAGCTTCCGGGTAAAATGGACTCCTCTTTTTGATTTTGAATTTCAAATGCATAGGCGGATTCTGTACCTTCATTTGCCAAAAACACTGTATACACTTTGTGGTAAATTGTCTGAAGCTTTCACTCTTTGGTAATTTTGATAATATCCTTTCTGAATTTAGGTACATCTGCGAAGGAAAAAAAGTATTAAATGTACTTATTATAATAAAATAATTAATATATATATTTAAGATATGAAGAAAAATCATTAGGTCTCGATGTATGTAATTGTGATTGCTATCAGTTTCAAACATTTTCATGAAATGTCAGTTCAATACGGTGGCCGTAAAGGGCCGTGTGAAAAATAAAAATTACTTCGTGGGAATGAAATCATATTTCGAGAAAATGAAATATTATTTCGAGGGAACAAATAATATTTCGTGGGACCGAAATAGTATTTCGAGGGAACGAAATATTATTTCGTAGGAACAATACAATATTTCGTTGGAACTAACGAGGGTTAAGTACCCGAAACGTGCATGTCTGATCCATGCTGCAAATTGATCTTTTCTTAAAATGATGCTATTGAATTTGAAGACGTTTAACATTCGAGGGAACGGAATAATATTTCGAGTGAATGAAATAATTTTTTTGTTGGAACGAATAATATTTCGTGGGAACGAAATAATATTTCGTGGGAATGAAATAATATTTCGAGTGAACGAAATAATTGCTGTCTCTGCGCATGCATGCATACACCTATCAGATATTAAGATATCAAAATGAAAGGCGTCGAAATTAAAAAAAAAAAGTCTGCTACATGTATAAATGAATTATTTAAAATAAGGTTTGTTTTACAAAGATCCGAAATTCGAAATCAAAGTTTATGGGGTATATCGGATAACCCTGTCCGGTTAAGAAGTTTGAACAAAAGACTTCTATGAAAGATAGTCCTGTCAACAGTAAGGAGTACTTCATTTTGTTGATATGAGTTTAGGCCAAGTGACATTTCGACCTAGACTTTGTACATGTTTACATGCATATATTTTATTTATATAATAGAAAAGAAAACATATTTCTTCCATACTCTTCGTATTTATTCAAATATTTCTAATAAACAGTACTATATTTTTTAATTCTGATCTACCAGTAGGGACCTTAATCTTGTACTTTGACTAGGATCTTTTATTATCATATGTATAACCTATAGTTGTAGTTGAAATCGTCCATATACATATATGGCACATATATACAAAAGTCTGCACATGCGCCAAAGGGAGAACTATTTCGTTCCCACGAGGTAATATTTCGTTACCTCGAAATATTATTTCGTTTCTACGAAATAATTCATTTCGTTCCCTCGAAATACTATATATTTCGAGGGAACGAAATAATCTTATTTTTACAGGGCCGTTTACGACCACCGTGGTTCAAACTATTTTGAGTCAAAAATTGTCACAATGTCATTCCGATTGAGTTTTGTAAAATCGATCCTTTAATTTCTTTTCCGCAAGCATTATTCAGAACTTACAAACGGATCATTTTTTCTGCATTACATGCAAGTTTACGGTACAAGCTCTTCAAGCAGTTACTTAAGGAATCAATGTAATATTTTTTTGGTTGATCGAGGTATCAACACCAAAAATTGAGAGAAAACTGCATCGTGCGCGTAGCGCAAGATGCACAAGTTTTCCCTCAACTTTTGGTGTTGATACCTCGCTCAACCAAAAAAATATTACATTGATTACTTATCATTTCATTTCGTCGCTTTTCAATGTTTATTTGCAGCTTTGAAATCGTGTTGCTAGCGACGTTGCTTATGACGTTGCTAAGCGCGTACTTCCGTTTTGCGTTGATGCAGGTATCAACAATATTTCTCGGCCAATCAGAATCGTCTTTTTTGAATAATTACGATGGAAATTAAATGATATGCATAACAACCTTGAATGTAATAATTATTACTTTTTTTATTATGTTGCCCCTTTTTTGAAAGATTGGTAATTACCTAATGGGTAATTATAGGCTATGAACTATGGCTTAATATGATAATGCCAGGATCTCTAAAACTGTGGTTATTATCTATACTCACCTGTTCAACGACTTTACATGAGTGTTGTGACGTCATTTTCCGACAGTCGTGTACTTGTCTCATGACGTCATCGGGGAGGTTATGGCAGTCAGGTAGTTGAATCTGTTAGAATCATATGTAACAAGTGTTTATTCTAACAATCGTAAAATATGCTCACAATGACATATTTTAAGTTTCGTACTAATCTCAAGCTTCAGGGTAGTTTTATTATCTAATACTAGTTGCTTTTCTGATTATATTTCATACCTTTCTCAAAAGTTGTCTATCTTGGCACGGAATGCAAAGCGTTTCTCTGATTTTGATGGCTTGGTCACGTGCTGTTTTATCACACATCTCGAACAAGTACTAGAAATGAAAAATAAACTGATATTACATACATTTGTATCCATTAACTAAGGGGAAATATTTAAGAGATCAAAAATTCCAAATCCATCGGTTTCAGTTTACAAACTGGAGCTGTACAACGTTCGCCCTATGATTCTTCATGCCAAGAATAATTTTTTAACGTTTTCTTAGTAATTTTAACGTTTACTTACCTTACGTCCGCGTCAAAGTAGGACACCACGTGACCTTCATACTGCGAGGTCATTGGCTGAAACTAGTTCGAGGTGTGATAAATTGTGTAATCTTGTGTCCAATAACATACCTCAGCCACTTTAAGGAGTTCTTCAATGGCGTCTTTTTCCTTGACTTTTTTCTTCCGGGTGAGGTAAGAAAAGGCTTCTCCCCACTCATTGTTATAGAGGTCACTGTACATCTTGGTGATATTCTCAACACTGCCAAAACATCAAAATATATACTTTTACAAACATTTCTAAAAAAACGCCTTTGATCAGTACATGTACTTGTACATAGGGAATACAGACTGAAATCACATCTCAAGGTCGAAGTAATTTCAATGTAAAACCAATACATGTATATAATTTTTATACTTTCTCTAGGATGTCGATCAACTGTCAGGACCTTAATTAAATCTTGAAATTATTTGTATCTATTGAAATGTTTTTAACGTACAAGTATAGCTGTCTTACTAATGCATGTATCATAGTAATATCAGTTTGAGAACAAGTTTGAAAGTAAGCTTTACGAATCCATGGGTAGTCTTTATTAATTAGGTCTTCCGACTTCCGTCGGAAGACCTATTGTTTTCGTAACCGTGGAAAATTGGATCAGCGATTTCTCAAGAACCCTGTAAGCTAGGACAATGAAAGTTCTCCAACGTTACGTTTGGAGTAAAAGCTAGATTGGTCTTTTTTTATTTTTGGTCTCTGTTATTTTTTTATCATGTTTTTTAGTAGATTCAAATATTCGACGGGAGCGTCGAATTACTCAAAAGGACCGAAAATTTCATGTTTTGCTATTTGTAAGCTTAAATATCTCGTATTTTGCTATCTACAATTTCCATTCTTTTTGAAAGTCGACAGCCATGCAAGATATGAAATGCTAGATGCACACTGTAACGATTTATTACGATGACGTCCTTCACCGTCCTTCATATTTCCAAATTCAGAAGTTCATAGGAGGAAGACACTTTTTTGCTTATAATAGTAAACAAAAATTAAGCTTATGAAGTTTCCTAAAAATTTCAATATTATTATTTTTTATCCATATATCTGTCTTATTTAGTCTTTCTGATTTTTCCTATCTCTTACTGTTGAAAAGATATGAGCATCGAAATTTTGAGTTGGGTATTTCGATACACCTTCACGCCAACAGATCGGGCGCACACTAAAATTGGTAGTCCGATTCCGACTCGAGAAAAGCAGTGTTGAGATTTTCAAATTCCGATTTCACGGCAATGATGAATATGCATTTCATAAATACATTTCGATATACACAATTTGATTTTAAAACAGTTGATTAATTTAGAAGAGATCAGCTACAAACCAGAATTTACACACAAAAAGTGGTAGTTTGATTCCGATTTCTAACCTACAAACCTGTTTCTAAACTTCAATAACTATATTTTGAACATCAAGTTTAATTTCTAATTCTAGCAAACGTTCGAACATAATTTTCGGTTGGTTTATTTACAAATTGATGAACAATTTCTCCAACATTCTTCCCTCCCCTCGTTTTTCGAAAACAGTTCTGTTTATATTGAACGATGTCGCCATGATGGAAATTCAAAATAAACTTTGAAAAAAGGGAAGGGGGGGGGGGGTCCAAATTTGAACCTGCACAGCGAGAACCTCATGGTATATATATATATATATATATATATATTGAACGTAACTTGTTATTACCATTTCTCTTCTCAAGAAAATTGGTTCTACAGCTACGAGCTCGCCTTTTTTATGGGGGAAGGGGGCAGGAAGAATTTGCAAAAAAAAAAAAAAAAAAAAATCCCGGCTCTGAAAAATGCTGAAAAAAATATTCCGGCCCAAAGGGCCGGCAATTTTTTTTCCCGGACCATGCAAAAGTAAGGATACATTGCATGATATGGAAATTTTTGCTGGCCCTTTGTGCCAGACAATTTAAATACAAACTGTTCACATAGCTGTATCTACCAGAGACCTAATACGCATAGGCACAAAAATCTAGAAAAGGTTCTATTTAAACATCATACAATCTGTCTGAAATTCGCTAATTGCAAAGAGACATCTGAAGGAACGGTTATTAACTCATACTCTGTAACAGCGGGGAGTTTAACTTACACAGACATTCACAACATTTGACAATTTGTTTAAATCCGGCCCGAAGAACTGGCGAAAATTTTTCTCCGACTCTGGTAATGGCTGAAAAAAAATGGCCTGCTCAGAAAATTGCTGAAAAAATTTTACCGGCTGGCAATAGAATTCCTGCCCCCCCCCCCCCCACCCCCCCCCCCCCCCCAAAATCAAATGGTTGCTCACCAACAATTATCGGTTTGAAAATTTAATGTTACTGCTATTTGAAAACTTAAATATATAATATAGATACATGTAATGTGACGTCCTTCATATTTCCAAACCAAAAATTGTATAGGAGGAAGACACTCTTGTTGCAACCGCAACAAGAAACCTTTCTAGTTATTATATCTTATACCTCCTACATCTATTTTTGATAGATAAAACCCCCAGCTAAAAGGAAATGAACACGGGCCGGGGAGGGAATACTGTCAAAAAGAATAGCACCATTATTCTACTCTCGAACCAATCAAAATGTTCGACGAAAAGAAGCAAAGACCTTTACATTCGATATTTTCGTCGAATAGCTTTGGTTCAGAACAGTCAGTACCAAGCGAATAAAAAGTTCTAGAAAAAAATCCGCACTTACTCCGGTAATTCTTGTGATTGTGATTTTTCGTCGACACTTTTCATTCGGAGTTCCTCGTTTTCCATCGTTAGCCTGTGTAATTCCATTTCCAGTCTTCCAATTTCTTCTACATTTCCTCTGCTAAAAATAAAAAAAAAATGTTGTCATTTACCATATCGTCAGCATTCTTCTATTGTTCTCAAGCATATGAAGTAAGTTACTTCTGGTAATAATATCTATAGATGGAAGTCAATTGAGTACGTTTAAAACATTTGAAATTCAATAGATACAAATAATTTCAAGATTTCATTTAGGTCCAGACAGTTTATCGACATCCTAGAGAAAGTATATAGTACATGTATTCAATTTGGTTTTACGTTGAGTACTTCGGAAGTGGCTAGGTTAACTTACGAATGGAAGTTATCTCCGTTTCTTTCAGATAGCATGAGTCCGTTTCCTGGTTTCTAATAAAAAAAAGTGGAACCAAAATGCGATTTTTTCATATGTGAAACCATGATAAATGCTGAGAAAACAAAAACCAGATCAGATTTCTGACATATACATTAGTGAATGAAACTATCAACAGGCATGTAACTAGTGTAACATCTTCGCCAGACCCTTCTGATTACGATAATCGATTAATGATTTTGATAATCGATAATAATAGGGAAATTTAAAACATTATAAGAATGAAATATTTGCATCATTAAACCGTTTTTTTTTTCTAGAGAAAAAGCTCATACGTCGTACTAATAATTTAAGTCAACTAAAATGTCTTTGACTTCGGTCAGTATGCATACTCGTATGAAACATTTTGCCGTCAGTTTCCATTAAATTTGTAAGATATGGTCAAACTATGAAATATTTAAAATTTACAGTTTTGCAATGTATATAATAAGAATCCGATTATAATTGATAATCAATCGAAAGGCTCATCCAATTAATCGATTTTAATTACTCCATCCGACTTCCAACATTACCTGTGACTTAAGGAATCATTGTAATAATTTTTTTTTGGTTATTCGAGGTATCACCAAAAATTGAGGGAAAACTGCATCGTGCGAGTAGCGCAAGATGCATAAGTTTTCCCTCAATTTTTGGTGTTGATACCTCGAACAATTAAGGATTGTTTTTCAGCTTTTGCGCTTTATCGGTGTGTATTGGCAGTAGGGAATGGAAACAAAATATGTAAAGCACGAAGTGCTTTTCATGAATTTTGTTTCCATTCCCTACTGCCAATACACACCGATAAAGCGCAAAAGCTGAAAAACAATCCTTATATTTACATTTTACGTGTTAACTAAGTTATTTCTGCCAATTTTTCATCCAGTTTCTTTACATTTGAAATATCATTGCGGAGGGAGAACGCCATTTGACGTAAGAGCAAACGAACGTTCGGCGTTTTTCGCTTGATTCGAAGTAGTACCTTCTGTACGGAAACGTTGTTGACAAATGAGAAACTGAATTTTGTCCTCTTGCTGTATTTTGAACATTTCAATTAAAACTGAAGAAAATTGAATCTCGAAAATTCGTGACTTTTGTCCAACATAATTTCAGACATGGCGGAGAGTTAAACTGGAGAAATTTCACAGAACTGAAGGGAAAACTTTTGAAAACTCTTTTTAACACACTGTTAAACTGCTTAGACATATGAAATCAATCGGTATTATTGTATACAAACTTCTGTAAATACCCTATTTCATCTGGAAGTGATTAGAATAATGCAAAAGTCGAGTACAGCCGTCGAAAACGCGAAAACTTTCGGTATTTTCATGACTTACCTCAACATCATGGCTAAAGATTCGCTGATACTCGAAGTATTTCTGATATTATGAATCCATAAGAAGCAAAGATAAATTCACTGTTGATAATGACACAAGTGAATCAAATCCTCATCCTAAATACTGAATATTTGATCCACTTCTGCCTGAATATTCGCTCATCCAAACACGGCATCTTTCTGCAGACAACAATGCAATTCGTCCTTGAACTTCGTCTACTGACGCGTGATCGACTTACTACGTCACACTTCTTGGGTGTGTACATGTGGGTGACCTAGATTTTGACACATTTAATCACTGGGGGTAGACGGCGTCGTTTGATATTGGATAGATGTTTTGAATCTGTATTAAAGCAATAAATAAAATGGGCATTTATCAGAAATTAATCCGCGTAAGTTCTAAAGTCACGTGATAGGCTCTTGCGATTATCGAGAAATAAAGCAACAGTTGGTTTGGTACCTTTATATAAGGGAAACGCAGTAGGAATGTAAATATTCAAAAATATATTACAATGATTCCTTATCATTTCAACGTTTATTTGCAGCTTTGAAAGTGTGTTGACAACGACGTTGCTATGTACGTACTTCCGGTTTGGGTTGATGCAGGTATCAACTCAACTAGAACAACTTCCGGGTTGAATCCCTGCGAGGAACAATATATTGATACGGCTTATATCCTTGAGTGCAAGTTGGTATCAACTGTTACACAATTTTTCGGCCAATCAGAATTGTCATGTCTTAAGAATGACAATGGAAATTAAATGATTTACAAATTCTAGAAAAACATAAAACAAAATAAAGATTGGGAGGAAATACATGTCGTACATGTACATGTTTGTTATTCTTTCATTTGGATCGTCAACCGATGAGAACGTTTTATCAGTAAAATAAAATCATGTAGGTTACTAATCACAAATGCACATGCAAATTTACCATTTTGAACGCTGTTTGAAATTGAAAAGACTGAGTACCTTTTTCTCTGGATGGTCTTCAACATCATAATCTGTGTTTCTTTCTACCCACTGTAAACATAGAATTAAAAATTGATACTCAAGTGTCCATGTAGAGTCTAAGACCTTGACCTACATGGATGACCTAGCGGAACTAGAAAAAATACAATCTGTCGGAGGGGGCCTGGTCTATGATTTTGAAAAAAAAAAAAAACACATTGAACGTGAAAATATTAGCATTATCAAAAATTTCACGAGGTGGTAAGAGTCCTTACTACCACCCTACCCCTCCCCTCCTCAACTTCTAGCTCCGCCTTTAATCTTTGATTTCTGTAATGCATAGGGGGTTCGGTTGTACAGACAAGGTGTAATTAAGTACAGAATATGGAAACGTGTTCATTTCTACATGGTATTATACTGAGTTTAGTGTACTTTTTTTCTGAATCATTTTTTGTTCAGTATAATAACTCGATATATCCCAAACACGTAAATTAAATACACGTATCAATAGGGGTAGAGTTACACGTACATATATCCTATAATTTATAATTATAAATTTATTTTAATAAAAAATGAGTCAATAAATCTTCGTTGTACATGTATTGCCATTATGCATATCTCTAAAATATGACAGGTTCTGTATAAGTACATGAAAAGTAATACTGTCTCAATTCCTTCTGTTTTCTTTTTCTTTTCTTTTTTTTTTTTTCTTCCCTTTCATGAATTCACGAAAAATCAATGGCACACCAAAAATATGATTAATTCATCATTTACAATCTTCCATTAAAACTTACAATTCTCTCTGCTTCTTCAATTGCAGCACGAAAATGTACACTGTGAACAATAAGTCCTCCGCCCCTGAATGTTTTAATGCAGGTGACGATGGGTGTGAACCAATCCCGAGGGGCCGAGTCGAAATCTATTTTTGGAAAATCCTCTTCTTCAGAATTCGTACTTCCGGCCGTCTTAGATGAACTCAATGTGTCGGATCTGTCGTCCATTTTTGTTTTCACAACTGAAATATACAGAAAAATTGATAAATTATATGAATTTCTTCACACCACGGGAGACATCGTCTTGTCTGGTTAAGTGGGAGTGCTGTGTGCACGTAATCCGGATATACTCACCATTCAATTTGGAAGTACTGATGCGCTCAGTGGTCGTCGTCAGTTTTAGTATGACTGCTTTAAAAATTGATTCTTTGTCCGACCGTCATGCTTAATGTCGTTGTTTGTTTCATGCTCCCCTGTTGTTTTTTTCTGGTGTTAGCTGTTTCTTAACCCCCCCCCCCCCCTTCCGGATTTTTGTTTCTATATCCGCCAAATGGTTATTACATTGTACTCGAAGTACTTACCTTGACCTCTGATTCTGTTAAAAAAAAATACATTTTTTCATAATAAAAGATTTTCTTAGATAATTTTATTCAGATGATACTAGAACATCTCTTTGTATATGCAACACGCATTCGATATTATGCGACTATATACATGTATATGCTCTCTTCAGGAAACTCGTATAATATGACCATATTGTACTTTTTTCATTTTTGGCCGGATTGCAAAGCAATTAGGGTCTATAGATTGACGATGTCCGTTTGTCCGCCTGTCTGTCCGTCTGCCGTCAACATTTTGGTTAAAGTTTCTGGTTGAGGCAAAATCTAAGGAACTTTATGCAGTAGAAACTTTATATTATACATGAAGGTTGCCCATGACAAGACCTTTCAATTTATGCTGTAACATTTGACCTAGTGACCTTGACCTTGGACTTTGACCTAGTTAAAGATTGTGGTTAAAGTTCCTGGTTTAAGCAAAATCTACGGAACTGTATGCAGTAGAAACTTTATATTATACATGTATGTTGCCCATGACGAGACTTTTCAATTTATGCCGTAACATTTGATCTAGTGACCTTGACCTTGGACTTTGACCTATTTAAAGATTTTGGTTACAGTTCCTGGTTTAAGCAAAATCTAAAGAACTGTATGCAGTAGAAACCTAATATTATACATATAGGTTGCCCATGACAAGACCTTTCAATTTATGCCACAACATTGGACCTAGTGACCTTGACCTTGGACTTTGACCTAGTTAAAGATTTTGGTTAAAGTTTCTGGTTTAAGCAGAATCTAAAGAACTGTATGCAGTAGAAACCTTATATTATACATTTAGGTTGCCCATGATGAGACCTTTCAATTTATGCCGTAACATTGGACCTAGTGACCTTGACCTTGGACTTTAACCTAGTTAAAGATTTTGGTTAAAGTTTCTGGTTTAAGCAAAATTTAAGGAACTGTATGCAGTAGAAACTTTATATTATACATGTAGGTTGCCCAAGACGAGACCTTTCAATTTATGCCGTAACATTGGACCTAGTAACCTTGACCTTGGACTTTGACCTAGTTAACGATTTTGGTTAAAGTTTCTGATTGAGGCAAAATCTAAGAAACAATATGCAGTAGAAACTTTATATTATACATTTTGGTTGCCCATGATGAGACCTTTCAATTTATGCCGTAACATTGGACCTAGTGACCTTGACCTTGGACTTTGACCTAGTTAAAGACTTTGGTTAAAGTTCCTGGTTTAAGCAAAATCTAAGGAACTATATGCAGTAGAAACTTTATATACTGACTCCCAAAAGAAACGTTACATATAGATAAATTGAAATAAATTTACTACATAAAAACGCACATTTATAAATGTTTGCATGATTCAAATTCAGATCATGAACAGGACATTTCATGAAACAAATGTTCATTTCATCACATGACCATTACGCAATACCTTTGCTAAAAGCAAAGATTGCATTATAAAAATCCCAAATTTGGTAAATTCGATCCCATTGCAGGGACACAAAGTCTTGATTCCATTTTCTGCAGGTCTCCTACCGATACCTCTCACATTTACTCTATCGTTGGTACGTTTACGCTACTGTTGAGTGAGCCGTAAAGAGATTACGTAGACGTGACGTCACATTGGGTAGTGGTGCTTATACACGGTCTAAAAGGCCGATGAATGATCCAATCATTCTGTGACGGATAGCTAAACGCAAAATAATGATTTGCGTTTCTCTGAATTGCGCGGCAACATCAGAATGACGTAGACCTGCTTCTATCATTCCAACTGTTTGACGTCGCTGTTCTTTGATTAATTTTGACACTTTGTGGGGCGAGAAATTTTGAAAATTTTTGTGATTTTGGGTTTTTTTTTAGATCATTTTCTATCGAAAACGTTGTTGAATTCACCTGGATTAAACCACTACATCGTGGTACTGCATAGCTCGTGCAAATCATGAAAATGTCAACATTGGCGTTCTGGATGAATGAACAGCTAAAAAATTGTGTGTATTGAAGTAACTAGACTTACTAAACAATTTTATCATAAAAATCCACATATTTCAAATATTGATTGAAAATTGTTTGGAATACAACCACGTATCGTTTCTTTTGGGAGTCAGTATATTATACATGTAGGTTGCCTCTGACAAGACATCTCAATGTATGCTGTAATATTTGACCTAGTGACCTTGACCCAGTTGGTGACAAAAACTTACTTTGCAATCCGGCCATATCGTCTTTAGCGGTGTTTTATTCCTGTTTTTTTTCATAATTCTTCGTTAAGAGTATATCTAGATTTACTATGATCATTATCATCATTCTTTTCACACAGTTATAAGTATGCTTGTCTATCACATGTGCACTATAAGGAAATGGATTTATATAAGCTTGTAGCTTTTTTCCAGATCACTCAAATCTTTTTTTTTTTTTTTTTTTTTGTATCACGTTACATATGCTTATATTGAATAAATAAATCCTAAACTAGAATAACTTAACGAACTGATGATATTCTAATGTACAAATATATCCATTGACCCAGTGCCTCAGGCAACATACAGTAAAATGCTTCAAATTTTCAACATCAACCTTGCATTGTATTTTTTACAATTTTCTTTAAAGTACGGCATACATTTAGAATTAGTTTTGACCTTGAGCATTTGCGTTGGGCATTCTAAATATGATTGTAATTGAGAGCCACCTAAGTTCCGTTCTAAAATAAAGACGTTTAAAAAAAATTCTAATAAAATCCTTTTCAAACAGATTTTATTTCATACTTCATAAATAAGAGTGAAGTACTCAAAATGCATATAATTTACCTGTTTGCTATTTAACGCGATTTTCCTTCCTTCTATCCAATGGTTACACGATGACTTTGTCACATAGAGTAGTTTTTGTTTACAATTTACTAGAAGTTTAATTACGCAACAGTCCTTAATTACTGATCGAACTATCAATACAAATTGATTAAAGGATCAATAGGCACTCCAGGTAAATCCTACCTTTTAGCCATATCGTAATTCATCGTCCTTCAAAATTCATTTAAAAATCTTCCGACACAAGTTGCATTCGCTACATTCCGGACATACTTTCGATTTAATATGACACCTCAAAAATGATGAAAAACGAAACTCAAGGGTGGATTAAGAAAACGTTTTCCAGGGGTTGGTAAGTTCATCAGGAGAGGGGGGGGGGTCTAACCATGAATGACTTTGAAAACATAAATAAAAACGGAAAACTAATCATTTTGATATTCAGGGGAGGGGGTCTAAATCCCCCAACCTCTCCCTCTAAACTAGTAGCGAATCATAAGAAGGAGGGGTAAAATAAAAAAAAAAAAAAGGGGGGGGGGGGGGTTACAAAAAACATCAAATTGACTGAACGAAAAATATCTCGATCTTGAAAACTCACCGGTAGGCATTTTGTCCTATCTGTAAAAGACTAATTTGAATATTAAATAGTGATTAAGAAATCAGACTTACCTGAATTTCATCAATCACGAAACAGGTGCGACAAGGTTCTAACTTAATAATTGCTGGGGTTAGATCACACCCGAAGCGCAGTAAGGTTCAATGATTGAAACGCTTCGTGAATTTCTTCACTAGGGCAAGGTCTGAAAGATGACTTTGAATCTATTAAAGAATAGGTATCGCACGCAAGGTTTTGCACCGGTTAGGAAGATATAAAATTTCACATAGTGAAGGGCGATTTTTTTTTCTTATGGGATGTAACAGATAAAGAATGTATTTTGATCATGAATACAAAAAGGTAACAAGATGTAATAAAGCAGACAAGATAAAAAAAAAAAAAGAAATTCAATAAGAAGAGTCGACAAAATCATAAAAAACGAATGGATTAATACATGACAGTAACATGTACGATAGCCGCTGGTGTTTTTAATTATAATAAGTTTAAGAAATATCGCAACAGCTTAATATAATAGTTACATGTAAAGTCTTGAATAGAGGAAGATACTTAACTATATCAATTTCAAGATAGTTCACAGGGCCAGGTATAAAGGTAACATGTACAGAAAATCATCGGAGTTATCGCGCTTTTGACGTACGAGGGTAAGAGGCAAATTTATTTGAGGCTTTAAATTTTTTTCTATTGAAAACCCCTACATGTACTTCCAAATCGGCCCATGACCTTCCGATGAATTTAATAAGGTGGCAATCGATTGGGGGGATCAATATTTTTCTATTAATACATTATGGATTTTAAACAAGATGACTACATGTACATAGAATATAGAAATATGAGAGAGGTGATAATGTTGTGTAATAAACTGAAAGTAGACATTTGACCGTAACCAACGCATCTACAACATAGATTTATACACAATGTGCATTATCCAAGTGACATCTTACGCTTCCACTTAGTTTCTGAACGTGTTGAATCATCAGGTAAGATGAAAAAAGTACAAATTATAGATTTTAAACTGCAACCAGGCGGATTCTTACACATGTCATGAACAGCTTAGTATGTAGGCGTAACCCATGCTTTGGACATGTAGAATATATTGTTATAAGATTTGTAAAACCTTTAGTTTTGAGCAATTGAATGCTAAATATACACAAAATTCCGAATTTATATACACGTATAGTCACGGTCCGTTCTATATCATGTGTAGTATGACATATTGAATATTTTTTTTACAATATTGATGGATTCTCTGACAGCAGAGTTGAATAAATGTATCGTTATTCTTTCAGATAAGATTTTCATACTGTCATTGTACATGTAAAAACAAACAGATTATTCTTGTTATTGAGTTATCTACACACCAATGACTTCTTTAATTCTCAATATATGTGTTCACCAACCATAAAATTTAACACATCTTTCCCTTTAAATACATTATATCACCATCCCTTTGTCAATATTTTCACTTCTATCCAATCGAAATGGATGCGTACCTACAGTGTACACGTATACAGCCGTTTATAAAGAAAGATGATAGTATAACTTGGACATGACACCTTCAATTTCAAAATGGGATTTCCCCAATTTCGAAACAATCTTTGAGGATGTGTACATGCTAAATAAGAATGAATAATATAGGCAAGATGATTGGCGTATCAGAAGTTGCCCAAAAAGGAATTTAAGTTTGATATAGGATGTGAAGTTTCTGTCTGTAAACCTACTATAAATCTGACAAACACGTAGCTATATAGAAATCAGGGTAGGTGCAATATTCTATCTATTTCTTTTAACATGTTTATACCAAAATGTAATTATCATGATTATTTCAAATGTTCTAAATTCTGAAGATACAGACTGAACAAGATATTCACTAAGTACTTTACCTTGATTATATAAAAAGAACAGAAACTCAAAAAAATACGGTACATATTTGTAAAAGCATGTACTTTAAAATACACGAAATATGACGATAAATTTTGATCATATTTTGTATAACCAACATTTAGGAGGCTGGGTTTTATACCGACCACAGAGGATGAAATAGGGGAGCCACTGAAGATCAGGTCCCCCGTAATTGTGACCAACAAAATTTTGTGTAAAATGTTCATATGATGTAATTTGTTGCCTTTGGAATATCTCCGCCTTAATTGAGATTAGTTTTGATCCCCTCGAGAAAAAATGATAAACCTGCATTTGTCACTTGCACAATGTCAACATTTAATTGGCTCGACTACTAGAATATCGTAAGGAATCACTATTGTTAGAATATAATTCCATAAGATTGTCATACTTTTTAAAATTATATTTCGATTTTAACATTAAAGAAACAATATGGCTGGTACCCTACACATGGGTTCCGACGCACTCCGTGACGACTCTAAGCGCAATAGTACTTCACCACACCACATCCACCTCGTGGCGGCCATTGATTTCGGGACAACGTTCTCAGGAATAGCGTGGCAGTATTGTGTCGAGTTCCAACAGAGTCCCCTACAAATCCAAACAAAGAGATGGATCGGCTGTGATAGAACTGGATTCATTTCCGAGAAAACTCCTACAGCCCTTTTGCTGAATTCTAAGAAAGAATTCAAGGCATTTGGAGGAGAGGCAGAGACCATTTACGCAGATCTGGCCGACGAGAATGCACACCATGGTTACTACTTCTTCCGCCATTTTAAAATGATGCTGTACAAAGAGGTAGGCAAATATGTTATCAGACCTCGAAGATGTATCAATAAGCCCAGTCAGTAAATGCATGTATATATAAAAATGTAATAGAAAAAGGCATCAATACATATGTGCGGTTTGGATACATACATGTGATTAATATGAGGCATTGAAAATTAAATGATTTGTTGGTTGTTTTGTTTTTGTTTTTAATTCATGGTCTGTATACGGTTACAAAACGATTAGAGTGTTACATATAACAGCTCTTTTATTTTATGCCAATTTATAATGACATGTACACACTTGTTGAAAAATTCTTGGTTTACAAGACTTACCGCTTCAATGCAATATTAACAGGTCTTTAGACTTTGCTTAATGAATTATTTCACTTTAGACACTTACCAAAGACACTATGTTAACGGACGATCAAGGACATAAAGTGGAGGCAAAGGTGGTCTTTGAGCATTGTATACGTTATCTGAAAGGCGTTCTGGTGGAGGAATTAGATAAGAGTGGAAACCTAGTCCAGGAGAATGAGATATTCTGGGTGCTAACTGTTCCCGCCATTTGGAATGAGGCTGCAAAACAATTTATGAGAATGGCTGCAACATCGGTATGCTACTCACATCATTACGTGTTATAAATATTGCAATATATGCTCTATGGTAATATTTTCTGTACACCATAAGCATATTTCAACATGTAATGTCACATCAGTACTATAGATACTCGAGGTCAAAATAATGGATAACAAAGGGTGGTATATCCAGCAGTACTTGGCAACACTTAGGGATCACGTTGTCCGTCTGTCTGTCACACTTGGATGTCACACCCTATAAAAGTGATTCCTGAATGTCGCTATGTTTCGCAGGCGACACATGCATTCCTTGGAATGATTTGTTTAGTGTTACGATGCAAATTCCCGATGATGATGATGATGATGACTACTATGGATAAAGACTATATTCCAATACTTAGTACAAAATCGATAATTCAGAAAATCATAAACCGAAGGCATACAAAACCAGGATAAAACAAGAACCGAAACAAACAAAGAAAAACCTCCACCATATGAAAAGAAGCGAACTCCCGATATGGAAGTGAGACCAGGTGCCCAGGAAGAGTCAGCATCTCCTGCTTGCATGCAACACCTGTCACTTAAATTCGGTAGAATTGTCACATCCGGTTACTTCCATTTTGGAAGATACAAGTACAAAAAAAGTATATTCGGTGGTTGGATGGTTCGAATGGTCTAAGACAGAATATCGTCCACCATTCTGGAGAGTGGAACATCATAATGTATGACGAGTTCCCCATATCGACCGTAGAACTTCCTCAGTGACGAGGTTAGTCGGCCACAAACGTATCCCTTTCTGAGAAGCTTTTTTGAAAGACGCCTAGCTCTCAGAACAAAATCTGTATATTTGGTGATGATGATGATGATGATGATGATGATGATGATGATGATGGTGTTTCATTTCCATTTAGGCTGGAATTCCAAACAAGAGATTATCTTTGGCTTTGGAACCAGAGGCTGCAGCTATACATGCCAAGGAGAATTTCACACAGAGGCTTCCTGGATCTATACACATACAGCGATACAGCCCAGGAACAAAGTATATGGTTCTTGATCTTGGAGGTATGCAGATGGAAAGATTGAATTTGATAAAGTATTATGGCATGTGATTAACACTAGAACTGTTACCGCTTTATTTCGAATTGGTATTCTTTTTTGTAGGAAATGTAAGCTTTAAAGAACTTTAGACCGACTTGCATTATAAAAATAGTGATACTGGTACATTATATATAGAGAGAGATAGGGATAAGACATTCAGCAATTCATTTTATACAGATGGCTATGACGTTAATTAGATCCACCCCTCCCTCACCAATCCCATCCGTCCGTCTATTTAACCATTAGGTTAAAGCAATTCTCAAAATGATTAACTTCCCTCTTTCTTAAAAGGCATAAGGGGTATAATACAAATAGATACTTCAGTTTTTTTTTGATACCAGAAAAATTAGATACCACGATCTTGGCCGAAGACGCACGACTTCGGCAATGTTCGAGACCATACTTTTTCATGCCGAGTTGAATGAAACATTAAAAGATATTACATATCTAAAAATATGTAGGATATGGAAGTACATAATTGCTAGATTTTCCACGATATTGTATACCAGTATATACCCCTTATACCTTAATTTCTTAACAATGTATATTTTTCCATTACCAATTTTTGCATTTTCTTTGGAACTAGGAGGAACAGTTGATGTGACTGTGCGGGAAGTTCTAGAGGACAGATCTCTGAAGGAGCTACACAAAGCTAGTGGGAATGATTGGGGAGGTCTGACAGTTAATTCAACATTCCTAGATTTCTTTGAAAAGTTACTTGGTACAAAAGTGATGGAAGAATTACGTAGTATGAAACCTGTATTTTTGGATCTGGAAAGAGAAATAGAACTGAAGAAGAGATCGACAGGTAAAGATGGACGGGTGCTTCTGGTCTTACCGGGGGAACTATTTGAAATCTATAAGAAAATTCATGGCAAAGACTTAACGAACAGCGTTGCATATGAAACTAGGTATGCGGGATTGCTGGACATCAAGAGAGGAAAAATGAGAGTTGAAAGTTCAATAATTCAAGAATTTTTTAAGCCAGCTATCGATAGAATCTTAGAGCATACCAGTAAAGTTCTAGAAAAAATGAAGGGTGTAAGGGAGATTATACTGGTAGGGGGCTTTGCTGAATGTCACCTTGTTTCTGACGCTATCCAAGATGCATTTAGCGACCATCGTGTTCTTGCGCCAAATGACAAAAGCCTTGCTGTGTTGAAGGGCGCGGTATTGTTTGGCCAAGATCCAACAGGCTCAGTCAAAACGAGAATGTGCAATGCAACATACGGAATTTCCGTCATGCGATTTTTTCTAGAGGGCTATGATGATGAGAAAAAGAAAGACATGAACAAAGGCACTCCGTTTTGCAAAGATGTGTTCGAACCTTTGGCAAAAATTGGACAGACATTTGATGTCGGTGATACAGTACAGACAGACGTTGAACCATATAAAGCAGACATGACTAAAATGTCTGTTCGTCTTTATAAATCCCAGAGCGAGGATCCAAAATATGTCACAGACTCCGATTGTGTTCTTCTTGGAAAAATGACTGTCGACATGCCGGATACCAGTAGAGGATTAAACAGAAAGGTGGAAGTATCACTGACTTTTGGTGATGTTGAGCTAAAGTGCCGAGGCAAAGATTGCTCTACTGGGAAAATCGTTGAAACGAGCCTTGATTTACTGTGATTGCGCTTGAATTGATGCTTCAATTCTATGAATGCAAAGAAGTTTGGAATTATAAGGAGTACCAAGTTCGACATTTTGAGTATGAAAATTGATTTGATAAAATGGAAGTTCTTATTACATTTCAACTATTTCGTTCACAGAAATAGTGCTATTATGGAAATACATGTTCAAGCAATATTGGGACTAACTGGTGCCGTGGTCTAGTGAAAAATATTTCGGGCCAGTTACAAGTCATGGTGTTTTAGAAATATTGAGACTAAATAGATTGTTCTTTTCGTAAAATCATATATATCAAATTAAATAAGAACTATATGGATTGCATAAGTCTTATTTCTTGTTGCAGCGTGGAGCAGTTAAATCTGTTCCCCGTGACTTGATGTTTGAAGTGTAATAATAACTTCTTTATAGCTCTGTCGCCCGAAAGAAGCTTTGTTTTGGACATCATATATATTATTTTACTATTTCGTAAACTAGTCATTTCATCCAAAAAGTTTATCGAAATAAAAAGAGGTTCACAACTGAGCACAATCTCTCCAATGCTATTTTGATCATGGACTTGATTCGATTATGCTACTGAACCGACCGAACAGGAAATTTGGAGTCTCGCACTCTCTGCAAAGTAAATGCATAAATTCAATTAAAAGTAAAACTAAAGGGCGCTTCTGATATGAATTTTGGCTGTGTTTGAAAATCACTTTGACTGGAAGCATCTCTGATGAGGATTCACTATCCGAAACTCGTGGATGGTGCATAAAGATTTGTTTAATTTTTTTTCAAGAAAGTAAAGAGTTGGAAGACTTCCGTATTATTATACCCAAGCATGTATCATACTTACTTTATTCAATTACAAATGTGTTCCTAATTTCCATCAAAGTCAAAGGGGTGACAGTTTCGAATGACGAAAATACAAGCCGAACAAGACAATAGTATATTTGGCAAAGCGGACGACAGACTGAAGGGTTTCATCGGGAAAAATGTTATTAAAATCCAGCGTATAAATTTTGACAGAGACATTGCATGATATAAACATGTACGCTCTTCTACACTCTGATAATGATTCGTTAAAACTCGACTTTCTAACCCAAGTTATGAAAAGAAGAAGTAGGTGGATATATAAAAACAGACTGACATAATCTTGTAACAGATGAAGGAAGAACAACAGGCTGGTCAGAAAATTGAAGACAAGTCCCTTATTCTATCGAACACAAAAGACGTCCAACCATCTGTCAGAGAATACATGTAAAAGAACATCATTCTGTTATTTCTAATGACTCTCAAACCTTCCTCTTTATTAAGATAAGTATATTGCATATATTCTATCATTAAATGAAGAATTGGTTTTGTTGTTAGAATAATGTTATTTGCCATCTGTATGTACATGTTGTAGCAAAATTTGCTATTTTAATTGCTGTAGCAAAATTTGCTATTCTAATTGATCGGTATATATTATTCAAAGAAAAAACAATTCGCTTGCTCTAACATAATCATTATCGCCTCTAAAAATAGATCAATCCGAAGAACATTCACGACCCATGTGTTATTACATGTGCATGTAATTTGAAATTTTCATATTAGCTAATGCAACATAATGATGATAACATATAGGGAATAATGACAAATATGGATCATGACCATATCCCTATATACAGCACAATATCGATAATTCAGAAAATCATAAACCGAAGGCATACAAAACCAGGATAAAACAGGAACCAAAGCAAACAAACAAAACCCGATATGGGAGTAAGACCAGGTGCCCAAGAAGAGTCAGCATCTCCTGCTTGCATGCAACACCCGTCGCTTCTCATCGGTAGAATTGTCACATCCGGTTACTTCCATTTTGGAAGATGTAGATAAACACATTTTTTGTCGTTAAATGGAATACTGAATTAGAAGATAAAGTTCATGTGTTTTATTGTTTTCATTTTCATGCATGAACATCGACGGCGGATGCGGCAAGCCAACAGGGGATGCTTACTCCTCCCGGGCACCTGGTCCCACCTCTAGCTTGCTAGGGGTCCGTCGATGCTCAATTTGGTGCTCTATTGTGAGTGTTGTTGATATTATCGTCAGGATCTTCTTTAACTCATGAAAGGACTAAATAAAACTGTTTATTTCAAGTGCTGAAAAGACCCAAATCTGAATAAAGCGTGTTTTCTTCTTTACCTGATGTTAAAGATTGAATTCATTGGAAGTAACACCGTAGAGAAGCCTTGCCTCGCTGGTCTCCATAGAACATGATGGAATTGTTAGAATAAATCGGATCATTGTCGGATGCTTACGCCTAGTTTCACTGCGTTTACTTCCCGTTGGTTATTTTCACTGGAATGGGTACCTGGTCTCAATCCCATATCGGGAGTTCGCTACTTTTCATGTGGTGGCGGTTTTTGTTTGTTTGCTTTGGTTCCTGTTTATCCTGATTTTGTATGCCTTCGGTTTATGGTTTTCTGAATTATCGATTTTGTGCTGTATACAGGGATATGGTCATTATCCATATTTGTCATTACAAAACATGTCAGAATATGTATTCTTGTGAACTTCATTGTAATACATGTACTTTGTTCGAGGTATTCTGATGAAGAATAAATATAAGAAAAGAAAATACATTGGAAAGTTGTTACAATCTTTGACCTATTGTCGCGTTAGAGTTTTGTAATGTGCATTTCGGCGAAATTTCCAAGGCTATCACACAAACATTGTACCAGGAAACGCAGTGCAACATCGGATGATGGAATTGAATAGACTCTTCCTTTCTAACTGCATGAAATTTACATGACCTTTACAAAATAAAACGTAAAACAACTAAAAGACAGTCTGCTAAGATGATGCTAATCTGTCAAACGCTGCGTCTTGGTGTTGATCGGAGACATTTTACATTTCTGTACTTCATCTTGTGTTGATGAAAGAGCTACAAACCTGTCAATCCTAGAGACTAATCCGTTTTCTTCTGTGTTGTAAGTGAGGATAGATGTCCTTTCTTGATGGCTGTATCGTGGTTTAACGTATAGAGTCAATACACAAAGGAAAACTGGGTTCTTTAATGAAGTAGTGATTCTATCGTAGGTACCAAGGGCTGTTACAGAACCTCTTAAGATTGCTTCCTGCTATCTACCGATCCCTTTTGAAATGTAGACCTCAATCTGGTTGAGGAGATGTTTTTAGCCTAAAACAATTTAAGAATGTGATATTTCAAAGATCTTTTATTTACAATAGGACAATGTTTTTGATATCATAGAACAAGGAACTTCCTTAAATCTGCATAACAAATAAAATGGATATAACCTTGATAGAGTTTCCTTGTTTATAATTTTGGAGTTAGAATGATCACATTTTTTATGTTCATCTACTTTGAGAAATAATGAATTGGTGCAATCAAACAAAAAGCAATTTCATTATGAATGAACTTTTATTTATGCATTATCTTATATATACATATAATTCTTGTTTTAAACATATATCTGATATTTTAACCTTTACCTCGGTTGTGCAACGAACGAAATTGTTGTATTGCAAAATTAAATGTGTCAATATCTATCTCTCTGAATCATAGATTTCATATTGCACATTCTGTTTTCTTTATTTGTTTTAGCTCAAAGGACAGACAATACATGTAACTATGTCGATCTTTGCCGTGGGTGCCGCAAGCAAATTCTGTTGTAGATACTCTCTCTCTCTCTCTCTTTCGAACTCAAGCATGACTGATCAGGCATGATTCGTTGAAATGCGAAATGATACACTGCATTCATTACCAGCGAAGATATACAAGTGTTTTTCAATATTGATAATGAAATTAAAAAAGTCGGCGACTGTCTGCATAAACAGGAAAGGAACAAACTACATTAAGAGTAAAGATATTTAAAATTAAAAGATGCACGTCCAAATGATTGAAATTAGCCGGGTTTGAATTTGATTTGCGAAAATTGATGCTTCCATTTACTGTATACTATTTGTATGGTATAAATGATATGGAATTGTATTTCAGAACGCCGATATTAAAAAATGAAAATAGCCTAAAGGTGATATGTCAATTTGATATTTTACAAACTAGTGACCATAAAAATCAATTCATTTTCCTTAATGAAGGAAGAGTCGGGCAGCAACGTCATCTAATGATGAAATATAGCGTTCTCTTACGTTTCATTGCCTTGAAAATTCCTGTTTCAAATGAAATAGCTGTAACGCTATCTGAGAAACGATTAGCTTTTCTACTTTATTTAACCGATCGCACAATAAATAGTGATAGATGGGTAAAACTACTTCCGATTGACGCTCAATTATTACTCAATTTACGCGGCAAATTGTTTTAAATAAGCCATGCATCCACTTTAAGTATTAGAAAATAATGATTTACTGCTTGATTTTTTCATCAACAATGAAGAATTACTGACGCTTGATAGAGAAGATCATGGATATCTTTCCATTATATATAAATTAAATGCTTGGAAAACTTGACCGCTAACGGTAACAAATGCTATACCAAAAGATACCTTTAAAGTATCATTAAAATCCTCACAGATCCACAAAACCCTTACAACAAGAATTTACTTTAGTAAACTTATAAACAAATGAGATAAAGAAGATCCTGACGATAACCCCAACAGCACTCACAATAGAGCACCATGTTGAGCATCGACGGACCCCTAGCAAGCTAGAGGTGGGACCAGGTGCCCGGGAGGAGTAAGCATCCCCTGTTGGATAGCCGCACCCGCCATCGATGTTAATGCACGATAAAGAACACAGTATATAAAATGCATGCACTGTCTGACGTTATGTCTATATAGAAAGTGCTAGGGCGACCATGTCAGGGAAATATATTCAAAACACTTACAGTCAAACCCCTCGCGGGGAACTTTTTTACGAGCTCCACACGGCAAAGGGCATAAGTGTGACACCAATGAGTTTAAGAAGATCCTCACGATAACCCCAACAGCACTCACAATAGAGCACCATGTTGAGCAACACAATTGGTGTTTGTTGAATTTTGCCTAGTATCATGAACCATGCATGCGCATAAATATCTAATCTGAATGAAATGTCTAACGATTAATATAGATTTTTAAGCATCCAGAGGCCATACGATATCAAGCAAAAAGATAGAATTGGTACATAGAACATCTTTTTTAATATTGACAACAGATCAGTGACTTGTTTGTAGCACCGATAGTAAAACATCGACACACCCCTTTCCGAAAACAAAGAGTAGACAAACAGAAGGCAAACCGAACAAGGAAAATTAAACACGACGTAAAATACTAAAACCTACACATTAACCAACGAACCAATGGACAACTGGTGCCGACTGAAATACATCACCTACCGCGTAAGTAGCAAATGGAGTGATAACAGAGCAGTTGCATTTATTTTACTTTTACCACAACTCTACGCATCAGTGGTCACTGCGGTTAGGGGTTACATAATCTTGTTCTCGAATATTGACTACTACAGTTAACTTTTAAAGCTGACCTTCCCTTACGTTTAATGGGTACATTTCATATCTTAGACATAAAACTTGCGGGTACATTTTATGTAAATTTCCCCTTTTCAGACGAAGAAACATTAAGCGTTGTAAATTTTGCTACATTAATAAATGATCTTTCCGTCTGCATGTCCATCCGTCTGATGATTATACTTTCTCATTTAAATGGTCAAAAAGTGACAGGTCAGCTTTAAAAGGTAACTGTAGTTGGATGGATTGTGTATTGAACAATGTAATGCCATGGCTGTGAAATATTCTGTTTTACGTGTGCGGGCTGGTAACTTTTGAGAGAAAATACCAGATAAAAAAGCATTAACTCGCACACAATTCGAGATTGTCAAAGGTATCTTGGCTAACCGAAAAAAACGTTCCACTACGGCTTTATTACTCGAATCGAAATACGGCTTAAATGGATCTATTCAAACCCCGACATAGCTTTAAAAGCTCACATTCCCATCCCCTGACCTGTGCAGGGGATATGTGCCTTAAGTACCATGTCAGAATAATACATCTTATTGACAACAATACACCAAATTGTATGTTTGTTTGTTTTTGCCTAGCTGGAGGTCGCCTTTTTTTTTAAACTGAGGGTGGAAAACGAATATTTAATACCACGGCCTAATCCCTAATCACAGTGACCACTGAAGCGTAGAGTAGTGGTAAAAGTAGTGGTAAAGTAAAATAAATGCAACTGCTCTAATACGGATTACTTGTTCACTACTAGATAAGCAGGCAGGAGATGGGACTCTTCGCGGCCACCTGGTCTCGCTTTCAGTTTAGGAGTTTTTTTCTGCTTAAACGGAAGGCTGTTTCATTTGGAACGCCAAAGAGGTCGACATTCTTAGTTGTAACTCTTAATTTGTCGCTATATTATTTTGTTATCATGCATATTCTTATTTTCTTAAATTCAATTCATAAATCTCTATCTGTTCTTCAAAATGTACATTTCTCATTTCTAACTCCTACAAAATTTCATATTTGTTACTCCTGTTAGAAATTCTATGTTCTTGTTTCCAACTTCTAATTTCTTACTCAATCTCTCAATTTTTATTTCTAGCTTTCAATTTCTTATTCTAGCTTTCAATTTCTTATATCTAGCTTTCAATTTCTTATTTGTAGCTTTCAATCTCTTATTTCTAGCTTTCAATTTCTTATGTTTTATTCTATATTTCTAACTTTTTATTTCTATATTCTTATTTCTAAACTTCTAGCCAAGTAGCATATATAGCCAAGTACGATCAACTTCGGCTGATCGTTTTTTTTTTTTCAACGCATTCGAAAATTTCTGTCGTCAAAATTTCTTAAAATTTTTTAAAACGTGGATCCTGCTGCATCATATCCCAACCATCCTGCTCCGTCTGTCGGTACTTTTTATGACATAATAACTTTTACACGCTTTGGCCTTATTACATTGTTTAGATTGAGGATCACTGACGAGGGTTTAGTACCCGAAACGTGCATGGCTGGTCCATGGTGCAAATTTATCTGCTCTCAAATGATACGATTGAATGTGAAGACGTTTAGCAATTCTAACTTCTTACATCTAATTTCTTCTAATTTCGTTTTTTTTTTCTTATTTTTTCTTTGTAATATCATCATTATGACGACATACGGCGCTTCGTGTCAATGAATCAGACTATTTTTTACGCGCACTTGCAGCTTTCGAAGGCGTCATACATGACTTCAATTATATTCTGTACAGACAGACAGTCTGCTTTACTTTTAATCTACGCGAATAAAGAGACACCACACGGCACGTGCTTGTCAATTTTAATGGAAATCAAATAAACTAACATATTTTCTACTCTCACAGCCACTAAGGTACTTTCTTATACAAGCGCATCATTGAGACTTGCACTCTGACTGACTGTGACGACGGGACACCATGACGGGCCCTGTCCAAACCTCTTTAGAGAAGACAGGGCCCCGACCACCTGTCCTTCCTGAATGTCAGTCGGACTCCTCGGGTGATTACATACATGAGCTCGCTACAGCCGGCAGAGCACGGACTGTATTACGCATGCCCTCTTTTTATATCCATTTACATATTCATCTGTGTTTCTTGGGCCTCTACGTTTTGCGGTCTTGTTTGTATGAGGTCTTCTTACAGTAAGGAGGTTGTTTTACACCACAAGTGTACGTTCTTCGAGACCTCTGGGTAATTGGAGAAGTGAGAGGGTTCTACGCACGTAATCCAGGATAACCACACCATTTGCTACTTGCGTGACAAATGGCCGTCCAAAGTCGGCACCGGTTGCCCATTGGTCTCGTCGGTTTGTGTGTAGTCTTTTGTGTTTGATGTTTACATGTCTCTTTTCCGTCTCGTGCTGTACTTTGTGTTTTTGCATCGGGTGTTTTTGTGTTTTGCTGTTGATGCTGCAACGGGGTCTTGTTGGAGATTTCCTGCCTTCTTTCTTCTATAAAATCCGGTTTCTTTACTTGCCTGTATGTCTGTTTGTGTGTCTGTGTGTCACAATAATCTTAAATTTGATATTGTTCTCAATATCTTTCGAATAATCTGTAATGGGACTTTTATGTTTCGCAGGTGAATTCATCATGCTGTTGATATTACAAATGACCACGATACTTTGGCCTAGGAGTCTGACGTTCCTTGATGAAAATATAAAAAGAGGACAATTCCTTTTTAAATGTTTTTCCATTACATTCATCTCGTATTTTCCCGTAGTTTTGATTCGATTTTGTTCCTTCTGTGCTTTTTCATTGCATTTCTTGCAATGAGATATCCTTGTGCAAATTCTCCATATGTCTGAATCACTAATCATCCTTCTTATAAGGATCTTTTGATTTTCTGAGTTGGAGTCATTCAAATCTAGGGAAATTTCATGCAACACTAATGTTAACATTACAAAGGCGGCTACAATTATTTTTTTCTGGAAAATTTACTTGAATGTAGCTATCAATACGACACGAAGGAAATGATTCGTGCATGAAGATGTTCGAAATGATACATTGTTTAACCAAATTAGATCTATTTACGATTAATAGAAACCTGAACAGGAAGAATCTTACTATTATATCCTATATTACACGAATGTACGTATTTCCAATTGCAAAGAGAATAAAATGTTTCACTTTCAATGTTTTTCATCACAGGAACAATGTAGCCGTCAATATAAGTTCTATTATCATGATTGTTGTTGGGGTTTTTGTTTTTGCGAAATCAATACAGATAAATAGGTTCATATATGTGTAGAATGAAAAACAATTCAAGGTGGAATCTCGAAAAAAAAAGTCAAGGTGGAAAAGAAACTTAGGGTGGAATCTCAAACAGAACTCAGTTACAACATCGACAGCGAAACACCGAAATGTCCGAAATGCGAATACACATAGGGGACACACACAAGAGACAGAGAAGGGACAAGAAAGATTAAACACTTAACATGAAATACGCCATGGAACTTAAAAGTTTACACATAAACCAACTAGAGCTATGGGCAACCAGAGTCAACTTAGGAAGGTGATCTGCCGTGTAAGTAATGAATGGTGTAGTTATCCGTATTATGTGCGGACATCTCTTCCACTAGCCCGGTTAATCAGCAGCAAAGAAACCCCAAAAGGCCAAGGCAAGTTACTAAAACTAATATAGACAAACAAAATCAAAGTGGATACCACTCTGAATATATAATCAAATTGAGACTGAAATACTTTTATGATAAGAAAAATACCATCGAAATAGAATTCTTGTGATCACTAATTATCTTTTCCACGCCTCTTAAACTTGTTGACTTTTTTCTTTTTTCCTCGTGCCTCGCGAAATACGTGTCCTTATCTAACGAAAAAGGGCAACAGTGTACTATCTTCAATCAATTAATTCTAGAATTCACTTTTTGAGGGTACAAGAGTTTGATTATTGAAAATGGTTTCCATCTACGGGATCTAAGGCTTTATCGCGTGTATCTTAAGTGAGGTGCCCTCTTTTATCAAAATTTCAATCTTTTCCTGCTTGAAATCGATAACTGTCGTCGTATATATCGAATGAATTAAAGTTGATTTCCCATCTTTAATATAGTCATAAACCGAATTTTTTTCTTAGTATACCTACTTCCTTTGCCCCCGTACATAAGGACGTTAACATGTATAAAGCCCCCGTTCCACTGCAATCCCGCTGTACCTACGTTCATTCCCGACCTCGATTTTCGCCAGGTCGGGAGAGAACGGCTCTTAGTCGTATCTTGGTCTGGTACAGCGTATGTTGGTCCAAAATCGATCGGTATTAGAGCGGGTACGCTTTAGAGGTCGGGAAAAGTTTCCCGTATTCTTTCAACCGGTTGAAAAAATACGGGAAACTTTCCCGCTCTCTTTTTGGTCGTGAAATAGACGGCGCTTGGTCGGGATAGTCGGGGGTACAGCCTAGGTTAATCGTGTCCTGGTCGGGAAAGAGCGTGGCTTGAGCGTGGTCTGATCGGCATTTAACTTAACCCCGCTCTCTTCACGCATAAGATACGCTTTAAATACGCCCTGTTCCCGATCTTTACCCGTCTATTCTACGCTCTTATCACGATCTATCCACTACAGATTCAATGTTTGCTGATCTTATCAAGACCTTTTCATGACCATCTTGCGACCTATTCACGCTCTATATGACTAAGTTACGACCAAACGACGCTTCGATTAGGATCTGTGCATATTTCATTCATTTTCTCGCACTGATATTAATTTGTTCAAAATACTCAGTATCAAAATGTCGCGGTGACGATTATTGGCTATCCAATGCCACTTTTTATGTAAGGATTTTTTTTTAATTTTGATCGCGACACTGTTGGGTATTTCTTGGTCAAAAGAGAAATATAGGCCTCTTCTTGGCCGATAGGATGATTGGATGACACATAAGATCAGTTTAAGTTAGAATTTATGTTTTGAGATGGAACGCGTCGGGGACAGTCGGTAATAGATCGGGATTGCATCGGGAATAGATCGGGATTTGGTCGGGAATAGATCGGAGTTTGATAGGATAGAACGGGACTTGGTCGGCAATGTGATCGTGAGTAGAGCGGGTAAAGCGGGAGTAAGTCCGCGATGAAACGTGAACGGTCATAAATTGATCGGGAATCAGTCGGGAATAGAGCGTGATGTCAAGAAAAAAAATGAAAAGGTCGGGAAAGTTTTACCCGCTCTTGTGAAAATTGCGGTCGGGAATGGTCGCAGGTACAGCGGGATTGCAGTGGAACGGTGGCTTTATATTATATTATAATATATTATATTATATTATATTATATTATACTATATTATATTATATTATATTATATTATATTATAAATTTCAGTGCAACGTATGGAGAATTTTCTTAAGTCTCATCAGTGATGCTCGGGACCGATAAAAGAGGAAATCCAAATTATATGAAATGATGAATTTTTTTCAAAAGTCTAAACCTGACATAATATTCCAGCCAAAGAACCTGTTAAGGACAGAACTATGCAATCAGGGAGATACCCCTTAGTTTGACAATTAATTTTAGGAGAATAAACAAACAGATTTCTAGTTTTGTGCCGAAACACTGTGAAATTAGGCGAACAATATCATCGGAAACTTAACAATCCATCAGCAGAAATACTGTAAACGTGGTTATTTTCGCGGGGGGAAAATTTTGCGATTATAACATCAAGACTTTTCGCGTTGGGGAAATATTTGCAATAAAAATGTCCTTCACATTGTAAGGATGCAACGGGGATATTTTCGTGAAGGAGAATTTTCTCGAAATACCTCTATTCGCGAAAAAACGCGAAAATTATCCCTCGCGAAATTTCCTCATTTACAATACCCCTAGGAAAGTGGTTAAAATTGTCAATATTCAAATTTAGATTCTACAAATATATTTCAAAATTAGTGTCGAAACACGAGAAACGGGGCGAACGATATTGTCCGGGACTAAATAATTTGCCAGCAGAAATACTAGCTATATATAAGTATTGTGAAGTGAAGAAAGGAGATACAGAAGGTGGATTCCGTTCGCATAAGTGTCTTTGAATCTGTTTGTTTTAAAATATGTGTTGTTGTCTCATGTTTGAGCTGTCCTGCTTTTCTTTGGAATCTACAAGATTTTGAGATTACTCAATGACAATTCATTTCAGTGAAAATTACAATATTTATTGTCAATAGAGCTACTGATATAAGCAATATAAAGATACTAGATTTTATGGTTTATAAAGAGACAGTTCTTCTGAGTTGGTAAAAATGTCAATGTGTTTGTAATAATACCACAGTAAAACAAATCCATGAAATTGAAGCATTAAGGTGATCAAATGAAATGTATGCCTTCGCGATCGGTTTCTGATTTTCTGAATTATCGATTTTGTGCTGTATACAGGGATATGGTGTCATGTAAGCTGCAAGATGAATAACATCTTACTTAACATTACATAATGTAACATGCCTTTGACAGTTCCTCTGTTATACTTGTCGCCTTGAGCTGTGTTTTCTCATTTTCATGCTACAGCCGTGCCGTGTTGGAGATACACCATTGCCTTTTACATTATATAGTATTACAGAATTTGTTGTGACCTTAAACACTGATTCAGTATCATCATTTTGTTATTTTTTACAAGAATATTAACCTTCATTAACACTTACGGACTGGTTGGCTAGGATTGTAACCCTTTCAGTCCAGCTTTTCTATGGATTGATCTAACCATCACAAGAGGCCTGTAAATTAAGGAGATTTGACCGATGGTGTCGTCTGCGTAAACAGTAATAATTCAGGCTTGAACTTCTTTATGTTTATCATCGAAATGATCACCTTGGGTCGCGGCCATTATTGTATCACATTTCACTACGACATTTTCTTTGTTAATAAGGAGAGACAACCAGGAAAAATAAACAATACTATCATTTATCTATCATTTCTATTTTGTCTTTGAACTGTAAATAATGTGATTTAGTAATTCATTAACGACATAAGACGCTTTTTCTTGAATGGAATAGGCTTATCAGTATCGATATGAATCATGTGCAAGTACATACCTGTACATGTATTTTGTATCGTGGTTAAGTACCCGAAACATGCATGTCTGATCCATGCTGCAAAATTATCTGCTCTTAAATGATGCTATTGAATTTGAAAACGTTTAACATCTATCTTGGACATATGGCTATATAACATTGTTTAGACTGAGGATCACTGACGAGGGTAAAATACCCGAAACGTGCATGTCTGGTCAATGCTTTAAATGTCTGTGTTCTTAAATGATGCCAATGAATTTGAAGATGTTTAACATCTGTACAACTTGATGAGTGTCACTACTGGTGAACCAGGAGTCCCAGAGGACACATGTAGTCAACATCGATCAATGTCGGTTGGTATTTTCTTCAAACGCATTCGAAAATTTCTGTTCACAAAAATTTCTCAAATTTCAGAAACCTATGTCCTGTAGCATCATATACAGGCCATCTTGCTACGTCTCTCGGTATAATTTGGACAAAATGTTCATAATTTTGGCTATACAATATTTCATTGATTAGATTGAGGATAACTGACAAGGATTAAATATTCGAAACTTGCATGTCTAGTCCATGTTGTATAGTTATCTGCTCTTAAATGATGCTAATGAATTTGAAGACGTATTACATTATAACGGTACATGTATGTATTTATACATAGGATTTGAGACGTGTGATGACAATAATAGCATTCACATGTAGCCCCATGCTTTAAATGTCTGTGTTCTTAAATGATGCTAATGAATTGGAAGATGTTTAACTGTACCACTTGGTGAGTGTCACTACTGGTGGACCAGGTGTTCCCGAGGGCATATGTAGCCAAGTTCGATCGATTTCGGTTGGTCGTTTCTTCAAACACATTTGAAAATTTCCGTTTACAAGATTTTCTCAAATTTCTAAAACCTGGGTCCTGTAGCATCATACCCCAGCCATTTTGCTATGTCTTTCGGTATATTTAGGACATAATTTTCACAGATTTTGATCATATTTCATTGTTTAGATTGAGGATCACTGACGAGGGTTTATTACCCGAAATGTGCATGTCTGGTCCATGCTGTAAATATATCTGCTCTAAAATGATGCTTATGAATTTGAAGACGTTAAACATTCATCTTGGCCCTCTTAGAAAATCATTCATTTGTTCAATTAGTTAAGGTTGTATGTTTAAGCGCGATTTTCAAAGCTGAGTATTTTTATTTGTATAATTTCCAGAAAATGATAACTTGAGTTCATAAAAAATGAAACCTCTCGGTAAGTTGTGAAAATCCCCCCCCCCCCCCTAATAATGGGCATGTCGTGGAGAAGATGTGGCAACACCGTATGACGGTATTCTTGGAATATCACCGTCAGTACAGATAAATTTACTATGTTGAATCCAATATAATCTCTTTTATCATACATACTAGCATGGACTTTGTTGTTTCTGCGATCGTAAGATTTGTTTTGTTGATCATCAGTTTTCATTATTACATCTTACATGTATAAAAAATGGCTTTAATTTGATTTCCGTTTTATGAAGATATACCACTAAAATAGGACGGATATTATACAGTTAAACTATACAATTGAGGAAGTTACATGTAGCACGATTCTCGTTCTTCGAGACAAGACCTATTAAAGATTGGTCGGTGATGACTAGAATCGTGCTCATTCCCTCAATGGTATGCATTAACTGTTCAAGTATACCACCACTGTGACGTCACCAGAGTAACACGTGTGGAATTTATTATTTTTTCAAAAAATTATCCGATTCAAAAAATGGAATAAAAATTGTTTATGATTCAATGTAAATTAAAAAAGAACACCTTAATTTTGTTAAATATTATTTTAGTAGTTAGCTGTGTTCTAAAGCACTAGTACTTCTTCTTGTCTATGCTACATTGACGTGTCGATAGAAGCTATTCTTGGAAGTATAGTAAGTATAGGCATCAGGCCAATAAAGTAATATCAGGTAAAAGATTAATGCTCCTCCTGAATAAGGAGAAAGGAGGAAAAAATTTATGAATGCAAAGATCCAAATCTTGTTTTTATTTTCGTGTATATCATGCATTTCCAGTATCATATGGTAATGTTTCCAAAAAGGGTCTGTTCAAGCGCGAATCTAGGAGGGGGTCAGAGGGATCAGGAGTCGCATTGAAATCTGCCAATTATTCTAATTTTACCGATTTTACATTGTCATTTTTCCCAACTATAGCTTGACTCTCTCTCCCACCTCGGGAAAAAAACTTGATCCGCCGATGTCTGTGGGTTTGCCTAGCACGTACATCGTGTAGAGAAACCGTAGCGAGAAGTTGTCCTTTTGAAGATGTAACAATTGGCGTTATTGTCACGTCCTGTTTTAATCAGCAGATGGTCACTCGCCAATACATTTCGCGCCATAATCTGCGTGACACATCCCACGAGCATCAATTCTTAATAAAGGTTTGTTGCAATGATGTGTAATTACATATAGACGAGTATTTGGTGAGGAGAAGCAGTGAAAATAGATAAGTCGCTCACTGGTTCGAATGATGAAATAAAACTGCAGTTGTTAGATCGTATACACTCATTATTGGAATTAATGCCACATTCTCGTGTGTATTTGTAGACAGATCGTACAATTGTAAACAATCAACTGGCTCTGAAATGTCCCAAATACAGATACAATATAGAAAGTGAAAATTGATTGGATAATGGTAATTACTATTGATCCAATCAACAGTTTCGTAGCAAGTGTTGCATAGCTATGATAACATTTAAATTTGAAGTTCGTTATAAGCATCGTTGCTTCCCCAATCAGAATACATAATCTTTGCAACAGACCAATAAATGCGATTTTATGTTTTATCGAGGCATTCACTGATGTCGGGATAGGGTATTTATTGGACATACAGATCTGGATCTTAGTTATAGTTGCATAGTCGGATATTTTAAGGATAAAGAGATATTACGTCAGAATGGAAACACAGACATTTGTCATATTTCTTCAATTGTTTCTTCAAATAGGTAAGTTTTTCTGAAATATTTTTGAAGTATTTTTTTTAATTTAGAATTAAATATTAACTATAAAGTTACAGATATGCCTGTCTTTACTCTGAAAATGTTCTGCTTACACGAGGAACAACATGCATATCAACACCGATAGATATATATAGATGAAAGGAAGGTAGTCAAAGTGTTAGCGTTTATATGATCTCAAGTTTACAAATTATAAAGCAAATACAAAAATAAAGAAACTTATCATGTTTTGTTCTATATTTAATAGGCTTTTGCATTCCCTCTTAAAATGATATTGCGATATTGGTATTTCATATGTGCCAGAACTAATTTCTTTGGCATATTTCGTAATACATATGTATGGTACGGTATGCCTCTTTTTTTTGCAAACTATGCTTCTTCATATTCCGAAATTGTTACAGCAAATGTCTTAAAATATTTTTAAAAAGTGAAATTTTACTTCATTGCTTTCGTTTATATACATCAAAGTGAACATAATATTATATGACAGTAAAATCAAAGAACATAATTTGAAAAAAAAAATCTACATGGCCTTTACATGGACACTTACATTTTATGATCGTTTTACATTAAAAAAAAAAGAATCAGTATTATAGTGGAGCAAAAAATGTTTGCAACGGTTCTTGTTCCTCTTTTATGTATTGTCCTGTGTGCTTTCGTGTTTTAATGGTGCAAGTTGGTGTTCCTTGTCCCTTTTACGTCTCTTTCTGTGGGTGTCTGCTCTGTGTTTTTGCATTGGGTGTTTTTAGAGTTATGCTGTGTGTGCTGCAACCGAGTGCTGTTGGAAATCCCTTCCTTTCTTTTGTTTGTAACGGTTCTTGCACTGGGTGTTAAAGAGTTTTGCTGTAGGTGATGCAGCTGGATGTTGTTGGAGATCCCCTCCTTTCTTTTGTGGTCACGCCGATTTATTGTTTCAAGAGATTTTCATTCTCATATTTTTTATGTACAAGTTGTATCATATATTACAGACTAATTTTTTTGTTGTGTGCTACAGTCCTGCGAATGTGTTTCGTTGTATCAATACAAAATGGTTATGTTGGGGATCCACTCAATAAAACGATTCATGCTTTCACCTCTTTGGATTTTTTGTGTTCTTTCGTTCGCTAGAACAATTATTATGTACAGTTGACATGTTTTATATTATCACACATCCAACAAAAATGAATTATAAACACAACAAGTGCAATTCGTTGAGATGGATATCTACGATACGATGAACATGTATCATATTTTCGTTAATATACATGTATTAAAGGGAACACAATATATCCAAACATTGTCGGCCTCGTGGCTTTTATCAAGTCACTGAATCATCAATGTAAAGCGTTAATGAATCAGCACAAAGGAAGATATAAACCCGTTCAACAAAATAGTCACGTCTTCTACTTATATCGCTTTTATATGTATATAGTAACTGTTGTACATTGTAGTATGATTTCGGAATGCTTTTGAGCGTAATATGATATCAAATCGTTTTGAATGCAGTGTGTTCATTGAGTCTTGATTGGTTCTCTTTAGCGTATTGATTAATCTCTTGGATATGAAGCTAAATCGTGAGTATTGTCTCAGATTACATGTAACGACATTTTAAAGAAGAGGTGAAACAAGGTGAAAATAAAGGTTTGATATTATATACGAAAATAACATGAATTTTACAATTCTGATTGAATGTCCCTATCAATTGAACATTGCATCGTGCTCCACTAGAATATAGTTAAAACTGTTTTGAGAGACCCTTAATGGGAATGTCAAATGAAGGTCATGAAAGACATGGGAATGGTTTAATTAAATAAGAAAACTTTGGTCAGTTAATGTTACGTCTTCAAATTCATGGCATCATTTAAGAGCAGAAAAAAATTGCAGCATAGACCAGATTTGCGCCTTTCGGGTACAATGATTTGTTTCTTGATTCTATCTTAGAATATCTTAAACATTGCAGATAAAGGGGTGCTTTCTGCTTTCATCATACCGTCATTTTTTTTTTTTTAATTTAATTTTTTTTTTTTTGGCAATGAAAAAGGCAGTTGTTTACATATGGCCAAAGACTGTAAAAGTTATTTCCAAAAAAATACCAAAAGACGCAGCAGGATGGATAGGGTATCAAGCTCCAGGAATTTTCTGAATTCATTTCAAATTTCGACGTATTCACTATTTAAATGTTTCTTGATTCCATCTTAGAATATCTTAGACATTGCAGATAAAGGGGTGTTTTCTGCTTTCATCATACATGTACCGTCATTTAAAGAAAAATTTTTTTGGCAATGGAAAAGTCAATTGTTTCCAAATATTCTCATGGTTAAGTAGATTTTTGATAAGTCGTCTTGCCTTCAGAAAAAAACCCCGTTGTAGTTAATGTTTTTTTCTTGAAGGCAAGACGGAAATAATAAGCAGACCTCGGGAATAAAATAAAATGTAATTTTGAAGTTACAGTTGTCATGCTTGATATAAATTGAAGTATACCATGGACTTTTGTCTTCAAAAATATCTTGAGATCTTTGTCTTCAAAAGATATTTTGAGACGACTTGTCCAATACAAATTCTAATAATCTTTGCATAACCTTTTCGATTGTGAGAAATAATAAAAAGAAAGGAGGGGATTTCCAACAACACCCGGTTGCAGTACCAACAGCAAAACCCCAAAACACCAACTGCAAAAACACAAAGCAGACACTGATGGCAATTTCCTATTTATGAAATCCTGAAGCGGAGTTAATTGTTTTAGGTGCCTCTTTTACTCTAGTTCTCATGAGTGCTGAACTGACTCACATCTGAAGGGTGTCTAAAATTTATGTAACCTTTAGAAAACTTTTATGAACCAGAAACCAGAAAGGGTTAGTTGATGCGAAGGAAAAGCCTGATAATATGCATTGATTAGTGGAAAGCATTTCCGATATTGCTAGTGTTGCTTTGAATTAAGGATTAGAGCACAAAGGCATTAAACGTTCTCCCCGTTTATCAAGATTTAGACATCTAACAAAATAAGTGACGTCATAGTAAAGTGTCACACAACCATTTTGCGACGACATCACTGACTCAGTTTCTTTGGGGTGCGAAAAATCTACGTTTTCTTTTCCAATTAAGATAACTTAATTGATAATTGGTTTTTCGTTACATGAATTGTTTAACAACCTAGCTAAATGGCACTGCATTTATTCCTCATTGTCTTCAAACAGTAACAGATAAAGTAACACTACAGTTTTCGTAAAAAATATGCAAGTTCGCTTACAGTAAGTGCTTCATTATTTATCGATGCGAGTGTGTGCATGAACATGAATATGAGCAAATGAAAGTCAAACACAAAAGCCAAAAAAACTACGATCGAAAGGTTTACGAAATTTGGAAAAATAATACAAAACATAACCTCCCAACGCGTTTTCTACTTATATCGCTTTGTATAGCTTTACATCGCAGTATATAATTTCAGAATGTCCTTAAATGCGTCGTATGATATCAATACTACTGTATCATGTCTAAAAGGCATATTTTAAACAATACGTACGACCTTGAGTAAATTGGATGTTACACGTACATGTACATGTATGTAAATTTATAGCATGAATTAAGAACAAGTAAATCAGCAACTTGGACCAGATGTCATTCTTGATGTAATTTTAATAAGTAATACACTATTAATATACAATAATTCATTCTGAAGTAAAACGGGAAAATACAAGTTAAAGCGCACAAAGAGTAGAAGTAAATTCCCTATGAAAGTGATATTTGGTGACCGGGGTGAGTAAGCATCTACTGCGTAGAAAAATAATTCTTTACTCCAGTGTACACGGACAATATGTAAAATAATCATCAAAGTACCTATCTGTTATTCAGTCTCAAAATCGAGAAGGCAAGACAAAATCATTAAAATTTTCATTGGAACGGTTCCGTACCTCGGAATGAATAACATTCCAAAGTGAGACCAGGTGCCCGGGGAGAATCAGTGTCTCCTGATTGTATGCAACACCCGTCGCAACAGCTTCATGAACACTTGTCAAATTCGGTGATTGTACATATCAGGGAAATATGTCTTGTCTTGTGATGATAACAGCTTTTAAATCGCAATATATGTGATATCGACGAAAATAAGCTTTTTCACGTCCTTGAGATATTACGTCATGTTACGTTGGGATTGATGTTCCCTTATGTATATATTTGGGAAAAAGGTGCACCTTATATTTAAAGAATCCAAACAAAAATAAATAAATTACAACTGTTACATAAAGTTATATATCAACATGTCAACCTTGTGACTTTTCGTTCACCTTTGGATTCTTTACTATGTTCTATTTTGATGAAATAATCCCCTCAAATACGGAAAATTAATTAACACAACATGCAATAATTGGACATCTGCAATACAGTCCAAGTCAACAATAAAATTCCGCAAGTTTAATTGCAATCAATACACCTACTCCTTAATGGTAAGACAATAAGAGCAAATAGGAACCTTTCACCCTTCTTAGTTTAGCTGGTTTATGCAAAAACTGCGATATTTATTGTAGCAATGTACACAAATCTTAATGGAAAATATAGAAAATCAATGTAATAATAAATCAGATTTTTAAGTGCAAAACTGAATCAATACTAAAGATGGAAAAAATTAAGTGTATACTACGTATGTTGCATCGAAAAAAATACCGGTACATTTACAAGCATAAGATTTATAGAAAATAAACTGACAAATAAAAGTATGAACATTCCAAAACTAATTTATGTACAAGAATAAAATGTATACAACTTTGTTAAGATTTCAAAAGCAGCCAAAGTTTCTCATTGGTGTCATCGCTACATGTAAAGGCGTTTTTATTATTATGTCATTGCTATTTTGTTGGTACCTTCGAGTTCTTGATTGCGTTTGCCCTCACCTAAGGAATATATTTCCCTTTGATAAATAGAAATTTCCCTTTTAAAATACGTATTCCTTACAAAGTTTCTTAGTCACGAAACACGTGGAGAATCCAGAAGAATGATTTAACAACAAGGCAGTAGAAAAATACATTCAATATGCCAGAAATTACACGTATGCATCAGATAAAACTGAGAATTTAATACTCGTAAATGAATCCATTCATCGCCATAACGCTTCTTGTACTTTTCGATATAATAAGAGCAGGAATGACACAAGAATATTCATGTATTTCCAATGTAATTCAGCTACGTAATGAGTAAGAGATACATGTATGTTATTTCCTGTATTTGCATTTTTCATCTAATTAGCACTTTTGATTCGATTCATAGAAGTGTTTGATCATTTTGAGTAGAAGGTAAATGAGATAAAGGAGATGTCATCTTCATGGATTTTAATTTGACTTAAAAGCGTACAATGTAATAGAAAAGTAGATATGTTTTAAGGTTCTGATGTTTGAACTGTGCCGAGACTGTAAATATTAGAAAAGAGTAAATAAGATTCATCCGGCTCTACCCTATTGGAGTTAAGGGAGGGTTCTTCTTCAAGACTCGGTCCTAGAACCCACATGTACAGATAGTTACGACAAAAGAAACAAAAGGGATAAAGCAGACCAAAGATGACACTTAAAAACAAAAGACAAACGAACCAGATATGCAACAGGTACCGACTTAGGATAGCCAACTGCCATGTTAATGATAAGTGATGTGGTCATCCGGAATACATGCACACAATGTTACGATTGCGGAGCATACATGTAAAAGAATGCAACAGACACTTCGCAAAACAACGGCACCAATAAACAAGTAAAGACAGCGAGAAAAAAAAAGAGGAAATATCACAGGATAAAAAGACAGACAAACTGTGCACTTACCTTGACAGACAGACAGACAGTCAGACAGAAGACACATGGAGAGACAGACATATTGAGAAATAGTGAAAACCCTTCAAACGTAAAATTACCAATAGGTTTTTGAAGAGGTAGATACATTTACAGTACTGCAACCCACTTGTTTGACAATTCTATCCTATCCTATCCACCACCCTACATCCTCATCCTGGTAATATGGGAAAAGTCAGTTACCATCCGAAGGTGACCTAAGGGGGCCTTTAGATATTTAAAAAAATGTTAAGGGACATCGATTATTTAATGTTGGTTGTTCGTTCATATCCAGGCACTTATCCCGGATAATGAAATGCTTTGCCTTGAAAAATATATAAAACTCTCCAAAGTCCTTGATTCCTACCCTCAGATGTTATCGTCATGCTACATGTTTCAATGGTATTATCCTTGATCAGGTTGATAATACTGCTATGCTTATTTTTCTGGTTTACTTAATGGAATCGACCCTACACGAAATGTAGAACCGCGCACTATTTGCAAAATGCATAAATTGAAATAAAAAATAGAACTAGAGGATGGTTCTAAAATATAACATGCAGAGTCTGAAAATCACGTCGGCATTTCATTAATAAGTACCACAGATGAGGATTTACTACCCGAAACACGTGTTTGGTGCATATAACTTGGTTTGAAATTTACTACCCGAAAAACATGTTTGGTGCATTAAAATTGGTTTGAAATTTACTACCCGAAACACGTGTTTGGTGCATTAGAATTGGTTTGAAATTTACTACCCGAAACACGTGTTTGGTGCATTAAAATTGGTTTGAAATTTTCATTCAAAAAGGTTATGAATTGGAAGACTGCCCTATTACTTGACTGAATTACTCTATTGTTTGATATTATCTAATATGTATGTATGTGTGGTCTGATGTTATTGTCAAAGCATAGTCTTTGTTATAGATATTGCGCTTATTCTTGGTCTCATCAGATCACAGATGATTGATAATAGTTTTTTTATCAAACATTGTTTCCGAAAATTGTACGGCTAAAAATAGAGGATTAAACCAATAATGGCATTAACATCTATAAAGTCACTATTTACAGAAGAAACGGTGAATCTATCATTATTACCTAAGATGCATAATGAATATATTTATGTCAGGAATATAATGACAGGATGTCCAGACTTGGACGTCTAACGTTAATAACTATTGAAGTCAATATCAGATAAGTCTGGTAGATTTAGTCGCTGAAAGCTCCCCCACAAAAGCTCTATTTTCAGATTGATTTATATCGTTGTCATAGTTAGACACCGGTTTGGAAACTAGTGATGGTTTATCCTATTTTTGTATCCATTGAAGGTCACAAAGCTAATTATTTTGTCTTCGGTAAGAAATATAGAATGCGTTATATTTGCTGCTTGGTATCCTTGCACCTTCCCGTCAATGGTATTTGGCCTCATCCTTAAACTGGAGCTCTAAAATCTAGAATATCGCACCTTTGGCGGAAATGCAGTATGGAATTTAAAAATAAAAAAAAAACCAGAAGGGACCGATACGAATATATTTTCGGTTTCTCTAATAGTTTTAAAAGTTTCTCTAATAGTTTTAATAGTTTCTCTAATAGTTTTAATTGTTTCTCTATTAGTTTTAATAGTTTCTCTAATAGTTTTAATAGTTTCTCTAGTTGTTTTAGCATGAAATACTCATGCGTATTCATAATCTGAAACTATTACAAAATTATCAACAATGGCGTTCAAATGGTTGTTCTCTGTTACCAGACTTTTAACCTCCCCCTTTTTTTTCTCTCTTTTTATGGGGTTTAAGCGCTCATCTTCCCGCATTAATACCGAATTTGTAAAGCTCGTCAGTGAGATTTTAGAAAGAAGATCATCAAAGACATTTTGAAACATTACAAGTTTTTCTATGTGCAGCACTGTTCAAGGTGGATCAAGAAAGGTTTTACCCATGTGCATGTACTAACCCTACATGAATCCTGATTTACCCTTTTTAAGGGAACGAGCATTGTGTTGTTCTTTTTTATTTGTTCCTGTTTCCATTTTCATACCCTAGTTAGGCTAGTATTACTTTACTTTGTGATGAAACTTTAATATAAAAAATAACTTTTTTCAGATTCTGACGCCTGTTTGATAAAAATAATTGACTCTTTGTATATACATGTGCTAAAATTCGAAATCTTTTGCTTCTGAATAACTGATGGGTACTTCTGTAATGTTTATTTATATTTACCACGAAGAAATTATATAAGAATAATAAACTAGAAAGGTTTCTTGTTGCGGTTGCAACAAGAGTGTCTTCCTCCTATACAATTTTTGGTTTGGAAATATGAAGGACGTCACATTACATGTATTTATATTATATATTTAAGTTTTCAAATAGCAGTAACATTAAATTTTCAAACCGATAATTGTTGGTGAGCAACCATTTGATTTTTTTTTTGGGGGGGGGGGATTAGGAATTCTATTGCCAGCCGGTAAAATTTTTTCAGCAATTTTCTGAGCAGGCCATTTTTTTCAGCCATTACCAGAGTCGGAGAAAAATTTTCGCCGGTTCTTCGGGCCGGATTTAAACAAATTGTCAAATGTTGTGAATGTTTGTGTAAGTTAAACTCCCCGCTGTTACAGAGTATGAGTTAATAACCGTTCCTTCAGATGTCTCTTTGCAATAAGCGAATTTCAGACAGATTGTATGATGTTTAAATAGAACCTTTTCTAGATTTTTGTGCCTATGCGTATTAGGTCTCTGGTAGATACAGCTATGTGAACAGTTTGTATTTATATTAATTAATTTTTGACTTTAAATTGTCTGGCACAAAGGGCCAGCAAAAAATTCCATATCATGCAATGTATCCTTACTTTTGCATGGTCCGGGAAAAAAAATTGCCGGCCCTTTGGGCCGGAATATTTTTTCAGCATTTTTCAGAGCCGGGATTTTTTTTTTTGCAAATTCTTCCTGCCCCCTTCCCCCATAAAAAAGGCGAGCTCGTAGCTGTAGAACCAATTTTCTTGAGAAGAGAAATGGTAATAACAAGTTACGTTCAATATATATATATATATATAAATACCATGAGGTTCTCGCTGTGCAGGTTCAAATTTGGACCCCCCTTCCCTTTTTTCAAAGTTTATTTTGAATTTCCATCATGGCGACATCGTTCAATATAAACAGAACTGTTTTCGAAAAAGGAGGAGAGGGAAGAATGTTGGAGAGAAAAATTTGTAAATAAACCAACCGAAAATTATGTTCGAACGTTTGCTAGAATTAGAAATTAAACTTGATGTTCAAAATATAGTTATTGAAGTTTAGAAACAAGTTTGTAGGTTAGAAATCGGAATCAAACTACCACTTTTTGTGTGTAAATTCTGGTTTGTAGCTGATCTCTTCTAAATTAATCAACTGTTTTTAAAAATCAAATTGTGTATATCGAAATGTATTTATGAAATGCATATTCATCATTGCCGTGAAATCGGAATTTGAAAATCTCAACACTGCTTTTCTCGAGTCGGACTCGGACTACCAATTTTAGTGTGCGCCCGATCTGTTGGCGTGAAGGTGTATCGAAATACCCAACTCAAAATTTCGATGCTCATATCTTTTCAACAGTAAGAGAAAGGAAAAATCAGAAAGACTAAATAAGACAGATATATGAATAAAAAATAATAATATTGAAATTTTTAGGAAACTTCGTAAGATTAATTTTTGTTTACTATTATAAGCAAAAAAGTGTCTTCCTCCTATGAACTTCTGAATTTGGAAATATGAAGGACGGTGAAGGACGTCATCGTAATAAATCGTTACAGTGTGCATCTAGCATTTCATATCTTGCATGGCTGTCGACTTTCAAAAAGAATGGAAATTGTAGATAGCAAAATACGAGATATTTAAGCTTACAAATAGCAAAACATGAAATTTTCGGTCCTTTTGAGTAATTCGACGCTCCCGTCAAATATTTGAATCTACTAAAACATGATAAAAAAAAATAACAGAGACCAAAAATAAAAAAGACCAATCTAGCTTTTACTCCAAACGTAACGTTGGAGAACTTTCATTGTCCTAGCTTACAGGGTTCTTGAGAAATCGCTGATCCAATTTTCCACGGTTACGAAAACAATAGGTCTTCCGACGGAAGTCGGAAGACCTAATTAATTAAAATATGACAACTTTAGAACATTTAATTTAATATCAAAATTTTCGAAAATTCCTGACCTTTTTCGTAAGTATTTTTGTGACTGGGCACAGGATTTTGATTGTATTTACTTACATAAGCACTCATTTCGAAAGTTAGGACAATTCCAGAGTCAGATCTTGTAAATCTTGACATAGGATATGTCATCCACCTTTTATGGAGATGGTGATATTTTTATGCAATAACTGGCTTCTACATTGGGAAACCTGTCATATCTTGGTAAGTGCGAAGGTTATATCGACTTTATCCACATATCCACATATATTTATAATGAATACATGTATAGCAGATGGTGATCAAAAGAGTACAAAGGAAGTACATGGTAACCTTCCATCCACATGTTCTGCTCTGTGTCTCAAGGATATTTTTGCGCCTGTTCCTTCGTTTGCTTGTCTCTTTGGTAATGGTTGCATTGAATGCGGTAATTTGCTATGACTGAAGGCGATCTCCAACTGGACTCGCTTTCAGCACTCGCAGCCAAGAAATGGAACACCTATTAAAACGCATAGTGGACCAACACAACACGGGATACTAGAAAGAGCAAGAAAGACGACATGAAAACAATAAATACAAAAAACATAAACCAACGAGACTAATGGGCAATCGGTGGCAATGTCTCATTTGAAAATGTTTCTTGCTGTGATGCATCGTAACTCTAACTGGAAATTAAGCCTTTCAGAAGTTCCTCCCTATCAGATCGCATTCATACAATTTTCTCATCTTTATGCAAAAGAAAAAAAATATATGAAAGGAACTTCCGAGAGGATACTTCGTTCTTGTATATATTGTATTATTTTCAGAAAAAAATAGAAAATAATTTAAGTATATATAAACATGTTGCTTCTTAGATACAAACTATCGACAAAATTGATGATAATCATCTACATTGGACGAGACAGAGAGACTATTTTTACATCATTTTCCATTTTGTTATCTTTTCTGTATATATAAATCTAGCTAAAAGCTCAATTATTGCCCCATATAAGCTTAATCAATAAGAAGCCTACTTACAAATTTAGCATTTATCTCTATTTACTATACTTTCTACGTCCTGACCGTCTCAAAAATCGGGAAGATATATTGTGCATCGACCTTTTGCGCCTACCTTATTATGTTCCATTTGGGACTGAATATGAGTGCAAAACACGAAAGCCGCAAATATTTTGCAATACTTATCATGGTCTTAAACAATCAACACTTATTTTTGTACGTCTTTTGAGAGTGTGTCGTTGTCTATTTCTAGTCGTAATGGCGTGTTTGATTGATTAGAACTCACGAATTGTTTACACTGTCACGCGCATTGATGCAATATATAATTTTTTGTTAGTGTTCCACCATTCTCAAGATCTGAATAATTTCAGAGTAACATAGCAGCAAAAACAATTTTACTTTTTTGCTGTCAATTTATGTGAAATAATGAAGAAATGAAGGATGGATGGCAGATAACATGAATAATAAAGTGATGGAAAAGTACATGAAACATCACCTATGAAAACACCTATGGGATGTGATTTTTCGACTCATGGTGGTGTTGTTTTTCTCTAGGACTCCTGTTGTTTGTTGAATTTGTATTTACTACTCATTCATCCATGTATTTCCTATTTTGGCCTCTGCGTTGATGTCTTGTTTATTATACATGACAACTAGTCGTTCTCGAGACCACTGAGTAACCGGTCAAGGGTTGTGCTCTTGTCATTCCATTCATAACTATCACCAAATTAAAGGAGGTTAACATCTTAACACCATTTCTCTAATGCTATTTTGAACATATATTTTATATGGATATGCTACTGAACCGACTTGGCAGATCGTGGTCCTTAGTCGGCAACTGTTGCTTATTAGTCTCGTTGCTTTATGTATGATAACATTTGGTATTTTTCGTCTTTTCTATTTTTTCCTAGCTCTTGATCCATTTTTAACACTTGCTTTACATGTATTTGTATACTCTTTGTTTTCGCGTTTGGGTGTTTTGCTGTTGTTGTTCTTGTTGAAACCGTGTCCTGTTGGATATTTTCCTCCCCTTTTTCTAAAGTGGTGTGGAATCTTGCGTGTGTGCTTCGCTGAGGTCAGATCAAGGTAGTTTTCCTTGAGATAGCTTCTACAGTCTTCTTGAAATCGAAAAACAGTTTCACCTGTGCGTCTTAATTTGAATTCGCCTCTTTCCGTCTATTTTTCCAAATCTCTACAGTACAACACTATATCATATATCTCATGCATTCCATGTCCTCAATCAGAATGCTCAGCATTCACGAAACTTTTGTTACATTGTTGTACCTTTAGTTTCAGTTCTTGCACCTGTGTTTCTGGGGCCTCTACGTTTCGCGGTATTGTTTATGTGAGGTCATCTTACAATGAGGAGGTTGTTTTACACCACAATTGTACGTTCTTCGAGACCTCTGGGAAATTGAAGAAGTGAGAGGGTTGTGCGCACGTAATCCAGGATAACCACACCATTTGCTACTTGCGTGACAAATGGCCGTCCAAAGTCGGCACCGGTTGCCCATTGGTCTCGTCGGTTTATGTGTGGTCTTTTGTGTTTGATGTTTACATGTCGTGTGTCTCTTTTCCGTCTCGTACGTATACTGTACTCGTCTTTTGTATTTTTGCATCGGGTGTTTTGGTGTTTTGGCTGTTGATGCTGCAACGGGGTCTTGTTGGAGATCTCGTCCCTTCTCTTGCAATGTAAACAAGAGTAATATTTTCTCGATCTAACCAGATCGAAGATGTAACACTCTTCGGGTAACAGTACACACTTTTTATTATTGACAAGGCTACCTATTGCGTGTTCATCATTAATCTCAAATGAGTCGGACTCCTAGACATAAAATTGATTCAAATGAAGATAGGCTTTGGACATGATTATACCTTATTTGGATACATATATCAAATTGCAACCGCGCTTGGAATCTGTCCATTCGGAATACTTTTTCCTCCTTCGAGAATACAGAAGGTCGCTCGATGGGATAAGCTTTCAATATATCTTGTTCATTTCATTGCTACACTATTGCACGTCATCTGTTTTACGATGTAGAATCATGTAGTATTTCATGGTTAGATATATTTGTTGATAAGATTTTCTGTTTTATTCTATTGATAATGTAGTTGATTATAATTTAAGTATACCTCCGGTACCGCATGGGGATCGATAAGGCTTATGAAACTTTCATCAAGACTGTTTGAAAATCATCTAATTCTGTTTGTAGTTTTTATACCGTATAACCAGAAATTTTCGCGAGATACTAATTTTCGCTTTTTTCACGAGTGATTTGGAATCGCGATTTTTTTCGAGAAAAATTGTGTTTGGTAAGGTAGAACATGAATTGGTATATCTACTACATATTTTTGTTATTGTAAATGTGTCATTCTTTACATATCCCGATTTAACACAATGGAAAGTTAATTGAGTGTTTTCCTATGAAAGAAATAATTAAAACTTCAATAACTGAAGGGACAAAACAGTGAAAATCATATGTACATATTTGTTTGTAATTAAGGAATCGCAAAAAAGAAATTGTACGCGTCTCGCGAAAATGAAGACACCCTATTTTACCATAAAATCGCGAAATTTGATGCTCGCGAAAAATTTTTAATATGCGGTACTCAGTGTGTAGATGAATGTGAATATATTGAAATACAAATGATAAATCTATTATTACTTATGTATGCAGACAATATGATTCTAATGTCTGAGAGCCAGGAAGGTTTACAGAAAATGCTGTCATCTTTAGAAAAGTATACAAAAGAATGGAATTTGAGTGTAAATGTGGAAAAAACAAAATTTATGGTTTTTAGAAACGGAGGAAAATTAAGAAAAGAGGAAACATGGTATTATGAGGGATGTAAATTAGATGTTGTAAATGAATTCAAATACTTAGGGATGTTGCTCAATTGTAATGAAAAATTTTTAAAAACACAAAAACATGCAGCAGAACAAGGCAGGAAAGCTTTTTATGCACTTTTTTCAACCCTTGACAAACTTTGTTTTAATATTGAAACTCAGTGTGAATTTTTTGATATGTATGTAAACAGTATTTTATCTTATGCAGCAGAAATATGGGGGTTTCACGCTGCAGCAGATGTAGAAAAAATTGATGTAAATTTTTTTAAGAGAATATTGGGTCTAAAGAAAAATACATGTAACTTTTTAGTTTATTTTGAACTTGGAAGATTTCCTTTAATTTTTGATAGAAAACTTAAGATTTTTAAATATTGGTTAAAATTGAAACAGAATGTACATGCCAATTGTATACTACAAGCATGTTATGAAGAGAGATGTAAAATTAAAGATCCATGGATTTGTGAAATTAGGAAAGAATTAGAAAATTTAGGTTTAGATTATCTTTGGGAATCGAATTTATCACCCAAACATGCTTTTGAAATATTTAAACAAAGATTAAGAGATGTATATATACAAAATTCTTTTGCTCGTATTTCACATTCGCCTAAAGGAGTAATCTACCAGCATCTAGTCGATAATTTTTCCTTACAATTTCATTTACAAAAACCTATCATTTACGCTTATAAGAAATTAATTACAAAATTCAGAGTATCAGCACATAACTTAAATATAGAAGTAGGTAGACATAGAAATATTCAAAGAAGAAACCGATTATGTCAATAATGTGCACTTAACGAAATTGAGGATGAGTTTCATTTTATTTTACACTGTCCTTTATATATTGAAATTAGAAGAAAATTTATCAAAAAGTATTATTACATAAGACTTAGTGTATTCAAATTAATTCAGTTGCTCAGTGTTCAAAATGTCAAAGAATTGCGTAATTTGGGTAAATATTTATATCATGCAGAAAAATTGAGAAAAGAACATGTTTTAATTATGTCATAATTATTTATAGGGTCACTCTCTGAATTGTGTGTATGCATTGTATATACTGTATATATATTGTATATATGTTATGCTGATGTATCGCATGGTACAAAGTAATAAAGAATCTGAATCTGTGTTTTGTGTCATTTTAGTGTTTTTTTTCCTTGGGTCTTTGTGTCTCTTGTTTTGCTTGTTTTCGCATCTGAATGGGATTTTTTTTGTCGGTGCTGCAAAGGAGTCATGTTGGAGATTTATTTCTTTCTTTCATAGATATCTAAAATGTACAAAATTCATAAGATGTCTTAAAAGGTCTACATTACCCACCATAAATAAGTATCCAGGTAGTAAAAAAGTTACTGTAGAAATTTCATGAAAAGCTCATCCCAATATTTTCTCTTCTCTGTCCTGAGCTTAAAAAAAGAATGCAAATTTTCAACATATTGTTGTACATGTATTACTTATCTTTATACAAAAATGGAAAAAAATTTGGATTTTTTTTTTCTGTCAAAATTTACATTTTTTATGGAAAAATTGTAAAAATCTATAAAACTGAAACTTAGCTAGGAAATGTATTTGAATTGATAGCAGCATAATGGTTAATCTTCAAATTTTCAAAACAATGGAACACAAACCTTTCATTTTTGATAAATAGAGGACAGTATTAGATGGGTACTTCTTAAAGATGGTACGTAAGTGTAGACGGTAAGGAGTTGGAACAATTCTTTATTATTACATCGAAAACAATCAACAATGACCGGGGACAGCGAAGGTATAGGCTGACAGGTAATCTGATATCAATTCCTTTACGCTATGTGGATGGATTCTCTATCTCCCTCTAAACATGATCGGCGGTCGAAAACAGTGAATATTTTGGTACCTTCATAGCATAATTAAGATTTCCTGTAAGTCTGCTCCATGCGGTGAAAAAATTGCGATCTTGAAAGCAGATACATCACGAAAAGAAAGCCTTCGGCACTAAGGTGTTCGGATTATACTGACCGGGTGTACGATATTTATTCATAAAATACCACTCTGTCAATAAGGCGCACAGTGAATGTACCGGTCTCAAAATAATAAAAAAAAATTGATCGGAAAAAAACGATACGACCTACTCCGCAGTCAGGGAGCAGCAGTCTAGACACAAAATTTCTAAATATAATGCACCAGACAGGCATGTTTCAGATAATTATAGAATGAATCCTCATCAGTGGAAGGTCATTCCAAAAGGTATAAAACAATAAATTATTGTGAAGTTGAAGTTTAATTATCAAAACACTTTGCGCCAGAAACTTTTTTCTTTATAGCGCAACACTGATCTTGAAAGTCAATTTTGAAGATGAGAATAAAGACATTAATTAATCTTCATTCTTGCATTACCGGAAATACGTTAAATATTTATTTGCAAATCTAGGTTGACATAACCACGGAAAGACAAAATTAACGTCAATTTTCATTAGAACATCCCCCATATTTACAAACCATTGGGAATAATCTATTTTACATTTGATTGCCAAATGCTCTTCCAAGTTCGTCCCCATCCGCAAAGAAAACAGATCAAACAGTTTCACTAATTGTTTCTAAGCACAGTTGTGCTATATCTTTATCCCGTGTTTCTAATTTTGATACATGCGTTCTGCCAATGTTCGTACAAGCTCGCAGCTGCCTTGAAAAGCGTTCCCCTGTCATTTAAATTCTTAATATTTTGATGCATTATGGAGGTTTGAAATAATCACCAAAAGCATGTTTTGGCAATCAAATCATACAAGTAGCGTTACTAAATAATTGTCGTCATGCAAACGATTTCGGAATAAAATATATCATTTTCATTGATTTCCCTTGTAATTTGTCGACAGAAAATACATTTCATAGGAAAAATTACTTTTACAGCAGCTTTGATTGTGCACATCTGAAAATCCCTACATATTGACTGATAGTAGTCATGCTTGGTATCAAAGCTTTTCATGTACTATTGGATTTTCAACGGCCTTAGCATTGTCCGATCAAGCTAAGCATAATCAGACTCATTTCATATCCATATGATTCAGATCTTATAATTTTTCTTTACATTTTCTTTCTTATTTTAGGGAATGCAAGATGGGCAGATTGGTGGACATATGAGGGTATATCAGGTAGGCGTTGTCCAATGTTTTTGATTTTCTAAAATTTACATCCAGACGGACGTAATTCCCTCTCCTATTCTCATTAAAGAGTGTATCAATTTAAAGATATTCGACGCCGTAAAAGGGATCAAGCATTTGATATTTTGAGAGCCAGATCTTTGATATGGGATTTTTCAGAGTCGAAAAATATTTTTCGGGGTTCCTCGGGCCAGATTATTTAAGAAATAATAAATGACAAGCCGGGCTCTATTGTCTCATAATGCCCGAGCGTCCTCGGCCAATCACATTTATTACCGAGCCGCGTCAGCGGCGAAGTGATAAATGTGATTGGCTGAGGACGCGAGGGCATTATGAGACAATAGAGCCCGGCTTGTCATTTTTTATTTCTATTCTAATGATGACCAGACTTAGACCTTTCTTGGTAAAAACCAGTTCCTGCCGGTTTGTCTTCTTTCAGAAAATGGGTAGGCGTGGCTTATCGCTATAGGGCCTTTATTGGAGAATAGAGCCCGGCTCGCGTCTGTTGTCTTAATAGGGAAAAAGAATCAAGTCATATTATAATCATTCTTTCAATCTTCTGTAACAGAATAAAGATGATCCGGAATATTTTTTATTTCGCTAGCCCTTCGGACCGGAATTCATTTAAGTAAAGAAAAATATTCATAACCCTACCCATAAAAGTAAACTGGTTGATCCTTTATGTCAGCAATATGCACTTCATGTCTTCCATATTTGTCTTAGTGATTGTGCTGAGCATGGATCGTTTTTACATGTACTGGATTCCATATTTCATTTTTTCTTCGAACAGATATAACACTCGATGACAGGAAACATTCACCGATCATTTAATTCTGACACATATCAAATCCAGGGTATATGATTTAATTAGAGATTCCATTCAATATCTGACACGCTAAAAATGTGAACGGAAATGATAAAAACTTACCAAAGCCATTTCTTTTATAATTATGCTACGAAAAAGGTATTTCACAACCTCACAAAAGGAATTCTACAGTAATTGAACCTGAATCATGATAAACGGATTAAGATGATGTCCATACACTTTACAAATGTATTGAAGAAAGGAATATTTATTGAATTGGCTATTGAAGCGATTCAAGAATTGAGTTATTAAGGTGAAAAGCGTTCGTCAAAATTGTATTAGCTTCCATGTACCAAGTCATCCAATAATCAGATAACACGTTTGTGGCAAAACATTCTGCAACTTGGTTTTGATTACATATCGCGGGTGGTCATACCTGCATTCTTATGCATATAATAGCAAATAATTACCACAGCGGTTTAACGGAAATAGGAAATTGACATATCGAGCGGTTGAACGAGTGTTCGATTTGCACGACTGGAAAAGAAACTCATTGCCCTTTCGTTCTTCATGAGTGTCAAATGCTACTTGATTCTGTGATTCCTCCATGATGGAAGAAGTGATATGCAGTCATACGATATTTATTTTGCACGTACTTCTTTTAAGTTGCAAGAGTTTTTTATCCAAAGTTTAAAAAACATTCCATTTTTATGTCAATGTTAAGAACTTTCGTGCCTGTAAAAGTGATTTGTCATTTCAATGGTATATCAATTCAACAAAAACAAGACTTTGATAGATATGCGATCACAAAAAATAAGCACTGTGGCTATCAAAGATGATGATAATAAGTTGAATCAATAGGGATTATTACACCAAGTGCATAGAAACAGGCTATCTCATGGCGCATCATGTCATATCAAGTACATAGAGTGCAAAACTTAAAAATAACCGTACCAAACACCAGCAAATCTACAGCAAACCACGTACACCCTTCAATACCCGCAGTACCACAAGCATAACATCTGCAACAACCACTGTCAGTTCCATTTAGAATGTGCAGCAAAATGCATAAGCACAATGAAAGACATATCAAGTACTGCAAATTGAGCGCATCACATGCATCATCCACATTAATACTTGCAGTCACCTACAGCACTACAGCAAATTATCAAATAGACCTGTAACAACTTTATCGAGCCATAGATAAACAATGCAACAAAAAATAGAAAAAATGCATAACTCCTTAAATGTCTGCATCAATTGTCTATATCAAAATATATCTGTTCTTTTGTAACATTTCAGCGTACCAACTGCGCATTTCAATAAGTTAAGTCTCATTAGTTATGCTCGAGCCCGAAAAAAAAAAATCCAAATAATTTCAAATTATTAAGAGCAAAATTCTAAACTTGAAAATACTTTCTGCCATAAAAACATACTATGGACAGAGCTATGCAATTGGTGAGATACCCCATAGTTTCAGCAATTTTTCGTGATATTTTTGTGGCGGGGAATTTACAAATATATTTCAAGTCAAGTGCCGAAACACGATGAAATTAGGCGAACGATTTCCTCGAATACTTAACAATCAACCTTAAGAGTAACCAATCTAGTAATTGAAATTGTCAATACTGAAAAATATGTTCTATTGTAAAATGTTAGTACACCATATGCGCATTTCAACAAGTTATGTTTCATCATTGATTCAAGTGGCCGAAAAGACAAAATCAACATGATATGGAATTAAGAAGAACAAAAGTCTAAACTTGTCCTAAAACCTACTAAGGACAGAGTTATGCCATGTAAAACGTATTCAACATCCACAAAACAATATGCAATATATATGTAACAACGTATCAAAGAAACATGCAAACCACCAAGAACAGCCGCAACACAACACGTACACAACATGCAACACGAACATGACATCTTACAAAACACCTGAACAAAACAATTGGCAAACATTCTTCGAAAAAAAAAAAACAATTATCTTAAAACTTTCATTGAGGGATTTAAGAATGCAGCATTGTTGAGTAACACATCAAAGACGCTTATCCCCTGCTTATACCAGCGGCACATGAACGGGATTGTGCAACATAAGTGCGAACTGTTCATACCATTGCAATCGGAGATGAAATGTACAGTAGGCAGATGGTAAAGCAAGGTGCAACTACGTTTAGTCGGGTCCTTGGTAATGTCGTGTTTCCTGTTCCTTGTCCCTTTAATTTTGTGTCTTTTGCTGTGTATGTCTTCTGTGTTTTCACTTGGGGTGTTTTTATGTTTTGCTGTTGGTTATGCAACGGGATCTTTTTGGAGATCCCCTCCGTCCTTGGTATCCTTACCTTGCAAAAAAGAGGGATCATTGATAATTCGAAAGTAGTCTTTGCAAAGAAAACTTAATCTCTTTAAACATAATGTATACATTCAAGATGTGCCAACTCTTCTGGATGGCTAGGAAGTTTAATTGGAGACAGATAAGCGAACTCTGGATGATTGAGCCTCTTAAGCTTGAACAGCATAATGACTTACAATTATTATGTTAATTAGAAATAGTAATCAAATACTCACACCTCTAACTGTAAGGAATTTTATTTTCTTTTTATGATTTTTTTTTTCAATATTATTAATAATCTTAATCTCAATCATTCTTGAATTCTTGATTCTTTTTTTCACTTCTTAGGTCCGGTCTACTGGGGTGCGCTCAACTCTGACTGGAAATTGTGCAGTAAAGGAAAATTCCAATCTCCAATAAACATAGTCCCTTCGGAACTGCTATTTGATCCAGGTCTGAGAGAGTTGTCTATATCGGGTAACAAGGTAATAACATAATAAGGGAGGTATCAGATCTGTCAGAATCTTAATTATTCAAAAAATCCTGCTACAGAGAGGGAATATGTTCGTATCATTTCCTTACACTTCGCAATTCATACAATACTAGAAATTGATGAATAATAGAAAAAATGGGGTTCTTCTTTACATAGTTTGACTGATGCACATGCATGCAGATGTACACCTCATCCGATGAAGCTGTTCAAGTCAAAAGAACAGAATTCTTAATAGACTCAAAAATGCTAATGAAACTGCGTTTCTCTCTCTTTAAGGTTTCGGGTTATATTGAGAATAAAGGAAATGACGTAACATTTTTCGTCAATCAGTCTGCAGAGAACTCTGTCAATATGTCATTCGGGCCTCTGTCATATGTGTACACAGTATATCAAATCAAGCTTCATTTTGGTGGATCAAATGGCTACGGAACTGAGCACAAGTTCAACGGAAAACAATTCGACGCCGAGGTAATATTCAAAGTTAATTGTGGAGGAATTTTTAAACCTTACGCAAAAAAATACTTGCAGTGATCATTCATATTTGCAAAAATAATAATAATAAAAATCATAAAACCTGGCACCAAGAAGCAAAATTTATTTATACTTGAAACATATTTTTTTTATTTTAACTCTACTGGTAGCTTCAGATACACATACAGTGATTTCACTTCCATTCTCACCCACAAAAAATGAAACAGCAAGAACACTTCAAGAGGGTCAACAAACATAGTAAACAAAACAACTTTAATCGAGATGAGATAAGGAGTCCGTAGAGGGTCAACAAATTCTGCTCCATTAGAAACATCCGACACTTTAACCATGCTAAAATCTGTATCTGGTGAATGTTATTATGAAAATCGGTGTTTTGTGTGGTTCTAGCTAAAAAAAATGTTCAGGTATGGACAATGAAATATTATAGTATCGTTGATAACCGACAAGGCGGTATTGGAATGATTTCACCGGACCTTTCTTCATCAAAATGACTGCATAGAATCAAAACAGTCATCGGAGAGTCAATTTAAAAAATGGACAGAACAAAGGAGGGGATCTCACACAGCAATAGGTTGCAACACCAATAGCAAAACTCCAAAACACTCAATGCAAAAACACAGAGTAAACACCCACAGAAATAGACGCAAAAGGGACAAGGAACACAAACTTACAACATAAAAATATTAAACACAAAGGACCACACATATACCAACGAAACCAATAGGCAACAGGTACCGACTCTTAGCGCAAATTCTGAGTATTACTCGTATATATCTTGTACACCGAATTCTCAGATATTTCAAGGGTGAATAGCTCTTTCTTGGCCTTTAACTCCAGTTGTTTATATTGTTCATTATTCAATCGGCAATATTTTATTAGGTACGTTTATTACTTACAGCGGTGTAATTCAAATGAAGGTGTATATATTCGTATTAGCTCTTGACGAGCCTTTGCACTTGTCTTGGTCATTGCTTTTCGTTCTACAACTGAAAAAAAAAACGAACATGTTTCAATTGAAGCATGAATCAAATTGTCTTCAAGTCGATAGCATTCAAATGAGTGAGACAATTACTTTTGAATCAGTATTCATACAGCAAAGAAGATGGCTCTGAAACCTGAATCAAAATAGCATGGATATTCTAGATCAAAGAGTACTTAACAGATAGAGGAGCGATGACACAATAGCTAATACGAGGCTATTGTATCACAAAAGCAACAATAAACTAGTAAAATACTCATTCATAACAAGACATGATAGTGATAATGGCAGTAGAAGATGTAATGTACGAATTGGAACTCATACGAATCGACTCTTAATGATCGTTTCAGATGCAAATCATGGCGTATAATTCAGATGTTTATGCAAATCACAAGATGGCGGAGCAAGGACCAAAGGGATTGGCAATATTAGCTCTGTTTATGAAGGTAATAATTTAAACCACTTCAAACTGTGAAATTTTCTTAATTCAAATCTTAGGGGGATTAAAGCAGCAAGTTTAATGGAAAAATCAATTTGAATTGCATGAGGTGATGAATTAAAGTGTCGATTTGAACCAATCGTGAAGAATTGATCATCCAAGTTAGCTTCATGAGACTCGTCATAATTATATTGAATTGATAAATCCATCTTGTATGTTTTTTTAATTCTAGGTCAAAGACGGCGTTGTAAACAGAGAATTTAACAAAATTACTTCAAACGTTGATTATATTCAATTCAGAGGTAAGGTTTTCATGAGCAAGGTGTATTAAATGCTTTCAACAATTGATAAATACCCTACACACAATTTATCAATATGTTATACTATTCAAAAGGTTAAAATTCAGAGGTATTATTTACCTAGAACATTCATATATTAGCAGTTTTCAAGTAAAATGTACCATTATTTTGAAGGTACAAAGTTACAGTTTTCAAGTAAAATGTACCATTATTTTGAAGGTACATTTTACCTTTTCAAGTAAAATGTACCATTCAATTTGAAGACGTTTACATTTATACCACTTGGTGAGTGTCACTGCTGGTGGACCAGGAGTCCCCGAGGGCACATGTAGCCAAGTTCGATCAATTTCGGTTGATCGTTTCTTCAACGCATTCTTAAATTTCTGATTTCAAAATTCCTTGAAATTTCTAAAACGTGGGTCCTGTAGCATCATATCCCACCCATCCTGCTACGTCTTTCGATACGCTTTTTCGACATAGTAACTTTCATACTTTTTGGCATATTACATTGTTTAGATTTTAGGATCACTGACGAGGGTTAAGTACCCGAAACGTGCATGTCTGGTCCATGTTGCCAATTCATCTGTTCCTTAATGATGCTATTCAATTTGAAGACGTTTACATTATACAAATGACTCACCAAATATTTACACTTGTGATCAATTATGGCAAACACATACATGTACTACATTTGTAGCAAAACTTTTCTTTCATTGGCTTCATTGGTACTTTCTTAGGAATCATTATTTAAGGACAAATCCTCATACAATGTACCTTTTATATGTAGGATGGCTATACCTTTACATAAAAATGAATCTAGCAACGCATCGGGGCACAACGCTTCACCAATAAAGTTCTTAAGGGCTTTCCTTTTGATAAATCAATGGATGAAAATAGCCTCGTGTTATATACATATATAGCATCATGATGATTTATTCATTCGTATGAATTTCCAAAGAATCCATAGTTAATCAAAATAACGCTACATATTTAAACGAACTTAGCGATATTTAGAATGGATCTCCTAGCAAAACCATATCCGCTAACAGTAATTCAGACGACGATTGCTTCCTTCTACAGTGAATGCGCACAACCCAGCAATCGGGGAGACACCTCTGTGAACACAACGACCTAAATATACTGCATGCGGCAAAAATTCTTTGTACTGGTTACCATCAAGACGTTACAATTATCATACTGCACAAAGACAATCATTTATAGACTTTATAAGACTGACAATTTGTCTTCTTAACTTCATGAGGTGAAGAAAATCCTTACGATAAACTCAACCACACTTACAACAGATCACCAAATTGAGCATTGACGGACCCCGAGCAAGCTAGAGGTGGGAACAGATGCCCGGGAGTAGTAAACATCCCCTGTTTGGGTAGCCACACCCGCCGTCGATGCTCAGGCACGGAAATGAAAGCAATATCTCAACTTCCTCGCGGAGAACTTTTTTCGAGCTCCACATGGCAATGTACAATGTACCTTCTACTTAAAATTTTAAGGATCTTGATGCTCAATGACAATGAGATGATCCTACATGTTTTTATGGTGTATGATTGTGCATACGATGCGTTCAGCAATAACAAATTATGTACACGTATGTGATATATCATTTTCTGCTTTTCAGATGATACTTTTACAATAAGGAAATTTTTCATTCAGCGATTGATACCTGATAATAAAGACTACATAACGTATGAGGGGTCGTTAACACAGCCAGCTTGTCACGAGACTGTCATGTGGATTCTACTCAACAAACCTATACTCATTGGACAATTTCAAGTAAAGCTTGATTTTTTTTCCCAAAGTTTCGTATTTTTATAGAAGAATGAAATATTCTTTCACAATGTACCACTGAGAAGGATCGACTTTCCCATGGAAATATTTTTTATTCTTTTCTTTATAAAATTAATGTACTAGCAATGAGGATCGAAGGCATACGTGCACATGTCTGGTTTAAACGTAAGTGTTCCTACGAAAAAGGATAACCTACACTTTCCGTGTACCTTAATGTCACACCCTTTTATTTTCAATATATGGTGTAATATTTGTTCAAAAGTCTTGCGAATCACTGCCCAAAGATTATCATGAAGTGTTATGTTTGTGATTGACTGAAACTATACAGAGGGTGTTCTTTGGTCTTTTAGAAAGAGTTTTTTTTTTTGTTTAATTTATCTAATTCTGAAATAAATTCCACCACACAAGTAGACAATAGGTAACTACGGATCTAGGTCAAAGGCAATTTGGTTCTTCATTTGATACATGTACTACAAAGCCAATATTATATAATGGAATTTAGATAGACCTAGATGTCCATGTTTTTCCAGAAAACCCACAGAGTCAGATGGTAAGGGCGCCGGGCATTGACCATAAGGTCGCTGGTTGGAACCTCACTATAGGACCATATACTTTACATTGTATGTTAAATAGAGAATAAGTGTCTTAATTTGTGTTTTGTTACGGGTATACAACACACAGCAAGTGCATTTATCGTACATGTAATGCGCGTAAGCGCATTTCATACGATAAATGCATTTGCTGTGTGTTGTATACCCATAACAAAACACAAATTATGACATTTATTCTATATATATGCACCATAGTTGTCTATTTCATTCTTGTTTTCTGAAATCGCGTTTTATAGGTAAAAGGGTGACGTTAAAATTCAGGTCACCGCTGGCTCAGTTTGCAGGTTAGAACAGCCGTCGCGGCATGTTTCTTTAGATCTTATGCATTGTGACGTCACGAGTGTTAATACACGAATTGCAGCACGTTTCTTTCAATAGTAACATCTCAGGGAATAACATTGGTTGTGCATATATATACTAAAAATGTCCTTGTCTGCGTTGTTAACATGCCTGTGGGGTTAAAAAAATGTCTATATTCTACCAGATTTCACATTTCCCCAAATCCTACAAAACGGAGAAAAACCTCAAAGATATTCACACCTACAAAGGTTAACGCGTCATTATGGTGTTCAGAGTCTGCAGTATTCGCATTATGGAAACTGATCCGTGGTTTGCTTAACACATTCAGTTGACTTCTTTATCAAATTAAATTGTGCTGTTTGATCCCCCATGATTAAATAAACGACAGCAGATTTATCGGCTGACTTTGTAATCTAATTAATTGCCCTGTGTGTTGCAAACAAATTCAGTTTTTCCTCAGCAATACAAATTTGTGTGGGTAAGACAATAAATTGAAATAATTTGTGTCAGTTGACGATCAGCAAAATCTCGTTTCTCGGAATTGCCATACATTAGCATCAGAATTTTAGAATCTGATTTCGGCTTTTTATAACGGGTAAAGGTGGAAGGGTTGTGAGAACGTGATGCAGACACACGTAACGGGACAATATGCTGCTAATGTGGCAGATGGGCGTTTTAGGTCATCCCAGATGCCCCTTTATCTCGTTGTTTCATTTGTAGTGTTTTATGTTAAGCGTTTTGAAGTCGTATTTGATAATGGTCCCCTCGTCACTTTGATGTCTCTCCATGTGCTTGTCCATTCTGTGTTTTCTTGTTCGAGTATTTCGACGATTTATCTCTTTACTTTGAAAATTATAAATCGTCGAAATACTCGAATTTTGAAATACTGAATAATTTATTATCCTCTTTTCGATATATTTACTTGTTATGATTTTAATATATTTGGCTGAAATAGAAAAACAGCTTTATCTTGATATGTCCCCTGTCAATTAAGTACATGAAATTGCACGGCTGACCTTCTTTAGAAAGAATTCTTAAAATCTACATACTGCCGGTTGGTTTTTGCTTGTATAACTTGAAATAAACTGATAAATTCTGTTCAGCCAAATACAAGAGCTCAAGATAGAGAAGAGAGAAAAGAATGTAGATCCCTTTCCGCTCCTTATTCACAGATAAGCTCATTGGTTCCAAAAAAAGCGATGATATATCCATTAAATATCTAGACAGTTTTATTACATGACACATCCACAATAATTGGTCACATTTGCATCACTATCTGAATCGACATTCTGGCTCGGAAAAAAAGAGCAATTTGTTTCAATAGTCATTATTTTATTGTACCGCATTTGCATTATCTGTCCCTTGAGACTTTGTAGTTTCGTTCGTCATCCAAATATCCAATCTTGTCTTCTTTTGGTAATTCTATATATAACTTTTTTTGTTCCTCATCTGAGTGACCTTTGTCACTGTCAGTTTCGATGACCGATATACTTGTTCTTGCAAATGTACCATTAAGGCACACATCATCAATTTGTTGAAAGTGTTAATAAAACAAGACAATACGACACAGTTACCTTAGAGAGTCAATTACCATTGAAGTCGTTATGACATTTTTAGTACCTAGTAATAAGTTTCAACTTCGGTTTATCGTTTCTTCAAATGCATTCAAAAATTTCTTTTCACAAAATAGCCCTGTAGTGTCATATCCCAACCATCTTGCAACGTCTTTTGGTATTTTTCTGGACATAAAATTCACAGTCTTTGGCCATATTTCATTAGTTGGATTGAGGATCACTGACGAGGGTTAAGTATCCAAAACATGCATGTCTGCTCCATGCTGCAAATTTATCTGTTCTTTTAAAATTGATGCTCTGAATTTTAAGATGTGTAATATTGATTCAATTTTTCTTTCTTTCAAAATTTGGCTTATTTCGTGTCTTTTGTGTTTTTGTTAGCTCAACTCATTGAGGACATTAAGACAGGAAGGCCCAGGTAATCCCCAAGCATATATGTATAATAATATCCGAACAATACAGCAAACCAATAGGAGACCACTTCGGACTAATATAAACTTGGTAAGTGTTTTTTTTTTTGTTTTTGTTTTTTTTTTTTTTGTTTGTTTAACATATTTACAATTCAAACAAAAAAGCTTGCCACAGATCTGTTATCAGGACCAACTTTAGGATCGTTAGAAATTATATATTGGTTTTTTTAAAGCGCATGTACATGTTCTACGCTAGGCAAACCTAGCTGCTTTACTATTCTTTCATCTTTGCATTAGTGCTCTTTGTGACCATGATAACTTGTAATGCTAACAATTGGCCCATGATTTTTATCAGCCAAATCTCAAATTTTGGAAAGCGCGGAAAGCGCGGAATAGTTCAAAAGGAAAATAATTATGATCGATCATCACTTTGGTCTGAATGTATCTTATTGGACATTAATGACAAGAAGTGCTGTAGCAAGAAGGTGAGAGAATAGAAATCGGTAGAAATTCAAACACGAAACAAACTTGTAATGACAAATACAGCACAAAATCGATTATTCAGAAAATCAGTAACCGAAAGCATACAAAATCAGGATAAAACAGGAACCAAAGCAAACAAACAAACAAACAAACAAATCTGATGACCTAATACAAAACCTCATTGAGCATACCAAACAAAGAAATTTTCAAAGCCTAAATACCCTGTTACATTGTGGAGATAGTGTCCAATATTTTCATTATATCATCCAAAAACCGGACACTCGCAAATACACCCTAGGGTGAGTAGTTATAGTAGCCTAGAGGTCAGAACATATTTGTTGTGGTCTTTGAGCTTGCACTGGAATACCGTATTGATTGCGATATGAAAATAGGTGGGTAAAAAATGAATGCACATGTACTCAGGAACGGGATATTTGTGAGCATATATAAGTTGAAGATGAGATCGAGTTGAGATCTCAATATGAGTTGTCTCTTTTGAATCTAATTCCCAGAGACTTTGTCAGCACTGAAACGTAATAGATTTGTGATCGGGAAAATACGACTTTTATTAATTTGGGATGTTAAAGATGAGATCGAGTTGATATCTCAATATGAGTTGTCTCTGTTGAATCTAATTCCCATGAGTATATTATGCTAAACAAACCAGAGACTTTGTCAGCTTTGAAACGTAATAGATCTGTGATAGGGAAAATATGACTTAATTTTAAAGTGACAACACATATTTGACTTCACAGATTAGCCTTCTAGATAAACTCGTTGCTTATGACAATAATACGGAAGTGTTCCCTTCCCGAAGAAATTTTCAAACCAATTTAGTAAAATGGAAGTGAACTCTATACCTTTCCGAAGAAAATTTCAAACCAACGACGTAATACTAGACGAACAACATAGTCTGTGTCGTTGTGACATTTGCCTAATTGTTCTCTGTTTGGTGCATGAAGTATGAAAAGAAAAAAAATCGTAATACATGTATTACCGGAGTAGTGTTAAAAGATGAATATCATGACAAAATTATCGTACAACGAAAAATTATCGTACAACGAAAAATTATCGTACAACGAAATTATCGTACAACGAAAATTATCGTACAACGAAAAATTATCGTACAACGAAATTATCGTACAACGAAAATCCACGACATGGCCTGTAGCAGGCTTTTTGGGCTTACCTAAACACAATGCTTTGAGTAAAATATAGATGTAGCTTCAGATTCATGAGAAGTATTCGAAGTCTATGATGCATATCACAAATAAAGATTTGTTTGAGTAAGTCTTAATCTTAAGATAATTTCTGAAGAAATTCCTTGAGTTACAATCAGAAATATTGATGATCAAATGCGATTTTCCAACTCAATCTAAATCTGTTTATAAACAGTATTCCGAAATAATTCATAAAATTTCATGTGGAATAAGGGAATATATAATAACACGAGACTCTTGTGAGAGGGGAAAAAATTATCAATAACAAACTGCTATGTACAGTAAAAGTATATTAGATAAAATTTTATTTAGCACTCAATGTTTCATAAGATGATCCCCAACTTCGATCTGCTATGATATAGAATCATTGACATGTATTTTGTAAAAAAAAATGTATCTCAGCATGCAATATTGTGTTACTGATTATATTGCACCTATTGAAATCTGCATGATTTCTACGCTAAAATCAACACTGACGATCCCATAGAACATAATTTCTCTTGTTTGATAACCATTAATTCCCTGAACTGGCTCTGAAAAAAAAGTAAATTATCGGGATCGATGTGATAATTTTTTTAATTACTATCATAATGGCGTCTGATCGATCCGATTTGTACCTGTATCATTTTTATGCTTTTATTTATATCATTTGTACCCGACTTTTGACTTACAATATCAAATTTTATTTGCAATATTACACTTAAAGTGGATAAAGCCATGGGTATTTTACGAGATTTTATACCTCAACGGGAGAAATCTTTTCTTTCGCTTGGTACATTAAAGCAATGAATCATTACATGGTATTACTAGACCAGTGTGGTGAATGAGCATATATATTTGCATTTTTTATATTGAAAAAAGGTTGCCGTGTTGCAGTTTACCTAGTGTCACCAACTTAAGTTTTAGATTATCAAATTCCTTTTAAGTTTACCAATGTATCTAAATACATGTACATTTAAGATTCAAGTGTAATACATTTGTATGACATAACAAGGATAACACGCAGTAGAGTTGAGCTGGCTCAGATATAGTAGCTAAGACTTTTATCTGTCATTCGGTCAGTCAGTCTGTCTTTCTGTCTGTTACAAAATCTTTAACCTTGGGCATTCCTTTTGTATGGCGGGTGATATAGCTTTTGAATTTCATAAGGGTATTCTTTGTGACACGACATTGTGATCTACTTTTGTACAAACACCCAGAAGCGGGGGACTACATTTGTCTCAATTTGTTTGTTTTATTCCTTTTTCATTTAATTCATTGCCTGTACAGATAAAATTTGAAGATTTTTACATGAAACACACATTAGCGAATAAAATCAAGCTACGGACAAAATATCAAGGGTACAGTGTTATGTCATGATTTTATATTCAACAAAAATATAAAAAATGAATCATTTGATCTTTAAATGATATTATAATATAACTATTTTGTGCTGCATTTCTGTTGTATGTAGTAACGTGATTACAAATTTACCAAGTAAATATGGAAAATATTGTTTTCTTACATCAAAAGAACTAATTTCATGAAAGGTCCCTCTTGGATCCAGGCTACTCTCTTCTACATATGGAGTAAAATTCAATATTGCCTTTTCCATTGGTGTGATTTTACTCCCCCAGACGAATTTCAATGCAGTGTTCTAAATCAACGATAAATATCAACGTCCTAGGAGTCAATTAAATCTAATTAATTTCTGCAGCTTGAAACAGACATTATTCTCATTTTGCACGCAAGATTGACAGATAATCACGCATCAATGGCTTTCATAAAAATGGCTCCCCCTTCAAACGATTCCCATGCACGGCAACATTTTGCTTTATTATTGTAATTACGAAAATCTCAACAGCACTCACAATAGACCACCAAATTGAGCATCGACGGACTCCAAGCAAGCCAGAGGTGGGACCAGGTGCCCGGGAGGAGTAAGCATTCCCTGTTTGCATGGTTAGCTGCACCCGCCATCGATGTTCATGCACGAAAATGGTCGTAATGTATAAAATACATCTATGTACAATGTAATAGAGACCAAAATGAAATCAAAATGTATGCACAACAGACTGAACGATATCCGCTACATAAACATGCAAAGCAGTGGAATACTTCTCTCGGAAACATTCACATATATCAGTCAGGGGCATCACTGATTTCAGTACTCTTTCAGAAACTACTAACATCAGTAATTTTGATTTTGACTTTACTTGCTGCTTTACCTCCAAATGACTGAATTCCATACTTTTTGCGCGCATTCTTATTTCTCGAAATTTGTTCCTGCGCATTTTCATTTTATGAGTTCATTGGGTGCAGAATAGAAAGTACTACAAATCCTTGGAATTAGATTTCCCTAAATAGTGTAGTAAAGGCAATTAAATGGACAAATTTTATAATATGACGAGGCTCAATCATTTTTATGTGACTTATTTCTATCATTTTGCAAAATGAATATCTTTGATCGTGTTTAATTACAACGGAAATCGAAAAATAAAATTATTAGTATCAGTGATTTCCAAAGAGGACTGAAAACAGTGATGCCCCTGACTGTATATATAATCATGCCATCTTTTTTGAATTAGAATTGTGATCCGTTCACTGTAATTGATAAGGGTTCATTGCGGGACACATCAAAATGAAATTCTCTGATTGACTATCTAAATCCAAATTTTCTTTTTCTGACTGGCTTGATATTAAGATCCGAACTCTCTGAAAGGTTCGACTGACCTGTTGTCGAGTGTTGTTATTCAGTAGATGTTACTTTTACTGTATAATAAAGGTTTTGGGAATTTGAAAAAAGCGGGTGTCTTGGGGATAATTTATTCAAACTCTACAATCTGTTTTGCATGGTGTGGGCTTATAAATTCAAGATCATATCGGGATTAAAGGTCAAGGTTATTTATGTAAGAGGTAGGCTATTTATCGTCATTTCCGAAAGGTTAAAGACATCAAAAAATAAATGTCGAACTTCCATTATCAAAATTGCAGTGTTCGGGGAGCATGCATCTGTCAATGTTACTTACTTTTGTATTTATATTTTAAAGAAAATTCATGTTATACTCGGGAGCATGGTTTCAACTTCACTAAACATAACTTCCAGAAACCAAGTCGTTCACTAATTTCTTTCCCTTTTTTGTTTTTAGAATAACAGATGTGCAATGAAAAGAAGCATTAATTATAAAGGTGAGTTTAAGGATATTGAATTTCTAAGAATAAATCAGGAAGATCTGTTAAAAAGTATCAAGTAGGCAGTGGACATAATTTTTGTCACGTGCCACAGCATCTGTCCTCCTCATGCTTCTTCTTCTTTCTTTCTCTTTCTTTTTTCTTTCTTTCTTTCTTCTTCTTTTTCTTCTTCTTCATATGATAAAAATGATTAAGGAGACACATAAATATACATTAATGTAATTATAATTAATTCATTAAATCATAATTAAGGTTATTGAGGAAAAAAATATTTTAAAGGATACATTAGGAGCAAATAGAAAGGCACTTGATCTAAATAATACAAGTAATATTTTCATAATATAACTGGGACATTCATTTCCAGTTAATGGCGATATGATAGAAGTGTAGAACTTGAGACAAGTCATACTTTTCTACAACAGCGGCCATGTCCCATGCCACAAAGCCACGCCCATTTCCCTCCCGATACCGTCTGTGAAATAATGGGGGACTTGGATGAAATACACATAGGTAGGTGAATAATTATACATGGGTACATGTGGATTTCATAAGTTAATTAAGGTTAGATAGTCGATTTAATGTTTATTCAAATCGAGCCCTAGTCTACCAAAGCGGGGCTCTTTTTTGCAGTACTACTGCTGGATATCCATATCTGCATTCGTTGATAGTTGGTAGCTGAAGCCGGTCCTGGCTAATCCTAATGAACGGAATTAGGCAAGAATACACATATCTTGTCCTTCTTGGCAGTCATCGAATTAAGTCATCTTGAAGAGATACATGTAAATGTGAATATAGAATCAATTCTTTCAAAATCGAATATTCCACTTCCGCCATGCATAACTATTTTTTCTTGTTTATTTCAAATTCATAACATTTTTTCCTGAGCTAAAATTTTTTAAAATCAAATACGCATACATTCAACATAGTAACAGATTTGAATCAGATTTATTTTAAGAGATAGAGATCATATTTGATATCGAATATTGTAATGGATAATCCCGAAAGTGGTGCCATGATGCAAAATGCGATACATGCATGACTAATGCAATAAATGGCAATTCTATACAGAATCAATTGTAATAAAAGTTGAAAATGCAAGGTGTTAAATAAACAACTCGAATAGATTTTGTCATGTTAAGCAAGCCATTTCGATTTGATACAGTCACGAATGATTCATATCATCATTAGATCAAATAGCCCTTCTATTTATATCCACACCCTACCCCATCCCTCTGACAAATGGAGGAAATAAGTGACATAGTTTTCAGTTGAGGCTATTTAAAAAGTAATCAATATTTCAATCACTAAAAAATGTTTTATTTTCTATTTCAGGAAAGGAATTGTCCCATTTACGACTCTGTACATTTGCTGTATCTTCTTAATTTGACGTCTTCCATTTCCATGTTTTTTTGTTTGTTTTGTTTTTTTGTTTTTTTTTTCGTTTTTTTTTTTCCTAATTAAGTAACTCCATTTTCAAACTATGCTCAGTTGCCATAGTTTCAAGGTGCTATTACATGTAATTCGTGTTTACAATTATGTCGAATGTTTTCATTTTCGTGGGATTTTTTTATATAAATCTGGATATAATGTGAAACAGATGTATTTAATTACTCGTAAACGAATATTATTGTAAAAGAAATTCAGACTAATAAACCATATAATTTAGATGGCATATTGTTATAACTATACAGAATATTTATCACATGATACACCCGTTATGTAGTTTAATAAATATATGATATGATAACACGTTACATATCGCATTGCTTGAATGCGATTGGTCAAGTTTGGAACCTAATCGCATAAACTTTGACAAGTGTTACCTTTCAAATATCGGTTAATCGTTGAATTCAGACGCTGATTCAATATCAATGATTAAAACTGTTGTAGAACAAATTATTGCATTAAAAGACTTAACAAATTTGAATTATTTTCTCTTACGCACAGAACATATCTATACGATGAGGAACTACTTCTCATTGCGTAGCAGACGACCTGCAGATCACAGCGTAGTTCGCCTCTAATTCTCAGAAACGTTGATTTAACATTAGAAATACACATATTTAGGCAATATCATGTGATAAAAAGAATCTTAAATGAATTTTCATTTCATAAGGTGTACATTTGAAAGTTTAATTTAACTCGTTGTGCGTAAAACACACAGGTCGTTTCATAATACATCGTATGAAAAGATTTCCTTGCTTGATCAAACATCCACTGTGCTGTCATATCTACTTATCTCATAAGTTACAGCTATGCAGTGTTCGAGTACATTCAAGACATTTTTGCAGCACAACATAACAAAGTTGCAGGTCTGTCATCAGAGCGTCACAAAGTCTAAGGCAAACAAATCATACATGTAATGACGCTTAAGTCTTTGTTAAATCTAAATGACGCCGTGACCTTTGGACACATATAAATGCTGAATCCACAGGATCTCCACGCCAATGACCCACAATAATATCCGACTAGAGAGATGAGAATGGTAGGTGCTATTGAGGGTTGCTAGCGTCGAGCTCCTGTGGCTGAACCATATTCATACACTTACAAATTACAATTCAGGTACACTTACAATTCGTAACATTCAAAAATTGACATGCCCAAAAGTCACAATCCATCGAGAATACAAAACAAATCATTATTTAAACCAATCCATACAAGGGGAACAGTCTACCATGTTCACAACCAAAACTCTGCCAGACGTCTACAAGAAACCTTTGGGAGGCACATCATGTTCCCAGGAGGAGTCAGCATATCCTGCTTGCATAGGTGATTCGAGTTGTAGAGTTTCCACTTTCAAATCTTTATGTTGTTGAAAAGTTTGCTTTGATGTTGTATTTTGTTAAAACTGTAGTCTAAATCAATGAAAAAAAGTCTGAATAATTATGTGTAATTATGAATCTGAATAGTTATGAGTTCTGTAATAGTACACTATCCCTCCGAATTGACCTTTATTTCAATCCTGCAAACATTTGAACCACTCATTTTTCTTGTTGTTCAAATTATTTTGAATTTTGCATTGATTCTTTAAAAAGAAGGGATATTGCATGCCTGTTTCACCTTTTCAGTTATTCTTTTGCATGAAGTGGCTCTATGACACCAGTTTCAGACTTCTTCTTCTTCTTCTACTACTATTTTTCATTTCATTTTCGATTCTCGCCTGAGCCAAACTAAGATCCAAAAGATAACAATGAAGGCTTTCCATTAGAATAAAGAACAAATTATCATGCATTTCAACCAATGATTGGCTACTAAAACTACATGTAACTTAACAGGTGGTTGTCTAAAATTTTCACCAGTTACCCATTAATCGATATTGGTCTCATTGGTTATTGGTGCCTTTTGTGTTAATTAAGTGTTTCCACGTCGTCTTTGATCATGGTGTTTAGTGTACATGTACCTTTGGTGTCTTTTGAACTTTATCCCTTTGTTTTTTTGTTTGCAAATTGTTTTGTTTTGGGTTTTTTTTTTTTGTTTTTTTTTTTTTTGTTTTTTTTTTTGTGTTTTGTTTTGTTTTTTATTTATTTATTTATTTATTCATTTTTTTGTTTTTGTTTTTTTTTTATTCAAGTGTTCCGGGTTTTAGGTGTTTCGGTTTTTTTATTTAGGTGTTTCGGTTTTTTGATTTAGGTGTTTCGGTATTTTGATTTAGGTGTTTCGGTATTTTGATTTAGGTGTTTCGGTTTTTTTATTGAGGTGTTTCGGTTTCTCTATTTAGGTGTTTCGGTATTTTGATTTAGGTGTTTCGGTTTTTTGATTTAGGTGTTTCGGTTTCTTTATTTAGGTGTTTCGGTTTTTTTATTTAGGTGTTTCGGTTTTTTTATTTAGGTGTTTCGGTTTCTTTATTTAGGTGTTTCGGTTTCTTTATTTAGGTGTTTCGGTTTTTTTATTTAGGTGTTTCGGTATTTTGCTGTGGGTGCTGTAGCTGGGTCTTATGGGAAATCGTCTCCTTACTTTCACAACATGATACCAAGATATGGTAAGTACATGTGCGCTTAAAAAAGGAAAAGTTAAGATACAGGGACCATTCCATAGTGGAGATGCATCCACACAATTATATTGACAAACTCTCTTTAGAGAACTTTCGTGGATAAAGTGATTTGGAAGATAAAGAAATTCGATCAAGAATAGAACGGGATCGCGATAAGAAAAGAAAACGTAGCCAGATTGAATTTAGAAAATAATTCCGTTCACTTCCCGTCATCGCTTTTACTTTTATCTTGTCATGATCTCGTCAGCGCGAGACCGGAAATTAAAATGAATACGAAATGTCTGCTCATGGAGAAAATCGTGCAGGCAACAATCCGGAATGATCAAATCTGAACCCTGTTAGTTCTTTACACAAGTGTTTTATTAAGCAATACTAGTTGAAATCACGGGTGATTTATTGACTGAACTTATCCTGTTTGTTTTAGAAGGACATGACAAACGTGACATCGACCTACAAATTAATCCGCCAATGATTTTTTTTTTCATTGCAAATCAAGCTGTATTTCGGATGTCTTGTCTCGCTTGTACATAATTAGGGTGCCGGACAATAGAATTTCGATTTAGTTCATCAATGAAAATTTCTGAAGATAATATCTAAAGTTCGGTTAAGTCTGAACTGTAGTTCTGACATTACCTGTTCTTAAATGATGCTATTCAATATGAAGACGTTTACAATTATAGCACATGTTAAAATCTTTGAATTCAAAGGAGACAGTCATTTCAGAAACCAATCTCAGACTTTTTATAAATCCTGACGTACTTCACATGTATGGAACTATACCATTGAACAGGTGGTCGTTTTGTAATGTGCCACATCACAAGTCACGTGACAACTATTTATAACATGCAAACAATGAATTGTATAAAACGAGCTTGCGCAACGCCATTCCTGCAATTACAGTCCTATGCTTACTACCAAAATACCTTGTAGGTATTGCCATTTATGAGTTCAAGTGCGCACTTTTCTTCTTTTTTATATTTTTGGAATAATAGACGATTTTTATCTAAAAAACTAAACTCCCAGTATTGTCATACATTTTAAATAGTCATAGATAGAATCGACAAAGTGCCTACTTAGATCATTGAGGACAACCATCTATCGGACTAGTTTAACGCGACCCCAACACATAGCATTGTAATTTCAGCCTGCGCCATGCAATTTTATACCATCACCCTACGACGATATCTTTTTCAAACGTATATGTGACTAGCGAAGGGAAGCAACTCGTAGTTTATAATAATCAAGGTCGACTTCGCCGATTACATTCTCACAGTTTTGTGGCCATTAAACACAAATATTTACCTGAGAAGATGAAATAAATACTATGTTGTTTAATTGACGAAAATTTCATCGTATTTCAATAAAAAAAAGTGAAAAGATTAAATCTTTGGCAATCAGTGAAATCTATTTTACAATTTCATCCCTCTGACGCAACGGTACGGTGGCGTAGTGGTGATGACGCAGGACTGTAAATTCTTTGATCGCGAATTCGATCCTGGGGGTAGGTACCTTTATTTTTCAAAATTTTTACGAAGTTCTTGCCTTTTTGGCCGGATTGCAAAGCAATTCCGGTCTATAGATTGACGATGTCCGTCCGTCTGTCCGTCTGTCTGTCCGTCCGTCTGCCGTCAAGTGACCTTGACCTTGGACTTTGACCTAGTTAAAGATTTTGGTTAAAGTTTCTGCTTGAGGCAAAATCTAAGTAACTATATGCAGTAGAAACTTTATATTATACATGAAGCTTGCCCATGACAAGACCTTTCAATTTATGCCGTAACATTTGACCTAATGACCTTGACCTTGGACTTTGACCTAGTTAAAGATTTTGGTTAAAGTTTCTGCTTGAGGCAAAATCTAAGTAACTATATGCAGTAGAAACTATATATTATACATGAAGCTTGCCCATGACAAGACCTTTCAATTTATGCCGTAACATTTGCCCTATTGACCTTGACCTTGGACTTTGACATAGTTAAAGATTTTGGTTAAAGTTTCTGCTTGAGGCAAAATCTAAGTAACTATATGCAGTAGAAACTTGATATTATACATGAAGCTTGCCCATGACAAGGACTTTCAATTTATGCCGTAACATTTGCCCTAGTGACCTTGACCTTTGACTTTGACCTAGTTAAGGATTTTGGTTAAAGTTCCTGGTTTAAGCAAAATCTATGATACTGTATGCAGTAGAAACTTTATATTATTAAAGAAGCTTGCCCATGACAAGACCTTTCAATTTATGGCGTAACATTTGACCTAGTGACCTTGACCTTGGACTTTGACCTAGTTAAGGATTTTGGTTAAAGTTCCTGGTTTAAGCAAAATCTATGGAACTGTATGCAGTAGAAACTTTATTTTATACATGTAGATTGCCTCTGACAAAACCTTTCAATTTATGCTGTATTATTTGACCTATTGACTTTGACCCAGTTAGTGACAAAAACTTACTTTGCAATCCGGCCATACCGTCTTTAGCGGTGTTTTATTTAATTGTTGACTCAGTGAGAGGCACCATGATATCAATAGGCATTGTTTCCGTATATCGTATATGCTTGTACTTATTGAAAGAGCTTTGTACAGTACAGATAAAATATGTGATATTAGGAAAGAGAAGATTAATTAAATCAAATGTTTTTCAGAAAAAAACAGATGTCTCCCCCTCCCTCTAAGTTACTTTGACCTTGGGCCAAGATGATGTGAAACCTTTGAGTCATGGGCAACATCATACTAAAACATGAAAGTGATTCATTGTATTGTTTGAGGTAAAGCCCAAACATGATTAGCATATACAATTTCATATTTAGTGAAATTGAATTTGGTCACATGACCTTGGATATAGGTGATCTGAAAAATACATTGTATGGATCATGCGCAACAAAAAACTGAATTAGCGACTGGATACACGATTCAAAATATAAAGTCTAAACATGATAAGCATAACAATTTCAGCCTGGACATGATTAGCATATACAATTTCATTACCAAAGTAAGAAGTGACCTTAATCATGTGACCTTGGGACAATGTGATAAGAAACATTTAGTCCTGAGAAACAACGTATTAAAATATGAAAACAATTGTAAGAAGGGTTCAGCAGATATAGCCCAGACAAGATTAGTACGTACAATTTCATTAAAAAGAACTAAATGATCTTGACCTTGGGCACATGACCTTGGGTCAAGATGATAAGAAACCTTCTAATCCTGAGCAACAGCATTCTAAAGTATCAGAGCGATCCAGTATACGATTCCACAGATATAGTCCAGACTCAATAGTATTTAAAATTTCATTAAAAATGTAATATTTGACCTTGACCTTAGTAATATGACCTTGGATCAAGGTGGTGTGAAACCTTTGGGTCATAAGCACCATCATACTAAAATATCAAATGATCCAATTACAGTTCAAAAGATTAAGCCTGGACATACTTGTAATACACATAACAAATACAATTTCATTCAAAATACATGTATACTAATTGACCTTGACCTTGGTCACATGATCTTGAGTCAACGTGATGCGAAACCTTCGGGTCATAAGCAACAACATACTAAAATATACAGCGATCGTGCAAACGGTTCAAGAGATATAGCCCGAACAGGAATACATGTACAATTTCATTGAAATTGTACTACATGACCTTGACCTTGGTCACATGACCTTGGGTCAAGGTGATGCAAAACCTTCGGGTCATAAGCAACAACATACTAAAATATGAAAGTGATCCGGCAAACGGTTCAAGAGATATAGCCCGGACAGGAATGTATGCATAATTTCATTAAAAATGCACTAAGTGACCTAGACCTTGGTCACATGACCTTGGGTCAAGGTGATGTTAAACCTTCGGGTCATAAGCAACAACATACTAAAATATGAAAGTGATCCGGCAAACGGTTCAAGAGATATAGCCCGGACAGGAATGTATGCATAATTTCATTAAAAATTGACTAAGTGACCTTGACCTTGGTCACATGACCTTTGGTCAAGGTGATGTGAAATCTTTGGGTCATAAGACACAACATACTAAAATATGAACGTGATCCGGCAAACGGTTCAAGAGATATAGCCTGGACAGGAATGTATTCATAAATTCTTTAAAAATGCACTAATTGACCTTGACCTTGGTCACATGACCTTGGGTAAAGGTGATGTGAAATCTTTGGGTCGTAAGCAACAACATACTAAAATATGAAAGTGATCCGGCAAACGGTTCAAGAGATATAGCCCGGACAGGAATGTATGCATAATTTCTTTAAAAACGCACTAAATGACCTTGACCTTGGTCACATGACCTTGGGCCAAGGTGATGTGAAACCTTCGGGTCATAAGCAACAACATACTAAAATATGAAAGTGATCCAGCAAACGGTTCAAGAGATATAGCGCGGACAGGAATGCATGCATAATTTCATTAAAAATGCACTAAGTGACCTTGACCTTGGGTCAAGGTGATGTTAAACCTTCGGGTCATAAGCAACAACATACTAAAATATGATAGTGATCGGGCAAACGGTTCAGGAGATATAGCCCGGACACGATGTGTGACACACAGACAGACGGACGGACGACGAATGCAAAACCAATATGTCTCCTCCCCGTTGGGGGGGGGGACATAATTCTGTAACATTTCGTTACTAACATATAAATTATAATTTTTATTTTAGCTTGTGATATTCAATTTACCTGGTCTAAGAGAGAGAGAAAAAAAAACCAAATAGGGAGACGTGAAAATTTTATATCATATTTTTTTTTTTTTCATTCTAATTAAAATCTAAAAGAATACCACGAAGAAATGCATGTCGAACAATTATTCATGATTGACAAAGTTCAATCTGAATGTTACGCACGCCACCTTACTTAATGTAGTAACTTCCAGCATTTTAATTTTTTAAGCCCTTTTTCAAGTTGTCGTCGGTAGTATTTTCTCTCCGGTCTTTAAATTTGGCCAATAGAGAATAATATATAATATAAACGATTCCTGCAGTGTATTGATTTAAGTAATCCCTCACTACATCCACTTCCCTGCGAATGTTCTTCATCGGATTTCAACTACTCTCCTTGTGGACACGTTCTTACTGGTGACCTTAGTATAGTCAAGAACGACAAGTTGAGAGAATTGTTAAAAAAGGGTCCCAAATACAGAGAAAGTATGTCCTTTACATGGAACCAAAATGTCAAAATTATCATGGACTCTTGTGAGGAATATGCAAGACGTTGGGCAAAGAAAGAGGATGTACAGCTCGACACCCTTTCCGAGTGGATAAAATCCATCAGAGGGTTACTTTTATCTAGAATTAACCGATTAAAATCAACTGTGAACACCAGATTCAAGTCTATATTTAAAGATCCTGATGTTATCACAGAGCTTACCTATCTCCAAGAACATTATGTCATCACACCAGCGGACAAAGCCTCAAATAATTACACATTTACTTGCAAAAGTACTATTTCGACAGTCTAGTTAAAGAGTTGGGTTTAAATTCGACACCTGGAAATCCCACTTACACCCCAACAAACCTTTCTGCCTCTGAAATAATTGATAACCACAAATCAGCTCTTGCTTCATTTGGCTTCAACATGAAGAATTTAGATTTAGATTTGCCATACTTATACTGCATACCTAAAATGCATAAGAATCCGTACAAACAACGTTTCATCGCTGGTTCCTCAAAATGTTCTACCAAATCTGTATCGATCTTACTCACCAAAGTTTTATCTGAAATCAAATCTGGGCTTCAAAAATATTGTTCGACAGTATATTCCCGCAGTGGTATCAACCAGATGTGGATTTTAAAGAATTCGAAGGAACTTTTAGAACATCTGAAATCCACTCATTTTAGAAGAGTCCATTCGATCAAAGCCTTTGATTTTTCGACACTTTACACTACAATTCCACATTCTAAATTGAAAGAAAGACTCGCAAAAATTATAAGTAATGCGTTTACAAGTAAGAACGGTAATCGCAAATACAAATTTATTGTTGTTAACTATGACAAAACCTACTTTGTAAAAGAAAAGTCCGATTCTGAAAATAAGTACACTGAAACAGATATTATTCAGATGTTAAACTTTCTGATCGACAACATTTTTGTGGTGTTTGGAGGAAAGGTCTTCCAGCAAATTGTCGGAATTCCAATGGGGACCAATTGTGCCCCACTCCTTGCCGACCTTTTTCTTTACTCGTACGAAGCTGAATTCATTCAATCTCTGGTCTCTGAAGGGAAAAGATACTTAGCTTCTGAATTCAACTTCACTTACAGATACATAGACGATGTGTTGTCCACCAATAATCCAAAATTCGCGGATTACCTGAGCAGTATCTATCCTTCAGAGCTTGAAGTCAAAGAAACTACAGAGACAAACAATTCAGCATCCTATTTGGACATAATGTTATCCTACGACACTGATGGTCACATGAACACCTCACTCTATGACAAACGTGACGACTTCAATTTCAGCATTACAAACTTTCCTTTTCTGAGTAGCAACATCCCTTCATCGCCTGCTTATGGCGTGTTCATATCTCAGTTGATTCGCTATGCCAGAGCAAGTACCAAATATACGGATTTTGTTCTGAGAGCTAGGCGTCTTTCAGATAAACTTCTCAGTCAGGGATATGTTTGTGACCGACTAACATCGTCACTGAGGAAGTTCTACGGTCGATACGGGGAACTCGTCATTCACTATGATGTCCCACTCTCCAGAATGGTGGGTGATATTCTGTCATAGACCATTTGAGCCATCCAACCAAAGATTGTACTCTATGTCTTCCGAAATGGAAGTTACCGGATGTGACAGTTCTACCGAATTGAAGCGGCGGGTGTTGCATGCAAGCAGGAGATGCTTACTTTTCCTGGGCACCTGGTCTCACTCCCATATCGGGAGTTCGCTTCTTTTCATATGGTGGAGGTTTTTGTTTGTTTGCTTTGGTTCCTGTTTTGTCCTGATTTTGTATGCCTTCGGTTTCTGATTTTTGAATTATCGATTTTGTGCTGTATACAGGGATATGGTCATTATCCATATTTGTCATCGTCATAATATAGACAATTAATTATGATCTTATCATTATTATTTCCTTGCTTTCACTTTGTTTAGATTGAAAGGCTGTATCCTCAGTTAGTTTAACGTCAGTTAAAAAAAAACGAATCATCTATTTTAAAAAAGAATCCATAAAGCCTTCAAGCTTTTCTAAGACTTTGAGTAACATCCCCACGTGGTTGCTAGGCAAGCATTTGAATTCATCAAATATTTGTATAGTACGTTATGCCATTCAAGTATTTTTACTATAGATAAAAGATATAACATATTCAGCAAAAAAATCAATCATGTATAAAGATCTAACTAGATGATAAATGACAATAAAGAGTATCAAAATTTGCAAACGACAATAGACTCAGTGTTGATGACGTCAAAAGCTGAGGTTGACGTCATTTGGCGCCATATTATGAAGACGTCATTTCTGAGGACGTCTTGCATCACAACGTCATAGGATCACTCCACTACGTTACACTCTCAATATGAGATGCGCCTTGGAGACCAAGTTGTTCTGAGGAGTGCCTTAACGTAGCTGCGTATGCATTGTGACGTCATTGCGAGTGTTAACATACGGAATGCAGCACGTTGCATCTCAGGGAATTACAGTCAGCTAGAGTCTCCTGTTTATCCACTGCTACATGTATAATTACTGTACTTTCCAAATTCACACTATTTCACCTGTTTCATTCAACTCGCCATACAAATCATTGTCACACCCATGCGACTTCGGTAACCTTCGTAGTATGTTATCTTTTAGTAAACAAACGATCTGGAAGTAGAGTATTTTACCCCTAAATACTTAAAATAGCTAAATGTTTACAACAAGACATTGAAAATGGTTGTTAAAGAAATACAATTTTTTTTAGTGCTCAGATGTTTGGCTTTTTTATCATTTGTCCGATTCCTTCCTGTTAGATTATTAAGATTATTAGTGTTGATATGAGTGTTATCTGATGTATAACAGAAAAAGCTATTTTTACAACCTGTATTCTTATACAATGATACATGTTATCTTAATCACTGGTATGTTTTATTTCTTACAATTTGAAACAAGAAAATGAAACTAAGAGGTAAGAAGTACTAATTATTAGTAAATAAAATATGTGAATAGGTGATCAATGCAATATGCGGAAGGTACGGACAGTTCAGTACAGCCATTTGTCATCATCATAGCACCATTCTTTATTGGATATTACTTCTATATTATAAACAATATATACTTTACACATTGTCACATTTCTTGAAAAGGCGATGAACTTTATAATATACATATTGCCCGTGTAGAAAAAGGAATAGAAAAAAGAGATGAAGAAGTATAAGATAATAACGGAAAGAACAGAGCTGATGAGAGTTCCTCGCCGAGCTCTTCGGAAAAAGAATCATAAAACCGGGCTGATGAGATTATCATCGGTTTGCTTCATAGACATGTGACCCTATATTTTAAATGAATTTCAAGAAAATGTAAAGTATTAATAAATTTCATTAGAATTAGTTTTGTTAATGGTGTCGTGCTGTAAGTGGTTTTAAGTAATAGAAGCACCTGAACACGTATATATATTTATATATATATTTTTTTTAATGGCCTCCATCCTCCAATAATATTAAAAGGTAGAGAAATGAAGACCTTTTTTCTAAAATGTAAGAAGGAAAAATAGAGGAGAGAGAGAGAGAGAGATGAAGTTGAAAACTTAATTAATTATCTGCAGCATCGATAATATTATCGAAGCATTCCCATTTTTTTTAAAAACGACGACATATTATTATTTTTAAAGCTTATATATTTTTCAATTTGGATGTAATATTCTATCTGTTTCTTGAGTTGGTCAAAAATAGGTATATCTTCATTCGGTTTCTTTGATATATGTATTTTTTGTAAAGAAGTAAAATTGTATTTACTGCATGCTTATTTTTGTCTGAATCCCCCAAAATCACATCTTTTTCTGATAACCTTACAGTAAAGGTGTTTTGAATACTATTTAGCCAATTTTCCAAATGAGCAAGAACTGGTGTCACTTTATTACAATCATAAAACAAATGTTTGATGGATTGTTTGCAAAAAGTGATTAGTGAGTTGTTTCTCATATTCATTATATATAAACTCTTGTTGGTACCAAGTATTCTGTATACAATTCTGTATTGTAACCATTGTAGATACATGTATATATCTTTAGTAGTAAAAAAAAATATTTTCATTACATTTTTGCCAATTGAAATTTTCCAGATCTAACTCTGATTCCTATTTTTCCATGTAGTTTCGTTCAAAAGAGTTTTCAGACATGAAAGTGTCATATATAGATTTTGAGCCTTTCTTATCTTTAATCAACAGATATATAGGTTTTGTTATATTTGGAGATAATTTAATGTTGTCATTATTACTGATTGAGGGATAGCCTTTACGAACAGCCTGTATGATACCGTGATACGTAATGAAACATAGATTTGTATCATATAGAGATGTAAATTATGCAAATGATAAAAAACTACCTGATTGGTCGAATTAGTCGCTCAGAAATAAGATGCCATTTTCAAAGAAACTTTTGAAGTGTAAAGGCTTCTTTTCAATGCAGATATTTGAATTATATAAGAGTGGTATATTACCTAGAGATTCTTCATTTCTCATAGAAATTGTGATAAAATCGTGAAGAGCTAACAGAGCTTCTTTCCAAAAAAAGGTTGTTTGTATTCTTTGCACAAATAAGTGGATATCTATCTCCTGACTTTGAAATCTTATCAATATCACAATTACTTGAAACAAACATTAGAAAACCATTGTCCATATTCGATGTTACCATCCGTCTAAACCAGCTAATTTTGCCAGATTTAGCAAAAGCGAAAATATCAATCATTCTACACCCACCCATAGTATAATCCTGTATTATTTGTTTTCTGCTAACTTTACCTCTTTTATTTCCCCATATATAAGCAAAAAAATATACTATTTAGTTCTTTGAAAATATCAGGTTTAGGAGAGGGTAGGGAAAAGAAAAGATGTGTCAATTTCGGCAATACAATTGTTTTTACAACAGTTATTTTACCAAGTACCGTCAAGTTACGCAATGACCACTGTGTAATATCTTTTTTAATACTGTTTTCTTTATATGTAAATTAAATAAATGTAAACGTCTTCAAATTATATACAATCATGTACATGTATCCACCATCTTTTCACACCTTATATCTTGAGTGCGGGGGGGGGGGGGGGGGGGGGGGTCCTGGCCTCTGAGCACCCTCTAGGTCCGCGCTTGAATACATGTACAGTATATGAAAGTTGGCATCAAAAATATCATTTTAGAAAGATCCAGACGTGCATAAAATAACCCGATTCTAATCCGTCCTCTTACTCCTTTTTTATATATAGATTTTTTTTAATTTGTCTATTTGTCAAGTCATTCATTTATCTAAGTGCATTACAAGTATATATCATGTATAATGAGAAACTTTTTATATTTTATTATCCGTTGTTTGATCTTTCTTTCTTCCTTTTTTTAATATATATAGACATATAGAAGAAAGGGTTTGTATGGAGGAAAGGGTTTGTGATCAAGCGATGATACCTCACCTCTGTGGAAGAAAGAACTTTTTTTTTCGTCCCGAACAGGGTGCAAAATAATTTTTTTCTTCCAAAGTTCAAGCAAGAATCTTATTGAACAAGTGGTGATTGTGCATATTAAAAATGTCAGTGTTTTATTCATATTCTAAATTCTTTAGTTTTAACTATCAAACTCTAAATATAACTTCATTTTTATGCACAAAAAAATCACTTCTAGTTCTAAACAGATTGAAAAAAAAAATTGTAAAACATAAATCCCAGTAAAAAATTATGCAAGGAACACGTAAGAGACAAATTTTTCAATTTTGAATTGTAAATTGTGAAAAACTGAAGTTCTCTTTCAAAACTTGGGTATAAATAAGCCTGTATTATGATACATGCGTCTATTAATATTTTTCAGGAATTATAAAGCGAAATGTTATAATAATTAACTTGTAAGAGCAAGAACATTTTTTCTGTCACACCATAAGCAAATTATTTCTTTCATCAAAATTCAGAGCACCCCCCCCCCCCCCCCAGTAATCCTTAAAATCAATGACCAGTGAAAGAAAGATAACTCCAAAAAGTTAAAAACAGTGTCCCTGTATTTCGTATACCTCGGATGTTTTCATGCATCTCTCGGATATATTCATTTACCTATTACCACGGTCATATTTATAAATAGATTTCCCCTATATTGCAAATTTTGATGCAAGAGCTATATATATAAAACCTTTGAAATTTCTCAACATTTCATCGTAACAGTTCAGAAAGCGAACATGGAGGAAAGAAGAGTCTACTCAAAGGACTTTCATAGCTTGCTGAAAAACATAAAGAGTTTATCAGGTCAGTAACTTCATATATGATGCGGATGAAAAAAGGAGGGGGGGGGGTGTTCACTGTTCACTGAGGCACGGGGAATGAAAGAGAGGTTGGTGCAACATTAATGATTATTAGACAAAAAATGTTAGAGGCAAATTTAGTCACATTTTATTTCGCCTCTTGCTAGTTTCGTTTTTCTTTCTGTAATCATATACTATCTCATTGATATTAAGAATAAAAAGGGAAAATAATGTAGATGTGTCGAGGAAAGGAGGGGTTTATCTGGAGATAAAATTTTTATAGTACTGTATTTAAAGTACTTCTATGAGTTTCTAAAACGCAGATTGAACTTGTGAAAGCCAAAGTGAAAATTAAAGACATTGTCAATGAATGTAAATAATTATTTCGCTTAAAGATAACAAAAAAAATATATATTCCTAAAGCCCCCTCTGGCCAAACTGGACCCCTCTCCCAATTTGAAAAAAAAGAGTTGTTGACGTAAGGAATAATATTATAATATAATAATACGCGAAATCTATATAAATAAGCTTTAGGCACGGTCCATTTGATATTCTGGGGGGGGGGGGGGGGCTTGGTTTTTTTTTCGAAAAAATTAATTTTGCTCTGAATTTTGATGAAAAAAATAAATTTGCTTATGGTGTGACAGAAAAAAATAATCTTGCTCTTACAAATAATCTGAATTTGAAGAATTACCATAAAATTTTTGCTAAAATTCTTGAAATTTTTCCGGCTCGCTTCGCTCGCCATAGTTTTCAGTCTATCAAATAATTTTTGGCTGGCTTCGCTCGCCATAGTTTTCTATCAATCATTACTTGCTAATGTCAAAATTCATATATTTGAAGATATCAAAAAAGTGTTAACAATACTTATGTATAACTATTAATACATGTTGCATGTATCCCATAGAGTCTCAATTTTATGTTCTTGTAAGCTTAATTGGAAGGAGAACTTCAGTTATTCACCATTTTACAATTCTGCATTTTTAAAATTTGTCTACAAGACCTTCCCCAAAGACCCTCTTATATTCATGTACTTTATATAAATTTTGTTTATTTAGAATTGTATTGTAGAAATCTTTTGTCTCTCTATTTAGAATTGAATTGAATACTTGCATAAAAATAAAGTACATATTAATATTTAGAGTTTTGAGTAAAAATATAAATAATATCTATTGATAAAACACAAACATTCTTAATATATATGCACATCACTTCGTTAAAAAATTTCCTAGCTCCGACTTTGCAAGAAAAAAATAATTTTGCCCCGGTCCGAGGCGAAAAAAATCATCTTGCTCCTACAAAAAATCCAAGGCCCCCCCCCCCCCCCCCCCCCCCCCCCAGAATATCAAATGGACCGTGCCTTAGTTTTTGTTTTATTTCTTTTTACTTGCACATACTTTAGACGCTTTACATAAAACTGTGTTTGCAATTTATTTCACAATTCACGAATGTTTATATCATGAATTTCAGACAGCCAAGCGGAAATAATTGAGTGGGATGACGCAGACCTCTCTACGTTCATTGTAGAGATAAGCCCAAACGACGGTCTTTACAAAGGCGGGAAATTCAAATTCAACGTAAGTTCCAACGTCAAATGTTATGTAAGCAAAAAATTAAAGGAAAAATTACTGAGTGGAACCAAGCATAAAAACGGGAAAGGATGAATTGAAGCAGGATAAAACTTTAATTTTATGCATATGGTGAATGAGCAGAAATTCAATTATATTCAATCGGGTAAAATTAAATCGTTGTCCACAAAATGATGCTTATGCATGATGACCAAAGATAGCATTTAATTAGATAATACAAAAAAATCCTTGCTATTTGACTTATTTAGCAATCCGGTTATTTCTTTTTTTTTTCAGTTTAATGTCTATGAAGAGGACTGGCCTGAGACAGCACCTATCATTACATGCTTGACTGAAATCTACCATCCAAACATTGACAAGCAAACAGATAGCGAGCCCGATTGTGACAGTACGAATGTATGTGCAGAAGGTCTGGAAGATGATTGGGAGCCAAAACAAAGTCTGGATGACTGCATACAAATCTTACTTTTTCTTTTCTATGAGCCTAATATTCTTGACCCACTTTCAAGTGGATTTCCATCTGCATTGACAAACGAGATGTTTGCTGAAAATGTTAAAAAGTCATTGAAAGGGGGTATTGTGCATATTTTGAACACTGAATCGGTCATTGCATTTGAGCCAAATTACGGGTGGTTACAAAATAACCCAAACTGCCAAACTGAAGAAAAGGAAATGTCAGAGTACAAGGTGAACACTGACGTCATCAGTGACGAAACAAGTAAGAGTGTCGACGTCACAATGGATGCTCATTCTGAAAATAAATCTGATAATCTAGAAATGGAAGTCAGTCACGAAACAGATATTCCTTATCAGAAAACTACTATGACCTGTACTGCTGACACAACCTCTATCCAATTAGGGTTAACAAACTGCGAAGGTGCCTCTGATGAACATTGTGAAGATGTTGAAATGAAGAGAATCCCTCTTCAAAGGCAGACTTCGAAGAAAAATGCAGTTGAGGACAGATTGAGCAATGAAGAAATTTTTGTTAGGTGTCAAAATGAAGTAATACAGACACAACCCTCATCGATCTCTCTTTTTACAAGCACGCAGGTTCAACACGTACCGACTGAGCGCTATGTGAACATTTGTAATACTTTGAAACAGTGCACAAATATTTGTATAAGTTGATCGAGATTGAAGGAGACTTTCCCTTGTGATTTGTTGTAAAGTTTATATGTTTGATATTGAATAGACTCTGAATTGCAGCTTGGTTATTGTTTGTTTAAGTAAGTGATATTATTATAAAAACAAGTAAAGAAAATAATTAATATGAAGAAAATATAACTTTGATATCAATGTATACTACATGTATGGACTACGAAAGACTTATTCAAATGTCCCACATGCTCATTACGGCATATCATTGAAAGAAATGCTTTTCGAATCAAGTTGTTTTGTTTTATGAATAATTTTCCCCAAAGTTCCTTCCATGAAGCGAAAAATATGGTGATCTCCAACAGGACTCGCCTGCAAACTCTAGAGCAAAACATCGCAGTACGCATCAGACAGACACGCACATCAAGAGACGAAAAGGGAACAAGGAGCATCATACCTCAAAGAAGACATTAAACACATGGCACATGCGACTACACATAAGCCAAGATGACAAATGGGCAATGGTTGCCGACTTTCAACGGACAAATGCCTACTTGTTAGGCACTTGTGTGTAGTTATCCGGATTACGTGTGTACTACCCTCTCATTTGTCGGGTTATCAAGTGGTTTAAAAGAATGCACAGTTGTTGTGTACAATAGTCTCCTCCCTGTAAGGTGACGAAATGAACAAGACAAGAAATTACACAGTAGCAAGATAGCAGAAGCACAAGTGCGTCAAGCATTCTTTTCTTTATTATGTCAACGTAAAAGGAAGATTGTGAATTCCCGAAGTAAATTTCTTTGTTGCAAGTATTGATCGTATTTCTAAAAGAAGCTGAGAATTTTTTTTTTTTGTATAATTTTCGGAAACTTTTTAAAAGTCTTTTCTAGTTTACGAAAACGGAAACTTGACCTCAAAGTTTCATGGTAAATTGTTAATGATAAACTATGGATAATGACCATAAACTCATACACAGTACAAAATCGATAATTAAGAAACAAAGGAGGGGATCTCCAACAACACCAGGTTGCAACACCCACAGCAAAACCCCAAAACACCCAATGCAAAAGCACAGAGCAAACAAGCACAGAAAGAGACGCAAAAAGGACAAGGAACGTCAACGCACAACACAGAAACATCGTACACAAAGGACTACACATAACCCAAAGAAACCAATGAGCAATCGGTGCCGACTTAGGACGGCCATCTTTCACGGAAATAAGAAAATCATAAACCGAAGGCAACCAAAGCAAACAAACAAAAACCTCCACATCACGAAAAGAGAATTATTAAATTAAAATTGGATTAATTTAAATTAAATTAATTTAAATTAATTTAAATTAAATTTAAATTTAAATGCCAATTAAATTAAAGGGAAATCTGCCTATTGTTTGTGCGCATCATATTCAGCGTTTCTGCATACCTTTTCCCGCGAAATAGAACAATTACGATGACGTCGCATAATTGCGCGAAGAACGTCAAGATGACTTGCACAAAAGGATATGTAGACTGTATCAATACACGAATTTATCGGAATAAAGAAATCATGGGTGATATGAAAATCATTGATGTGTTATGTTGAATCTAAAATACGCCAAATGCTACGATGATCTCCTCAAAGGCAGATCAAGCCAAAATGGATAAGGATGAGGGTCTACAATTTTGAGAGAGAGAGAGAGAGAGAGGGAGAGAGAGAGAGAGCACTGGCAAAACCCCACTTGTGGGGAACTCACACCTGTCAAACTACCTTTCTTGTGAGGAATGTTGGAAATTGTGGGGAAAATCGCCATTCCCCATAAACCTAACCGGTAATTCTAAATGGTTCAAGGTATCCACAGGCAATAAAAAAGATATTTTTTGATAGTTTTGTTGTATTTTTTGTCAGTAAAGAGTTAAGGCATCGCAGAAGCGTATTCACCATGGTAGGAGGAATTTTCCTTTGTGGGGAATTTCTCTCTCCTTCGTACGATCAAAATTATCTCTTCGCCGTGAAATTGGTGTTTGGGCATGCTGGGTAATTTTTCTGTTCGGAGCCTTTTTTTTTTTTATTGTGATATAGAGCTAAGTTTGATGTATCGATATTTCATTCGTAATGGGTCGATAATTATCGATTAACGGGGTGTTGTAGTCATCCGATTTCGGTAATCGATTTGGAAGTAAAATAATCGATCGCCTAGCGCGAAAAATGCAGAAGTGAAGGCTGCCGCTGATGTATCAGAGGAAATTCTGTCCGGTGGTCAAAACCGCACTATACATACAAGTTAAGTTTACGTTATCAGATGAGCCCAGCATAGAGGATCCTACAGAACCTGCACTGGAAAACAACGCTACAGTAAGTAATTCAATTATTTTTTAGGTAAACTGATCAACAGGTTCCTGCAGATACCGTACATCGTTTCCATCCACCTGTCCATCCCCTCCCCTCTATCTTTCTCATAATCATGGCCAATGTGGCCGTGGAGTAAAAGAATCTAATGCCTCGTTTACATGGAGAGTTTATTGTGCAATAAACCTAAATTTGTTGCGCAATAAATTTATTTTGCTTTCACACAACAAAGTTTAATGCGCAATAAATTTTCAATTTGTTTCGCAATAACTTTATTGCGCAACAAATTCTGCCGTGTAAACGCTAAGCGAAGCTGATGCACAATAAATCTGACGCATGCGCATCATCATGACAAGAGAAAGAGATTGATATACTTAAGAATATAACTATCCGACGTCTATATTTTAAAGATTCTATTGAGAGATTCCGATTTTTCTTATATATAAGAATGCTTTTCTATAAAGTCTTGATCCCTTATATAGAATGACGTCACAATTGACTGACGTCATGTTGTAGACTGAAATGACAAATAAATGAATGTTTGTTATATTACATGTAGGCTACCTCTCAAAATAGTCTTAATTTTAGACTTTACGAAAATTATTCGAATAATATCTGTTGTACATTTTTATTCATGATTCTTGTGCATGTGCGTTGGCATTTATTGCGCAATAGTTTCGGTCTCATGTGAACGCAAAAAAGCTTAATGCGAAACAAATTAGTTGCGCAATAAAGTTATTGCGAAATATATTTACCGGTATTGCGAAACCGTGTGAACGAGGCTTTAGAGATATTAATGAAGTGGCGATAATATGTGCTCGGCGATAATATGTGCCGGACCAGTAAAGAATCTTTATGTATATTGCTGATGTAGAAATCTAATTTTTTCACCTTAATTACATCTCTAAAATATGAAACAGTGTACAAAATTTCAAATAATTTCATAACCTGCAAATACTGAATTTTATGATAGAAAGTCGGTAAATTTGAATGTATTTCCCCCACCTCTCTTCGGATAGGGTAGGTCTCTTCATCTTCCTATATCTCTTTGGTTTTTGATTTTTTTTTTTTGTACGGATTTTTCACAGGCGAAAAGAAGAAAGTTCAAAGTTTCAAATATATTGTGAACTTTGTAGAAAAAGCTAAGGATTTTCAGTAAGAACAGAGTTGTTGAAATATTTTCTAATGAACTGGTCATGCGGACCGGTACTAGTCCTAAATCAACCGGTCCGAACGGATTTTAACTGGTCCGATATTTTTTTTTAACAAAAAGTTAATTTCTGCAATACATACTGTATTATGAAATACATTACACTATGTAAATGATGGATTTAGTTTGATTAATTTAAATACGATTGAATTATCAGTGAAATATCCTGTCAGTGTCTTTAGATAGTCATGTTTAAATATTGTGCCGTCTGTCTGCCTGCATACTTGCCATTGTCCCGGCCGGGACAAAAAATGTCCCGCATTTTCGACCGAAAATATCTGTCCCGGCCGGGACACGGAAAATCCCGCATTTTGGACCTTTCATAAAAAAAAAATGGCGTAAACATGGTAATATTATTCTTTGTCGATTTCAGTCGTTCCGTCTTTTCTTAAACTTTCATTGTTTATTTAAACGTTTCCAATTATCTACGCTATATACCCATATGCAGTAATCAGCCGATAATCGACCTATGTTTTGATAGTAATAGGTTGATTAAAGGTCGGCTGTCCCACAAACGTCGCTAAATACATTCATGCAGCCTTTCTCATGTTGGTATTTTTTTTAGCTCACAAAACAATTCGATCATTGAAATAAATAAAGCAATAGTTATACGATGTTCGAGTGATATCATTTATGTAAGCCAAGATATTAATTTATTTTTATGAGAAGAAACAACGTGATGTAAAAAAATTAAAAAAAAAAAGAAGAAAATACGGCAACCATGGAACGCTCTAAAGGTAACTATAATATGCTCTTTATTATCATCACGTCAAAAAAATCTCAATACTAATCAAAGTACGTTTGCTTAGTGTCGTTTTACAATACCCGAGTCGTGAAGTTATCGATTGTGTATTTCATTTAAATCGTCAACGTCAACGCAAGTAACAGCGCAGATGTTTAATACTTATGTTCAGAAAGTTGTGAATATAAAACGTGAACAGTGGAATAAAAGACTTTTAAAACTTTCACAGAGAAAAATTAAATAGGGTAGACAAGTTCACTGAAGCGCCACTTTTAGAAATGCGTCCGACCAGGAGCCATCTACGTACATGTATACGGCGCGCGTTAATAAGATTTATTTTTTACTCTGACGTTCTTTCGTTTGCAGAGGGTAATGATCTAGTGCAATTTTGGATTGCAATATCTGAAGTTCAACCTCTTAAAAGTGTCCCTCTTTATGTCCCTCATTGGCAGTATATTTGTCCCGCATTTTGATGATTTGTCCCTCTTTTTGTCCCTCTTTGCAACGACAAAACTCCGAAAAATTATGGCAAGTATGTGCCTGTCCAACTGTACTGTCCGTTTGTTACCATTCATGACCTTTTTTTATAAAAAAAAGAAGAATGTCTTAATTCTTTTATTCAATCTTTAATTTCTTTCATTAAACTTGCATGTTTTATTAGCCGAGTTGCAAAACTCGGCTCTTAATTTGATGTGAGACGGGCGGGCGGGCGGGCGTCTGGGCGGGCGGTTGGGCGGGCGTCTGGGCGGGCGTCTGGGCGGGCGGGCGGGAAGGCGTCAACAATTGGTTTCCGGACTATAAGTCAACTACGAAAGAGGCTATAACAATGAAACTTCATACACTTACTCACCATTAGTCAAGGATGAGCCCTATTGATTTTGGGGTCAAAAGGTCAAAGGTCAAGGTCACAGGACTCAGATGATTGAAAATGGTTTCCGGACCATATTTCAGCCTGTATTGCACCTATAATCATGAAACTTGCCAGAAATGTTTCCCTTGAATCAAAGATGAGGCCTATTGATTTTGGGGTCAAAAGGTCAAAGGTCAAGGTCACAGGACTCAGATGATTGAAAATGGTTTCCGGACCATATTTCAGCCTGTATTGCACCTATAATCATGAAACTTGCCAGAAATGTTTCCCTTGAATCAAGGATGAGGCCTATTGATTTTGGGGTCAAAAGGTCAAAGGTCAAGGTCAAAGGACTCTGTTGATTGAAATTGGTTTTCGGAACATATTTCAGCCTGTATTGCACCTATAATCATGTAACTTGCCAGAAATGTTTCCTGTGAATAGAAAATGACCACTTTTGATTTTGGGGTCAAAAGGTCAAAGGTCAAGGTCACAGGACTCTGATGATTGAAAATGGTTTCCTGGCCATATTTTAGCCTGTATTGCACCTAAAGTCATGAAACTTGCCAATAATGATTCCCATGAATCGAGAATGACCCCTATTGATTTTGGGGTCAAAAGGTCAAAGGTCAAGGTCACAGGACTCTGATGATTGAAAGTGGTTTCCGGACCATATTTCAGCCTGTATTGCAATTATAATCATGAAGCTTGCCAGAAATGTTTCCCATGGATCAAGGATAACCACTATCAATTTTGGGGTTAAAAGGTCAAAGGTCAAGGTCACAGGACTAAGATGATTAAAAATGGTTTCCCGACTGAATTTGAGCCTGTATTGCACCTATAATCATGTAACTTGCCTGAAATGTTTCCAGTGAATAGAAAATGACCACTTTTGATTTAGGGGTCAAAGGGTCAAAGATCAAGGTCACAGGACTTAGGTAATTGAAAGTGGTTTCCGGACCATATTTGAGCCTGTATTGCACCTATAATCATGAAACTTGCCATTAATTTTTGGGTCAAAAGGTCAAAGATCAAGGTCACAGGACTAAGATGATTGAAAATGTTCTCCCAACCATATTTGAGCCTGAAAATCTGTATCCTTGAAAATATATTACACGCTGATATAGAATAAAGAGAAGACCATTTCTTGATCCAGAAATTTTCATTTAGGACCACAAAATGTTGTTACAAACCATACACATTTCATGTTAGTCTGCATATTCATACTTACATTCCAGTTTTGCAACTCGGCATTTTGCATCTTCGATGCATTTTGAGCTTATATCTAATGTCAATTCATGAGTTCATCGCGTATATATACAATGTCATGCGTATTTAATTAACACCAAAATGAGAGAAAGAGACTTTTTACGAAGTTAAAGTTCTCGTGATGAACTAGAATGTATGAATTGGTTTTTATTTCGGCACCAAACACCTTTCAATAAATCGATAAATGTACGCATGTCACGGAAATTAAATGCAGAACTATATGTTGCGCTGTGCAATCAACCTTTGCGTAAAATACGTAGTGTCTCTCTGGATGTTTTTATTTATTATAACAATATGCAAATAGTTTATCGTAATAATGGAGATTTTTATAAGAAATAAAAATATCTAGAAAGACAGTAGCGTTGATAGGGAAATCAATCCATTTTCCGTGATAGAGGGAACCATGGTTTGAGACAAAACTAAAATTTTATCGACGATCCGCGAATTTTTGCATGTCTAATGTCGCGAGTTATGGCAACTATTCTTACGTAGTTTGTCAGAAGAGTTTAATTGCTGATTAGATTTATATTTGCGAATTTTCCTCAAATAACAGACAGGAACATCCCATCGCATCCCTTTGGAAAAAATGAGCATGTGCACGGTCAGTTTAGTAATTGCATGTTTTAACGAGTCGGTCTTTCCGTTTTCAAACTTTAATAATTCAGAAACGTTTGCAAATTACTACAATTGGCAGCTCTCGTTACGGCAAATATGCGTAAAATTCTGTGTATTTTGATGTTACAATGTTAAACGTCTTCAAACATGTCAAATTCAAGACGACTTTCGGAGGATCCGTTGTCGACAATATATCAGACAATATTTGACATTTAGCTGATTTCTTTTGAAATAGTCAGCAAAGAAAAGAGATTCTTTCATTAAATCGGACAATGTCACATGTATGAGTCAATGACTTCCATGACAATTTCATTTTCGGTAATCATTATTTATCCTATAGCATACAGTGATAAAGTCATAAAACTGAGTTATTTAAATGGACTAAAGTCGTAAGCTGTGTTATGGACAATACTTCCTAAAATATTATGCAGTGGATAGATATGAAAAAAAAATGAAAACGTTTCCTGAGAATTGTTACCGGTCATTTGGACCGGTGAGCTGGCGTTACCATCCGGTCATTTCAAATTTTAACCGGTTTTGCCGGTCGGACCGGTTAATTTCAACATCTCTGTAAGAACAGATAGAGGTGGCGATAATATGTACCCTCCCTTCTTTTAAACTTGGTGCTACCCTTAAGTTCAATGAGAACCAGTAAACATTAGAACCAATCATCAGATTGTCATGAAAATTGGAACAATTGGTATCTTGGGTTTCTCATCCTCCTGTGCAAATTTTATCAAATTTCGGAAAGAGATAAACTTAAAGTTTTAGAGGAAAAAATGTTGAAAAAAGTGGTGATAATGTGCCTGACCAGTATCTGTGAAAGATCCTGTCTAATGTTAATGTTTACATTTACAGATACAAATTTACAGATTTTCAAATATATACTCTACCTCCCCCCCCCCCCCCCCCCCCCCCCACCACCAACCAGCATGACTGAAAAGGATCGTTTTAAGATACTTTTCATGCATTTTCAAAATTAATAAATGAAAGGGGATTAGGTTTTTTTTCAAGCACCCTTGTCTTGATTACTTTGATTAAGTTTTATTATTCAACAAGATTAACTAATAAAATCACATATAAATATAATACTTATTATGTAAAATTATGGAAAAACTAGTTTCTGACATTACGTTTGCGGACAGTAAATGCTGATAAATGTAAAAACGGATGTTTGCACCGTAAAATCAGCATTTACCGTCCGAAAAAATAACGTAAGTATCTAGTTATTCCCATCCTTATGCAAACTATATTTTTGTGAATAAAAAGGAAAATGTGACGTTAGCAACGTCAAAGCCTAGTATGTTTTAGTTTTACAGCCGTAACTAATGAGCAAACAACCAATGAAATTTGACGTTATGGCGACATTGCATTAGAATCAGTTTTAAATGTATGTTTTATTTGGATAAAAAATGGTAAATTTGAGTAAAATGTAATACGCAGATTATAACCGATAAAATCGTATCGGATACACCAACTAATTCTAACCAAGTATTGGTTATTATTCTGAACGGATTTCCCACCACTATTTTTACAAAATGTATTCAGTCACTTCAGTTCTTGCATTTTATAGTTTCTTATTCATTTATTCCAGGGGTCTATTGTAACCAAGACCCCTCGCCCCTAACTAAAAAGCTGGATCTACTGAATTACAGAAATGCTTTCATGAATATCTTCATTACGAATCGTATCCTTAGTAAATATCATCATACGTATCGTATCATGAGCTTAGCGTATTGTGACAGCCCAAAATTTAACCCCCTGGACCGGTGACTGTCTGTATGGCTCATTTATGGCTTTGGAAATAGAAAAAACCCTGACGATTTTTGTGTTGCCTGCGAAGCATAGCGACACTTAGAGATCACTTTGTCCGTTGTCCGTCTGTCAGTCCGTCTGTCTGTCTGTCACACTTTGGGCGTCACAGCCCATAACTTTTGATTGGTAAGTGATAGGGCTTTGATATTTCACATGTGTATTCCTTGTGACAAGACCTTCCTACACATACCATAATCTTTGACCTAGTGACCTTGACCTACATATTTTACCTACTTTAAAAAAAAATTAAGAATGGATATATCTTTTGATTGGTAAGCATGGTAAGTGTTATGACTTTGATATTTCACACGTGTAATCCTTGTGGCAAGACCTTTCTACAAATACCATAATTCTTGACCTTGTGACCTTGACCTAGAGATTTTACCTACTTTTGAGAAAAAGATAAGATTTGCTATATCTTTTGATTGGTAAGTGATAGGACTGATATTTCACATGTTAAATCCTTGTGGCAAGACCTTTCTACACATACCATAATTTTTTACCTATTGATCTTGACCTACATATTTGACCTACTTTTAAAAAAATTAAATTTGTATATATCTTTTGATTGGTAAGTGATAGGGCTTTGGTATTTCACATGTGTATTCCTTGTGACAAGACCTTTCTACTCTGACCATAATGATTGAACTTGTGACCTTGACCTAAATATTTGACCTTTTTTCAAGAAAAGTAAAATTGGCTATATCTTTTTATTGGTAGGTGATAGAGCTTTGATATTTCACATGTATTTTCCTTGTAACAATGCCTTTCTACACATACTATATTTTTTTTTAGCTTTTGACCTTGACCTAGCTATTTGACCTTATTTTCTAAGAAATTAAGGTTGTACATGTATATATATCTTTTAATTGGTAGGTGATAGATCTTTAATATTTCTTATGATGAGACCTTTTTGTTACCAATTTTTACGTAGTGACCTTGACCTAGATGATTGACACTCTTTTATGAAAATTTGAGAATGACCATATCTTTGAATTTGTACTAAGAGGTCTGATATTTCAAATGAATTTCATTTGACAAGACTTTCTACTGATACCAATAATTTTGATCCACTTTCTAGAATAATAATCAAACCGCTTCGCAGGCGACACAAGCATTCCATGGATTGCTATTTTTTAGTACTAGAACACTTATAGTGACTATAACTTATACATACATGTAATAATTATACGTACGCCACATACACATAACAGAGTGAACTAAGGGGACCACACATGTTAAGGAGGCACTTGCCTTGACCTAATGCATTCTGCACTGAGGTAGAAGAATGATGTAAAGTTGGCGATCACAGTGTTTCCCAAAAACTTTCAGCTCACATAGGTCACTCGGACCTATGTAATAAAGAAACACATAGGGCCAAAACAAAAACTGTCTGAAAAAGAAGAGGCCCAAGGGGGCCACATCGCTCACCTGAGTTGCAAACAATAGAATGATAGTGGACAATTTGGTAGAGGACATTGAGTACTAGTTTCCTGCAAGGTTTTGTTAAATTCTGTGTAGCAATTTCAGAGGAGATGTCGAAAATGTGTCATCCAATCAGAGCCCTGGGCAGCAATATTCTTTGACCTGTCGGCATAAAAAAACTCAAAATTGGTAGAGGTTGAGTACTTGCTTCCTGTTAGGTTTTATGAGATTTTTGCAGCGGTTGCAGGGGAGATGTGTCAAAAATGTGTCAGCCAATAAGAGCCCTCGACAGCCATATTTGTTAAACGATCGTCACCAAAAAAAAAAAAAAAAATTGACGAGGACCTTGAGTACTTGCTTCCTGTAAGGTTTCATGAAATTCTGTGCAGTGGTTGCAGAGGAGATGTCGAAAATGTGTCAGCCGATCAAAGCCCTCGGCAGCCATATTTATTGACCGATTGGCACGAAAAACACAAACTTGGTAGAGGACCTTAGGTTTCATGAAATTCTTTGCAGTGGTTGCAGAGGAGATGTCTAAGATGTGTCAGCCAATCAGAGCCCTCGGCAGCCATATTTATTGACCGATTGGCACGAAAAACACAAACTTGGTAGAGGACCTTGAGTACTTGCTTCCTGTAAGGTTTCATGAAGTTCTGTGCAGTGGTTGCAGAGGAGATATCAAAGATGTGTCAGCCAATCAGAGCCCTCGCCAGCCATATTTATTGACAGATTGACAAAAACCACAAACTTGGAAGAGGACCTTGAGTACTTGCTTCCTGTAAGGTTTCATGAAATTCTGTGCAGTGTTTGCAGAGGAGATGTAAAAAATGTATCAGCCAATCAGAGCCCTCTGCAGCCATATTTATTGACTGATTGGCACGAAAAACACAAACTTGGTAGAGGACCTTGATGACTTGCTGCCTATTAGGTTTCAGGAAATTCTGTGCAGCGGTTGCAGAGGAGATGTCGAAAATGTATCAGCCACTCAGAGCCCTCGACAGCCGTATTTGTTGACCGATCAGCACGAAAAATACAAACTAGACAGAGGACCTTGAGTACTTGCTTCCTGTAAGGTTTAGTGAAATTCTGTCTAGCGTTTACAGAGGAGAAATCGAAAATGCGTCAGTATGCTCTGATCAAATATTTAACCGTTAGGAAGGAAATTAACAAGAAAGTTGTTTATTTCGACACTGTGCGTATTTCGCGCCTGAAAGCTACATATGTGGCTGATAAGTACGAAATAAAACCGTTTCCAAGTTTCTGGATGGCAGATGTTGCTGATTATATTGATATAATAACCTCAAGGTTAATTTCATTTATGAAATTTTGACTCGAAAAGCTACAGAATCATAATAAACATCAAATTAGTCTAAAATAATGCAATTTTTGTGAATTTTCGCTTGATATTTGATGTTTTCTCTTTTCAGCACCCCTACCTCTTCAACCCGTAATTATTACATCTATCCCCAAATCTATTTAACATGTTTAAATAAAATATCTACTAGGAATCTTCTAAGACTTGATATTTAAATCCTGACCAACTTTCTCCTAAAATAGAAGGACAGTGTACGAGAAATAATTGAGTGATTTCAGGGCTAAATCAAGCCCTTATCTTAACAGCTCCTCCTCACCAGGGAACAAAAATATTGTAAAAACTTGCACCAGAACATTTGATTCCATAACAAATACACATAACAGAAGGCATCGGTCATTCGTACTGAGTATCGAATGGAAAGCACTGGTCCCAACGTAATTTTGCCTGTCAGGACCGGCGGACTGATGTTATTATGAAAGACTGCGATCACAATACTGGTACATATACCAATATTGTTGACAACAAGTGATGGGGAAAAGGGTTCAGAATCTGATGATAATCGATAATCGATTAGTGTATTCAATGCGATTTTACAGATTTTAATAAGTTCATTACAATTCTACTAGTGCAGTGACGATAGACTTTTGATAGTCGATTGCTGAAACCCTTTGATTTTCGATAATGGATTGTAAAATTTACTATCGATTTTCGCTCAGAGATAAAAGTATTACCATGATAACTACAATCAAAAGTGTTTACATGAAAAGCAATCAAAAATTACACCAAGCCAAGAGGACAAAAATGAAAATGGTAAAGAAAAACAAATTACATGTAAATTGTTGGTTGTACTTTACATATGCATTGTATTTTGATGTATTTGCAGTGTATGTATATGTATATGTGAAGCATGTTGTAGCCTCAATTGTATTTCACTAGTTTTGAATATAATTTTTGAAAATACGTTAGTTCTGATAATCAATCAATAGTAAGTTTCCGATAGTGTCCCAATAATCGATAGTAAAATTTGTCCGATTTCTCTACTCAAATTTTCTATTTTTTATCCAAGTAAAACATACATTTGATCTATTAATATAATGTTTTACCTCATAGCCATGATAACCTTCAAACTTTATGATGACAATAACAAATTAAAGAAATTATTTGTAAATGGTATATATACATTTAGGTAAACATGGTAAAAGTTTAGGAGTGCCAGAACAGTCTTGAAGCCCTGGTTGACACAAAGGGGCTCTATACAGTCCAATTTCTACAATGAACACAAGATCTCAGGATTTGAGGGAAGATATCAAAAGAGCTAAGACCAAGTTCCTAGAACAACTCAAGGAAAACATTGAACAAAGGTATCTTTTGGGTTAATTATCCTGCTATATTGCATTCACAAGCACACATTTATTAATGGAGGTACAGTACAGTTAAAGTATTTTGATATCTATGATTTACTTATTGAGCCACTAACCCCCAGGGTAAAAGTGCAGATAGATAAGTCCTCAGATACAATAAGAGACAGAATGATACATATTTTTGCAATTTATTAGTCTCCTACCGGCAACGCCGAAGGGGACTTTTAGTTTCCTCTCGGTCTGTCTGTCCGTCTTCCCCCCCTCTGTCCGAATATCAGTTTTCCAGACTTTTTTCTGCAATGGATGGAGATATTCAGATGAAATTTGATACACAGCTTGGTCTTGGATAGTTACAGAGCAAGTTTGACTTTCGTCACGCTTGACTTATTTTTTTGAGGAGTTATGCCCTTGATGACTTGGAAAATTCAGTATTTGTCACTTTTCCGGACTTTTTTCTGCAACAAATAGAGATATTCAGGTGAAATTTGATACACAGCTTGGTCTTGGATAGTTACAGAGCAAGTTGGACTTTTGTCACACTTGACCCAATTTTTGAGGAGTTATGCCCTTTGATGACTTGGAAAATTCAGTTTTTGTCAGTTTTCCGGACTTTTTTTCTGCAACAAATAGAGATATTCAGGTGAAAGGAGTAGGTGCGGTAACCTGCAATTTCGGCCCTATTTTCAAAGTTGTTTATATATTCATAATATTCTAGTTTATAAAATGCCAAATATATGGTGAATCCAAATCAGGAAAGCCTTTTTTTATTTCACAATTCTATACTGAAAAATACGTCCCTCAAAAACGTCTAAAAAATGTTGAAATCATTGAAAATATCAATAAATGAGCTATATTTCGATACAAAACTATGAAATCAAGTAGCACTCCAGGCCTTGCCCATGGATATTTTTGCATCAGTTGATGGATTTCTGATCGGCCTTTAAATTTGCATAAAAAAATTTGTGGGCGAGGCCTGGATCATAGATGAAATTTGACGATTTGTATGTAAAATACGATGATTTTCCTTAGTTTTGCGTCATTCAGGGTAAATGACGTCAACACATGACGTCAATCATCACGCGCGTGACGTTTCGAGGGCTCAAAACTATGACACGGTGTTTTATCAAATATTCAACATTGTAAAAAGTGATAATAAATAATTCGTTCATCAAAAGCATTTTTTGTCGAAATTATAGGGCCGCTTAGCGCATCTAGTCCTTTGATACACAGCTTACTCTTGGATAGTTACATAGCAAGTTCAACTTTCGTCACGCTTCACCCATTTTTCGTGGAGTTATGCCACTTGATGACTTGGAAACTTCAGTTTTTGTCAGTTTTCCGGACTTTTTTCTGCAACAAATAGAGATATTCAGGTGAAATTTGTTCACAGCTTAGTCTTGGATAGTTACAGAGCAAGTTGGACTTTTGTCACGCTTGACCTATTTTTCGAGGAGATATGCACCTTGATGACTTGCACAATTCAGTTTTTGTCAGTTTTTCAAACTTCTTCCTGCAACAAATAGAGATATTCAGGTAAAACGATACTCAGCTTAGTCTTGGATAGTTACAGAGCATGTTCAACTTTCGTCACGCTTGACCTCTTTTTCGAATGGATAAAGCTGATAAAACCTCAGAACTGAGCAGCACGGTTTAATTAAAACTCATTTTTAATTGAAGAATAATTCATAGGCAGAGTTGCAGGACATAGTTATATGCCGCCGGTAGGGGACTTAAATTGCTCAGCGATCATAATATTTTTTTCATCTGTTTTTTACTAGAAATTTGATTTCAGTATCTCACTCCTAGGACTTACGTTATAATTTTCAGTTTGTATTTTACATAATAACACTATGATACTTCAGGTTACATGTGCTATGACAAACGCCCTGCAGTCTGTTCCATCAAGTTCCGACAATCGAGTACGGAGCATGACTACATTACAACACCCTCCTCCTCAGGCCATGCTATCTCCAAATCAAGAAATTACCAGGTAAGAAAGTTGTTAGATTTTAGGTTTGTGTTTTTTTTGTGAATATTGCATGACAATCTGGATATTGTACCTTTTTAGCTCGCCGCGATGAAAATGTCCGGAGAGCTAATGCCATACCCTCGGCGTCTTTGTCGTCGACGTCCGTAGTCAAAACTTTAACCTGAGCTATGTCTCTTGAACTATAAGGGGTAGGGCTTTGATATTTCACTTGTAGATACCTTGTGACAAGGCCTTTCATTTGAGACCATGACCTTTGACCTTGGACTTTGACCTACTGTTCAAAAAGTTTAACCTGGGCTAAATCTCTTGAACTATAATGGGAAGGGCTTTGATGTTTCACTTGTAGATACATTGTGTACCTTGTGACAAGACCTTTCAACTGAGACATGACCTTTGACCTAAAGACCTTGACCTTGGACTTTGACCTACATTTGAAAAACTTTTACCTGGGCTATACCTCTTAAACTATAAGGGGCAGGGCTTTGATATTTTACATGTAGATACCTTGTGGTGAGACCTTAGATTTGAGACCATGACCTTTGACCTAGTGACCTTGGCCTGGTACTGACACTATTATAATGCAATATTAGTAGGTTAAGAGAGTACATGGGTATCAGGTGAGCGTTGTGCCCCCGGGACTCTTGTTTATATGGCCTTACCTGTATTTAATTTCATATATATCACTGTTTTTACATGGAACCTCCATTTATTAGTTCAACTGTCTATATGTTTCATACAGCCTATCTGACAATTCATGTATTAAAACCCTAATGCATTAGCGGTTTATAGGGATCACTTTGTCCTGTGAAAATCCATCTGCCAATCTGTTTGTTAAACTGTTTGTCATTCTGTCTGCTTGTTTGGTATTGTTTAAGTCACACATTCGCATGATTAATGTATGTTATACTTAAATTAGACTTGCAGGGTTGGTCAAGCATGATAAGACTCAATATCCTATTGGGCTCAAGGTCATCTGCAGAATAAGTTTTATATCTTATAAATCTTTTATCATTTATTGTGTGTAATTTATTCAGGTATATTTATGTTGCCAACTATTTAATTACAATTATTAATTAACAATGGATGTATAATTTCAGATGATATAGTGGTAATTCCTTATCCTGAAGCCTTCAATAAACTGCCTATGATCCACAAACATGGGAATCCAGTCGATTCAGCTAATCCTAAATCTGCATCAAAATCCTCAAAATTCAATCCGTTTAAAACCATTCAGAGCAAAGGCGAAAAATCCAAGGGGAGAGAATCAGGAAAACTAGACAGTGTAGAAATGCAAACAAAATCTCCCATGTTACTGAATGGTGACAATATTGACAGCTTGCGTCATCGTAGACAGTATAAAATTGCAGCATCCTGGTAAAAGAAACGTTGATCATGATTTGATGGCTGACATAAAGTGTTCAATTCTTCTTCAAGCAGTGCTAGGGGAACGAAACAGAAAACGATCGGCGATGTTTTAATATTTCTTGAGTGTATTTAACAAAAAATTATGAATTGCTGACAGTGTGTTTATTGTAATGAGCGAAAAAATTCTTGGAAAATTTGCAGGGACGGTCAATTATGATAAGATTCAACACCCAAATAGGGTCTAGGTTAAATTTCCAGGGGCAAACAAACAAACACATACTTTTCATATTGTCCCTTGCCAAAATGGTTGGAGTGAAATGTTTAAAATGGCTGTTTTTTATTAAAGTACTAACAGCGAGTCAAGAAAACGGAAATTTGGATTTTAAGTGAAAATGCTTTTAGATTGATACATATGAATATCGAGGGAAATGTTCAATTAATAGAGCACTGTTTGAAAATTAAATTTTTAATAATTAGTAATTAATATTTTCGCTGTACACATAGGAAATAACACGTAAAATCATCTTTTTCATGCACAGTATGAATTACACAATAGCCATAATCTGAATACGACACAATAGATTTATGCCTGAATGATTAGTGAATATCTACCTGTATGAATAGGAGTTGCTGTTACTTTTAACATACTCGACCCTTGTTGAGAAAAATGACTTGGTCAATTTGTAAGTGTAAAATATTGCTATTTTCCAATGAGTACACCAAAAATGATGTCTTGTAAGGTTTAGAAAGCTAAGTTTTTGAGTAGTGCTTTTCCTTCTGTATTACCATTTCAATTTTCCAATGATTCTATTTTACCGCTTGCAAATAGAACGGAAATTTCCGTTTTCTTAAAATCCTGTTAGTACTTTAGTGATAATAATCATGATAATATACCCTGTAGTATGATTGGTTGAGAAATTTATATACAAGGTTTTTATTTAATTTTATTATGTGCAGTTGAATTGTATGCTTTTATTTCCTCTCCTTATCCTTAGAAATTGATGTGATTTGTTTCACGGTATATATGCACAATGTGTAAAGAAATGGACCTTGACTTATAAGTGTCATGATTTTTGTGCGAATAGCACATAGCGATTGCCTGATTTCTTCACTCATGGGAGCCCCGTCTACTGAGTATGTATAAACGATGTTACTCTGTTTACATGTACCTTGGGACTGCGTCAGCGTCATGATTGGTATAAAGTCTGATCACTGTCTGAATCAATGAATTATATCTAAATGAATCGAGCTGTCGTGTTATGTACATGCATGACCTAATAAAAAATTGCATCTGTATGTACTGAGATGAACACAGGCTATCGGTGCTATCGATAAAGATAAAAAGTTGAATCATTGAAACGTAAAACTATCTTCAAGTAGGCTTATTTTGCCCCGCTTCACAAAATAAAATTTGTATACGACGGAAAAATTAGGAACTTCCATCATGAAATATGATATTGACAATCATGAAAAATAAAAGATCAAAACATTCCCGTTTAGGATGTATCATATTTTTATATACTTAAAAAAGAAGTGAATTTTCCTTCAAATTCTTAGCACACACCTAACATTGAACACGAAAGGCATTTTAGTTCTGTCTTTATCCGTCCATAAACTGACCTACGAAGGTGTTCAGGAACAAATATAACTTTTAAAACACAATATTTTGTCATACATAATAAGTGATATTATTCTGGCTATTCGCACTCAGTACCTTTAGTGCTTTGATTAAAATGGAGTTGACATCTAGAATTTGATGGTATGATATTTAGCTCTACTAGTCTATGACCAGTCGAGCTTATGCGATCGCCCTATGTCCGGCGTCCTGTGTCTGTCCGTCCGTCCGTCCGTCCGTCTGTCCGTTAAACATTTCTTGTGGTTTCCAGTCCTCTGAAACTGTTGGTGATGGAAAGTTAATTCTTTTTGCAACATGATTGGTCTATGGTCTAGTTGTGCACCTGATATTTTGTTTGAGCCCCTGACCCCCAAGGTCTTAGGAAATGGGTGTGGTCATTTTCCCTATATAACTCTATGTAATCTTGTGGTCACCATTTCTCAGAAAGTATAAATGATCAGATAGAAAGATAATTCTTTTTGCAATATTAAAGGTCTATGAATTAGGTGTGCACCTGATATTTCATCTAAGCCCCTGACCCCTGGGGTCTTAGGAAATGGGTGTGGTCATTTTCTCCTCTATAACTCTATGTTAAATCTTGTGGTCACCATTTCTCAGAAAGTATAAATGATAGAAAGTTAATTCTTTTTGCAATGTTAAAGGTTGATGATGTAGTTGTGCACCTAATATTTCATCTGAGCCCCTGATCCCCAGGGTCTTAGAAAATGGGTGTGGTCATTTCCTCTTATGTAACATTGTATAGTCTTGTGGTCACCATTTCTCAGAAAGGGTAAATGATAGAAAGTTAATTCTTTTTGCAATATTAAAGGTCTATGATCTAGGTGTGCACCTGATATTTCATCTAAGCCCCTGACCCCTTGGGTCTTAGGAAATGGGTGTGGTCATTTTCTCCTATATAACTCTATGTAATCTTGTGGTCACCATTTCTCAGAAAGTATAAATGATAGAAAGTTAATTCTTTTTGCAATGTTAAGGGTCTATGATCTAGGTGTGCACCTGATATTTCATCTGAGCCCCTGACCCCTTGGGTCCTAGGAAATGGGTGTGGTCATTTTCTCCTATATAACTCTATGTAATCTTGTGGTCACCATTTCTCAGAAAGTATAAATGATAGAAAGTTAATTCTTTTTGCAATGTTAAAGGTCAATGATCTAGTTGTGCACCTGATATTTCATCTGAGCCCCTGACCCCTGGGGTCTCAGGAAATGGGTGTGGTCACTTTCTTCAATGTAACTCTATGTAATCTTGTGGCCATTATTTCTCAGTAAGTATAAATGATAGAAAGTTTATTCATTCTTCAATATTAAAGGTCAATGATCTAGTTGTGCACCTGATATTTCATCTGAGCCCCTGACCCCTGGGGTCTCAGGAAATAGGTGTGGTCATTATCTCCTATAGACCTCAATGTAATCTTGTGGTCACCATTTCTCAGAAAGTATAAATAATAAAAAGTGTAAATAATAAAAAGTTAAATCTTTTTTGCTATATTATATGTCTATGATTGAGTTGAGCACAAGCTATGTTGTTAGAGCCCCTGACCACCAGGGTCTTAGTAAATGGGTGTGGTAATTTCCTCTTATGTAACATTGTATAATCTTGTGGTCACCATTTCTCAGAAAGGGTAAATGATAGAAAGTTAATTCTTTATTGCAATGTTCAGGGACTATGATTTAATTGTGCATCTGAAGTTTTGTTTGAGCCCCTTACCCCAGGGTCTTAGACATTGGATGTGGTCACTTTCTTCTTTTATATGCAACTCAATGTAATCTTATGGTCACAATTTCTCAGAAATTATAAATATACAGGGTTACACTTTTTTAGCCCCTTACCCTTGGGTCTTAGAAAATAGTTATGTCATTTAGTTATGTATTTTACTAAACAACCAGGAGAGCTTCAGTCTCACAGAGACTTCTAGTTTAAAGAATCATTGACGTCATTGAAGAACCAAGATGATTAATAAAAGAATTTGTAGAATTCAAGTCTTTTTGGAAATACGACTCATTTCCAATTGAGAGGGTATCTGACGTCATGAAATTGGTATGAAAGCATTGATTTTAGTTCGGTTTTTACCCATTTTGAATACTGATATCAGCTTTATATGTAGGTACTGTATCACAAATTCACTGTTTGTCCCAATACCTCCATTTCTTTGGTGGGTACACAAAGCTATTGTTCAACCTTATATTGATTATCTAGTTTTACATTCTATATTTGTAGGCTATATTTAAAAAATAAAATGTGGAATTAGATCTTTGTATTCTGCTTAATATTTGCAGACTATTTTTTATCCACTTCAAATGGAAAACTCCATCCCAGATTACAAGTTGAATTTGGCCTCCAGAATTGTTGTCTGTGAAAATTGTCATTTTTTATCCCAATTCAGATTTTTTTACTGTTGCACATTGGAATCAGGTCTGTTTTTACTATGGGATCAAGGCAATTGTCTGAAACCCTTAGTTGATAGCAATCAGTTGTGTAAATTTGTGCTTTTATGTCGGCATATTTATCCCCTTGTGCAACTTTGAAGCTGCAGGGATATAGTAACGCCACCTTGTGTTAAGTGAGTATGTAGGTCTACAAATGCTTGTGGACACTCACAATTTACTTTCAATCTTCATTAAACTTTGCATGCAATGCATGCAAGTTGTCCATGACAATACCTATTGATTTTAAAGGTCAAAATCAAGGTCACAATTGGTGATAATAGAAAAGGTTTGTGGACACTCTAGAGGTCACATTTTGCTTCCAGTCTTCTTCAGGCATGTACGTGTTATCTGTCCATGGTGAGAAAACAACACTCATTATATTTCATGGTCAAAAGTCAAGGTCACAATTAGTAATTATTGGAAAACCTTGTGGACACTCTTGGATATCACAGTTTTCATAAAATATCCATCAAACTTTGCATATAAGTTGTCCATGGCAAGAGGACAAAACCTACTGAATTTCAGGGTCAGACCTGTCACAGTTAACCTCCAGTATTTATCAATCTTTGCATGTAAGTTGTCCATAGTGAGAAGATAATACCTATTGATTTTCAAGGTCAAGGTCACGATTGGTGATACATGTACTAGAAAAAGATATCACAGTTTACTTCCTATCTTCATCAAAATTTGCATGTAAGATGTCCATGATGGGAAGACAATACCTATTGATTTTCAGGGTCAAGGTCTCTATTCATATAAAATTATACAAAAACCTTGTTGACTCTCTAGAGGTCACAGTTTACCTCAGATCTTCATCAAACGTTGCATACAAGGTGTCCGTTGAAAGAGGACAAGACCTTTTGAATATCAGGGTCAGCGATCAAAGGTCAAGGTCAGAATTGGTGATAATTGGAAATCATTCTGAATTCTCTAGTAAAGGTCACCAGTCACTTCCAGTATTCATCAAACATTGTGTGAGAAGACAACATCTATTGATTTTAAAGGTCAAAGTCAATTTCATGTCACTATTGGTAATCATCAAAAAACTTGAAGACATCACAGTCTTCCAATCTTCATCAAACTTCGCGTATTAGTTGCCTATGGTTAGAAGGCAGACGAGACCAAGGTCAAAATTGGCAATACATGTAATAGAAAAAAGATGTAGATGTGAAGATCTTTTAATGTAGGCCTTTCATATTTCATACACACATTCACCATAAAGAGTACTACATTTTAGTACCATGAATTTTGACCATGTAACCTTCACCTTTTTCAACAATTTATGCTAAGATGTTTTGAAAGTAGATTTCTTTTATACTATTAATGGTAGGCCTTTCATATTTCATACACACATTCACCATAAAGAGTACTACATTTTGGTACCATGTTTTTTGACCCTGTGACCTTGACCTTCACCCTGTACAACATTTTATTTTTTTAAGATGTTTTGAAAGCAGATTTCTTTTTATACTATAAATGGTAGGACTTTCATATTTCATACACCAATTCTCCACAAAGAGTGCTAGAGTTTGGTGTCATGACTTTTGACCTTGTGACCTTTACCTTGACTTTGGGCTTATGTTAAAATTAGGACATGTTTAGAAATTTTGAAAGCAGATTTCTTTCATACATACATACGTACGGACCATACAATTTGATGCTATCACACTGTGTTTCCGGCGGTCACGGCAGCCACGTTTCAAGCCAACGTGGACGAAACGTGGTGACCATGAGACAACGTAGGCGAACGGGATTCGACAAACGTAACTACATGTAGCCGTGATTGTCGGGGCAAATGTTTAAACTGTCAAAACATCTGCCACAGCAGTCGAGGCGCAGATGGCCTACTTTCATAGACCGACTTAAAACGTGGTGAACGCAACAAAACGTGACAGGACGTAACAGACCGTAAGAAAACTTGGAATTGGTCTGGTACCCTAGGTTTACACTATGTTCCCGGCGACCACGGCAGTCACGGCGGCCAAAAACGTAGCACACCGTATGATTTTTGGCAGTTTTTATCTTGGTATTCAAGTTCTGTTAGGTCTCGTTACGTTTCCGCACGGTCTATCAAGGTATCCGTGACGAGCCGCGGCTCCTGAATCGCGGAGACCTGACGGCGCACTACGTTTCAACCTACGGCTTGTTACGGACGTTTGTACGTTTCCCCACGACCTGTCACGTTCTGATAAGGTCTGTCACGGTTTGTTACGATCCAATCTAGTTGGCCAGGTCTACCAAGATCTGTCAAGGTCCACTACGATTAACCGGGACCGCCGGGGAAAGGAGATACAAAATGCTGCATAAAAGGGTTTGGTTTGTTATACTTCTTGTGTGACCGTGCGTACCGCGCCAGGCCGTAGTAGAACTTGAAATAAACCGTAACAAGCCGTGACTGAACGTGACGAAACGGCTCACACATTCCTTAGAGCGCCGTGGGAAATTGTGGCACACCTTGATAAAACGTACATCTGCCCTAAAGCACCGCAGCTAAACGGGACATAAACGTGGCAGACCGTAACTCAACTTCACTGGGATCGTAAGTTGCCGAGTCATACTTTTGCTTCCCGTTCCGCTACGGACACTGTCCCAAGTTTTGTTACGGTCTGTAACGTTCTGTCACGTTGCGTTGCGTTCGACCCGTTTTGCTACGGTTTCTAAAGTAGGTCATCTGCACCGTGGCATGCCGTGACAAATGTTTTGACAGTTTAAACATTTGCCCCGTCAGCCCCGGCAACCAAGTCTAGTTACGTTTGTCGATCCCGTTCCCCTACGTTGGGTTCCAATATACAGTTTTAGTTTCGTATTCGAAGAAATGGCCAGGGACGATTTTTTTATTTCTAAGTGTTGAGACTTGAATTTTTTGTAGTAGGCACAGTTAATGAAAAAACTTGGAATTTTGGGGTTTATATGAGTTTGGAAGGTTGTAAAGAAGAGAACTGGACATCAATTTTAGCCATTGGTCCATATAGTATACAGCGATAGGAGACAAAGGCGAAGCGAGTACCGCGCGTCCTGGGCTCCTGATGCCGGTAGTGCCGGAGGGGTGTTTCGCACTCTCTGTCTGAAAATCCAGATGTTGAAAATTCAAATAATTTTTCATGACAAAAGCTACTGATGTTCTCTTTCAATTCAGTATTAAATGATGTAGATAATGTTTTGAGAACAATGCTGTATTGACCTCACTATTTGGGCTACTGCATCCATTGAACGCATGCGCTCGACTGCCATTTTCACATCGTTCGATACTGATTTACGATTAAACAGTAAATCTGGATGCAATGATTTTCACATGTTTTGTAGGTCTAGATGTATTGATTGTACTAAGGTCTGGTTCATAAAGTTATGTAGAATACTTTAAAAGTCTAATGACTTCAACTTAAGCATGATGCGCATACTTTTTGCGCTTTCGGAACAGTGCGCGAAAACTGTATATTGGAACCTTGTCTCACGGTCACCACGTTTCGTCCACGGTGGCTTGAAACGTGGCCTCCGTGGCCGCCGGGAACATAGTGTAAACGGGGGGTAACAGGACGGGAGGCGTTTATATACGAGTTTGTACATGAGTATGATGTATACACTACATCATGCGAGTTAGTTTAAACAATATTTATTTCTACATATAATGAAGCAACAATGATATAACAGTCATAATAAATAAGGATGGAGATAAAGCTGTAAAGCCTAGTTATAACTCTTCTCCTTCATCTTATAACATTACGACATGTTGGTCATTTAACATTATCAAAACAAGTAAATAGATAGAAAGAAAAGGAGAGAAAAAGAAAAAAACTAGAAATAAGTGAGGGTCATTCGTACGAGTTTTAATGCATTTTTTCACAAATTTTCTTTCAACTCAAAAAAGCTTGACCAACGTCTACTGACGCATGCGCACACTCTATGCGAGTTGTAACGACTCCTCTTCGACTTCTACACGACTTCATACGACTTCTGCTCGACACTTTCGCAACATTTTCGCGAGCTCTACCGATTTGAGTACCTATAAAGCCCCCTTCACACTTCCATGGATCGAGCTACGACTAGAAAAAAAGATGTATCCATGGCGAGTCGGGACGCAAAATGTTCGATGAACCATGAACCTACGACTACAGTACGGATTGCCACAGGGTGATACGAATCGAGTACGGATAGCTAAGGATAGCTACGGATATCGTCCCGACATTACTACGGATTGCTACGATACGAGTACGGATTGCTACGATACGCATACGGATGGATCCGGATAGGTACGGATTGCTAAGGATTACCACGACTTGAGTACGGATAGCCACGGTTCGCGCAGGGATAGCTACGACTTCAGTACTGATTGGTAGGACTGGCTTGAATTTCCTATGTGTTTTTAAACAATTATTATTTACTAATACACCCAATATTTTCAAGCTGAGACACTCTCACTTGTTTTATAACAGTATTGAGGTTTTATACATGTCTTTATATCATTACCTGACATTGAATAGTTGGAGTATTTACTCGTATATTGACCGAAAAACGCACAGAATACTGGTAGATTTGAAGTTAATTTAAGACACAATCCTCAGCTATCCATAGCCTCTCATTTTCGAATCCGTGGTTATGCATAGCAATCCCTAGGAGAGTCGTAGCAATCCGTAGGAGAGTCGTATGGCTATTTGTATCACAACAATGATCCCGGATTGCTACGAATGCGATACGGACTGCTACGACTCCCCTTCGGATGGCTACGACTGCACTTCGGGTTGCTAAGACTCCCTTACAACTCCGCTACGACAAATTTATCCGTAGCTGTAGTCGTAGAAAATTTTGAACATCTTCAAAAATTTTCTGTCTCATCCCGGATAGGTACGGATTGGCAAGGATAGCTACGACTTGTGCCGGTTCGAGACACGGATTGGTACGGATAGCTACGGATGCAAATTTTTTTAGCTATCCGTGGCCCGATCCATGAAAGTGTGAAGGGAGCAACAATTTTTTTAGGGGGGGGGGGGCAGATTTTTGCTAGCCGGAAAAATTTTTTCGGCCATTTTAAGAGCCGGAATTTTTTTTTTTTTTTTCGCCGGCCCTTCGGGTCGGATTTTTTTTTTTTTTTTTTTTTTGGTTGTAATTTTCCAATGTTGAAAGTTACTCTAAAGTTTAAATAATTCAGCGTGATTTTTCGGCCATATTAAACATCAAACACAGAATGAGTTCATCTCTTGCCAGCAGATCACTTCATTTTAATTTCTTGAATGGCATATGATGCCTATAATCTATTTACTTAAATGATACTCAACGGAGACAGGCTATTTGGTACTAATGACTTTTGAATTTGATTTATTCACTCAAAATTGCATACAGTTTGTTCCATTTTTTCTAATACTTAGTTTATGATACACAAAAAAGTGTTTACTGGGCAGTGGAAAGGTCGGAAGAGAGGGGGGAGGGGCAATTTCATGATACGGAAAAAAATTTCCCTAAAATTTCGATCCGGAAGTTTTTTTTTTTATGCGAAGTCTTCCTGCGCCCCCCCCCCCCCCCCCCCTAAAAATCAAATGGTTGCTCCCTTAAAGCCATTCCCATAATTCCCTCATTCCCTCTTACATTAATGCTTTCATTTTCATAGTATATCAACAAAAAGAAAAAGAAAGAAAAAAGAAACAGGGGCCCTAATGGGCTGACATATTCAAGGGTCCTTGGATGCGAACTCAAAAAAAAAATAAATAAAAATAATAATAATAATAATAAATAAATAAATAAAAAGAAGGAAAAAAAATCAGTCAATCATGGTTAGTTTGTCCATATAACTTACATCTATTTGTCATAATGAATAGATTAAAAAAGAAAGAAAAAGTTCCGTCTTTCGTCTATAATGGAATATTTCTTTTAGTATAATTTAGAATAAGACCGTGAGTACATACTCCCTTTCAGATCTGGTGACATTTCATGCAAGAAATTCAAAACATCAATTATGAGTGTTTTTAAGCTGGAAAGTATCTAAAACAGATCGTTAAAGATACTTAAGACACACTTCATGTTCTGGTTTTATTGAAGAAAATGCCCCCCCCCCCCCCCTCCTTGCAGAATAGTTCCAATTGGTGTACATATAGGACCTTAACTTTTTAGAACATTTTGTACTTATTTTACGTGTAATTTTCAGCCAGAAAAAAAACGATAAAAAGTAAGAAAAATCAAATTTAGCATGTACATAATCCAAATGTCAAAAGGGCTATTAGATATAGAACAATCTTGAATATGAACACTTCTCGGATATTTAGATATCATAAGAAGATACTTTTCAACATAATTTGCATCATCCAGAATTTATCCTCGAAAGAAGCTTAAGATAAGTGTAAAATGAAGAAATCTTGTATAAATCTGTGTATCTTGTTACTGGTATGTGCATAATCTTGTACCGTGTACAGACTAATTCCGGCATTCAAATTGTTCAGCAGTTCTGAGGAAGAAAATGAAGAGTCAATACACACAAAAACAAGCAACTTTTTAAAGGAAGAAAAATCTTGTCGACGGTCGAATGCTATCATAATGGCAATATCAATCCTGTTAAAATGTTTCAGCTCGTACATAATCATTTCTCGTACTCAGCTCGTGCTAATCTCGTATGCATGCCGTCACATCTCGTATAAATTCGTATCTTCTCGTACTGAAGTCTTCGTTAGTCGAAAAGATGTCTTTTACTAGTCGATGTGTGTGTATTCGCAATTGCATTGCTTATACTCACAATAACATTGCGTACATTCGCATGTTCGCGATAGTTTTACATATATTCGCAATAGTATTGCATATATTCGCAGAAACATTGCGTAAATTGTATATTCGCACTAGAATGGCGTATTCGCAATAGGATCGCGTATATTCGCAGTACTTTTGCGAAAATACGCAATGGTATTGCGAATATACGCAATGTTATTGCGAATATACGCAATACTGTAATAGTCCACCCTGCCATTTCGGTTATGTTAAGAACATACATTCAACGATCAGATACCCAAATGTTAGGTTCGTTTGGTGTTGAAATAAATGATAAATATGATTTATACATACATATATATATTGATTGTGAGACACATTATGCTCTTGTATGCATTTTGGGAGAAGTAATCAAGCGAAACCAAAGGGTCGCATTGTTTTAAAATTATTTAACCCCTCTCCCTTCTCTTCTCAACCGCTCCAACACTACAACAAGAGACCCAAAGGGGCCTTATCGCTCACATGACGTAAAAATTGAGCTAAGAGCAGCGATTTTTGATTTCCGATCGGGTCGAAAAGCACAAACTTGGTAGAGGACATTATGGAATCGTATTTGGACCGCTTCGTGTCATCATGCCATCGCCGGCAATGTCACGATGGCGATGCTACGATGGCGAGGTCACGATGCCACGATGGCGAAAATATGATGCCACGATGACGAAGATATGATGTTCACATCGTGTCATTGCCATCGTGACATCTTATCATCGCCATCGTGTAATCGCTATCGTAACATCGTGTAATCGCCATCGTCACATCATGTCATCGCCATCGTAACATCGCCATCGTGACATTGCTGAAGATGGCACGATAGTACGAAGGTAGTCATGTTCATGGCCGAGATCTGATTAATATACATGTTGTGGTTGTCTATGTACAGCTTTTGTCACAATGCTTGAAAAAATGGTGTTTACTAACCATCTAGTGCATTATTGTAAAAGTATCAGTATCAGTATCAAATATTGTATATTTCTACCCCCCCCCCCCCTTTCTAATTCACAAATTTCAATGATAGAGATACATCTTTCCTAATTTTCAAAATCAGTTCTTTTAACCAGGGAGATTGTGATCGTTTTGAACAAATACTAAAACTTCACATTTTTCAATTTAAAGAAGTCCTTTAAACAGCATCATTGTATATTTCTACCCCCCCCCCCCCTTTTCAATTCAGTGATAAACATTCCTCATAAGTTGGCGGATGATAGATGTCATTCCCCACAAATTTCAGTGAGAGAGATATACATTGTATCTTTCCTAATTTTCAAAATCAGTTCTATTAACCAGGGAAATTGTGATCGTCTTGAACAAATACTCAAACTTCACATTTTTCAATTTACGGAAGTCCTCTAAACAGCATCATTGTATATTTCTAACCCCCCCCCCCCCTTTCCAATTCAGTGATAAAAATTCCTCATAAGTTGGCGGATGATAGATGACATTCCCCACAAATTTCAATGAGAGAGATATATATCTTTCCTAATTTTAAAATCAGTTCTATTAACCAGGGAAATTGTGATCGTCTTGAACAAATACTCAAACTTCGCATTTTTTCAATTTTCAGAAGTCCTTTAAACAGCATCGTTGCATCACTTTGTCTTAACCCCCCCCCCCCCCTTTTTTTCCCTTTCGAATATTCAGTGATAAAGTTTCCTCGTAAGTTGGCGGAAGTTACGTCAAATGGTGAGTGGCGGCATTCGAAGACATTCCCCACAAATTTCAATGAGAGAGATATGTCATTCCTAATTTAGAAAATCAGTTCTATTTAACAGATATCGTCTCAATCAAAATAATAAATGAATAAAAACTAATAATAAATGAGCGCATGTCTACAAATCACGATATTTAGACCCCCTTTTCCCTACAGTGATACATTTTCCTCATAAGTCGGCGGAAGTAGCATACGTCAACATTAGAGGGGTTCCGAAATATTCCCCGCAACTAAAAGAGATAATTTTCTTTCCCCACAATATTGAGATGCCTTTCTTTCAAATATTAAGCCTCAACTCAAAAAAGTAAGTGAGTGACATTCAAAATCACCCTAATTTCTACCAGAAAAAATCGAGAAATCACTGTTTTTATTACTAGAAAGCACTTTCCCCACAATGTGATAAAAACACCCAATTCCCCACAAGTGAGTTTCAACGCGTAAGAGAGAGAGAGAGAGAGAGAGAGAGAGAGAGAGACTTATAATTTTCCGGCGCACTTTTAATGATTCAGAACTGAGAGTTATAAAAAGACAGATCGTATAAAAAACTTACATTCCTCATTCTATTGTATAAAATTTCCCCAACTGATCTTGATTCTCAATATGTTTTTGTTTTTTTGGTTATTATTTATGTTTTATGCCCCTGTACTCGGATATTCGGGGGTATATAGTTTTTGGTCTGCCTGTTTGTCAGTCTTTCTGTCTGTCCGCAAAACAGCATAATGTTTGAATGGTAAGTAAAAAGGCTTTAATATTTTACATGCAGTTGCGTATCGAGCAATTCTTTTATGACGCTGGGGGCGTGGAAATCACAGTGTAAGTCGCACAGTTTTAAGGATGGCTGTGGCATCATACGCAGACCAGACACAACAACTGCTACGGCGTGTCTGCGTGCTACCAAATCCGAGCAGAGGCCGTAATGGACTACTCACTGATAACCCACTGACCATGCACGTACCTATATCACTTACTTATAAGTCGGGACCATCACTTTGTCATGAGTATACTGTACGTCCGATCGACGTACATGTATAAAGATATAGACACGCATTTCAATACTAGTAAATTGTACTGTGAAAAAAAATAACATCGCGTTATAAATGATTTCCTCTTTATATAGACGTTGGTCCGTGAACGATACTGAATATAGCCGTTGTGATAGATTTGTGTATGTCTAACTATTGTCCGTGGAAAGTAGAAACCTTGCTCCCTCATTTTTTAGCAGGGTATATAGGTGATTTTAATATGCATTTTCACGACCTAAACTATTTAAAAAACAACAAAATATCACGGATAAAAACAGAAAGACCGACCGGAAAAACAACTAGCCATACGAGCTAGCTGAATTCAGAAATGACTTGCCCGACCGATTTTTGATACGGCACGAACAATCGAGCAACCGCTTATGTGCAACCCTGTGATATATGACGTTCTTTTTTAGTACGTATATATGACGTCAAGCTACATAACTCTTCCTTACGACGCTATATTAGCGCTAACTCAATCCATATTGCAGGGCTTATATTTCTTTTGTAAGCGCGATGAGACCCGTCTTTCTTTACATAAAAGGCATCGGGAATTCTTCAGCTTACATTCTTGACCCATACTATGTTTTTCCCATCAGTAGTTTTTTCTATAATATCCATGGAATGTGTGATAGTGGCATTTTTTTTCATAAAAAAGGCCAATATAAATCTGATTAAGAAGATGAATTGACTGAAAACTCTATCAATCAACGATTGAAAATAAAGGTAAGAGTCACATGGATACAATTATGTGATCTATGAAGTGGATAAGCCTTATTTCCATTCTAATTTAGATAAACAGAGAAATACGCTGTAAAACGCAGTTTCTGCAATCATCTCTCGGTTGGCGCTGCTGAAATCTCGCGAGAATTCCCGATGACTTAGTAATTTCTCTTCATACATCTCTTGTATATATATCCAACTAACTACACGCAAAGTTTTATCAAAATACCATCAGTAGTTTTGAATAGGCAGATATCCCTTTAAGATTAAATCAAATGCCAAATTTTGTCAAAACTCCTAATTGTGACGTCATATTTGATCGCACTTAATTAATGCGTTGTCATGTTTTCTATTATGACGTCACAATGAAAATAACGCCAAATTTTGTAATGTCTGGTGTCTGTCCGCCAAATGAATCTACTGGCAAATCAGCAACTTCCTTTGTTATTTTCAAGAAACGAAGATCCTGATTGGCTAAGAAATTTTGTTGATACATCGATCAACAATTTTTTTTTCACGGGGGTCTATTTAGGGCACTATGACTACATGTACGCACATTGATGCAATTTTTGGGTGATACCTGCATCAAAAGAAAAAATAAAAGATTCATTTCTTAAAGATACAGTGTCCCTGAAAATAAATTTTATTGAACACGTAAAATTTATTCCGAAGTGTCTAGATAGAGGAATAAAAGCAGCCATAAAAAGATTTATTTGAAAATATGCAGTAACGACCATAATATTGTCGAATTTGTAAACTTAAATTTCCATATACCTTTATTGTGAAAACTCAATATATTGTAGGTGGCGCTAGTGGAATGAATTAGAGATGCGCAAACCAAATTCAAATTGACGTTTTTTTAAACGTCTATAACTGCGAATGTATGCGTTTGATTCGCCCAAAAATCAAATTTATACAAATGAAGATGCATGCTTTCATACGAAAAGAAAGATTTTGCTGTATGAAAATTTGTAAATTTTTAAAGTAATAAATTTTCAGGGACACCTAGGGCTGTCACGGTTAACCGAAAATTCGGTTACATGTAACAGCGGTTCAAGCTTGGTCGGTTCGATTCGGATCATACTTTACGGAGTTCAGTTCGGATTTTTTTTTGGGGGGGGGGGGGGGGGGGGTTATATCTGGTAATCAGCAGTTTATCAATTTTGTATGATACTCAGACTGTGATTTGGTACTTTGTCGTATTTTACCAAATGAAATGGGTTGTTTCACTTCTTGATTGTAAACGTACACTTGTTTGTTTGACAGGAGGAGTCTAAGAAGTAGTTTGGTTATTTTGTTGAATGATGATAGAATCTCGAAGAAAAATGCTTTCAAAGCAGAAAATGAAAAAGAATTATTCGTTGATTTGTTTTTCTTACCATTATTTCACTCTTTCAAACTTTAAGTAAAGTTTTCTTTGTTCAGCGTCAATTAATGCGGAAAAATTTCATTCTTTTATTTTTCAAAACCAGGAATGTCAATGGTCAGAATATTATATAGGCACCTGGAATAATGCGGAAATGTTCCTATGCTCCAGTCACGTGTTTCGGATAGTCAAATCCTTATCAGTGATGCTTCCAGCAAAAGTGATTTTCAGACACAGCCAAAATTCATTTCAGTAGCGCCCTTTGGTTTTATTATCATGAATAAAATTTTGTGCAATTCCTTTGCAGAGAGTGCGCGGCTCCAAATTTCCTGTAGGGTAGATTCAGCATATGTAGTAAAGTTAAATAAAAACGATGACCAAAATGGCATTGGAGGGATTGTGCTCAGATGTTAACCTCATTTGATGTTATTTTTAGATGACATGACAAGATTCCGAAATATCAAAATTATAACATATATGATGTCAAATTGATAAATGGCCAAAACAAAGCTTTTTTTTTCAGGCGACATAGTTGGAATTAGTGCTCTTCAAACATCAAGCAACGTGCGGTGGCATAGAGGTGACAAGTAGTTTTTTTTTTAAACTCGTTCCCTCGGACTACTATGTCGCGGGAACGAGTTGTGTTTGTTTTTTTGCATTCTTATTTTCAATTATTTTAAGGTAGAGTAACCCTCAGGTCAGAAATGCTGGTAATTTTTTGCCTGGACACCTTATTTTTTCTCTTCAGAACATATCAAACTAATATGGTTTTGGGAAAAGAAACTTTAATAGTTACATTTTATCACCTCTGAAAAGGGATTTTTCTTACTTTATGTTTAAGTTCAAACGGCTTAAGTTTTCGGTATATCCATGAAGCCACGAATTATATTTTGTTTTTATAGCAGGTCTAACATAAGCTTTGAATATATGGAAATGAAAATATTGTAACAGTTGTTATTTTGGAAATATGAGCATCTGAGACCTGAGGGATGCTCTACCAGAAGCAGAAAACAAATTGTTTGTGTTTTGCTTTTTTTTAAGTCGTTCCTGCGAATCATTATGTCGTGGGAACTGACTTACTCGTTCCCATGACATAATAACTCGTTACTTCGACATGATAACTGCCCCCCCCCCCCCCCCCCAATGCATAAAACAAACAACGACATAATAATTCAAGGGAACGAGTTTAAAAAGAACACAAAAACAAACAATGTGTTTTCTGCTTTCTTCTTTTTTTCAAATAAGACTGCAGAAAAAAAAAACATAATTCGTTCCCTCGACATACATGTAGTATTTCGAGGGAACGAATAAATAAAAAAAGAAAAAGAAAACAACATGTCAACTCTATGCCACCGTACCACACTGCAAAAAGACATAAGTGTTCATAATCATACGGAAATGTTCCAATTCTTTACGCTCTTGAAGAAAAAAAATCAAAGCAGTTTTAATGCACCGGAGACGTGTTTCGGATAGAAAAGTCCGCATTAGTGATGCTACCAGCCAAAGTGATTTTCATTCACAGCCAAAATTCATTTCAGTAGCGCCCTCTTGTTCTATTGTTTTAAATTTTAATTAGTGCATAGAAGCACCCTTAAGAAGCACTTCTTAAACCATTCCAAATCATCACACTGCCTTGGCAATTGAATATTTTGGATAATTACTCAAATGAAAGTAAACGTCTTCAAATTGAAAAGCATAATTTAAGAACAGAAAAATTGGCAACGTGGACCAGACAGAGAATAAATGATTTGTGCAAGAACACAATAGTATTTCCATCCGTAAAGATAAATGACTTTGTATACAAACTGGAAATTGATTCACATACCGTATATATACTTTCCATAGAATCACAATATACATACGAAAGAACGACTGTCCAATTGTAGTTCCGTTGCAACATGAACAACGAATAGAAAAACAAATAAAGACTGATACTCCATATCAATTGTTCTGTTGCAGTACATGTGAAAACATACCTGAGCGACAAGTCATAGACACGCATCACGAACAAAAACATGTATTTATTGGCATCCACGATGATAGAAAGTAAAAATATTAATCTGGCAAATCGCTGATATGGCATCATTCATAAAAATATAAAAAATATATGATAATGTCTGGATCATCAGATAGAATTATCACACGCATCATGAACAAAAACATGTATTTATTGGCATCCACGACGATAGAAAGTAAAAATATTGATTTGGCAAATCGCTTATATGGCATCATTCATAAAAATATGAAAAATATATGATAATGTCTGGATCATCAGATAGAATTATCACACGCATCATGAACAAAAGCATGTATTATTGGCATTCACGACGATAGAAAGTAAAAATATTAATTTGGCAAATCGCTGATATGGCATCATTCATAGAAATATAAAAAATATATATAATGTCTGGATCATCAGATAGAATTATAGTATCATCTGCGTAAGGAATCATACGAAGGAAGATCCGAATCTACACTAGCTGCAGAATTATTATTTCGTTGATGGGATGGAACATCTTGGTTTGTTTCTGTTCTGTCATCGCTGTCCTCTACTGAAACTGGGTAAGGATTGTAGGCCTTTGAGAAGTCCAGGGAATCATAGGACGGCGGGGGGTCACTAAATGGTTCAGATGTAGTTCTTTCGTCTATGCTGTTTTGAAACCCTCTGTTTGTATGCCAAACATCTAAATATTCAAGTAGAAATTTTCAGTTCTTTCGACTAATCGTTATCATGAGTACTTCATTATAACAATTCAAGAGAATTCGGGATAACAGGAAAATTACCCATCAAAACCGTTATGATGACATCATCAAAACCATGATATAAAAGAGGAGACATTAAGTATTTTAACACAAACAATTATAACAATATGCTGATATGATATGCACACTAGGACGAATTCTGAAACAAAGTAGGGGATCATCACCAACAACACCAGGTCGCAGCACCAACAGCAAAACACTTAATGCAAAAGACACAGAACAGCATGTATGAGCTGTATAACACTAAGATGTAATCACATATGAAAATTTATTTCAATATCTACAATACATCGGAAGAAAAGTTCGGAAAACTGAAAATGTCATTAAATTTGCTAAGTACAGGGGCCATAACTGTTGTGAAACTAGGTCAATCGGAACCAAACTCGAACTTGATCTGTATCACATTGAGATAAACGCACATACCAAAAATGAAATCAGTATTTGCAACGACAGCGAAAAAGGTCTCGAAAAATAAAGTGTGACGGACAGACGGACAGACAAAAGGGGTGGAAACTATAAGTCCCCCGGCAAGCCGGTAGAGGACTAAAAACTGATAAGAATACTAACCAGAGCCAGAACTGTTTCCGTTACTGCTGAGATTTATACGACCTAAGCGTCCACTTGGCAGAGAATCTGTTCTTTCGTTTCTCGATCGCTTAATTCTTCTCCTGTTACAAAAACATGCATTCAGAAAATCAGAGAAAATCTAGGTGGTAAAATGTATCTTAAAGAAATAAGCTTAAGGATACAAGGAAAACGCAACAACGAATACAATGATGGTGCAGTGACAATATAGAAACAAAAAATGATCACGACGCAAAACCTTCACACCAACTGACAAGAAGAGAGAGTACGTACCCTGCACTGACGACAGCAAAACTCTGCTGCAGGTTGGAATGAAGATCATATATATAACAACTTAAAATAACTACATGGGGCAATGAGATAACAGTATCCACAAAGAATAGTCGAATCAAAGCATACGCAGACGAATGACAATGCATAAATTGAAGAAGACCAGTCTGACCTCTGGGCCGATTTTGAACGATCATCCACTGTATAATGGTGTGCTTATCCGGAAGGGTGTACCTGTAAGCCTCCCACTTAGCCGAATACACATAGATCTGCCTATACTAATAAGACCACAATTGTGCTACTAAAATGGAATAACGAAAAGAACCATGGGGACAAGACATCCGGATATAACACGATAAAAGAAATAAAGAGAGACTAACTTTTTCACTTTAGATCATAAATGATGAAAAAATGAAAACTAATTTAAACTTTTTATAATTCTTTTTTCACAACGTTGAAATATGTTTAGGTCAGAACCGCCCCAAAAGAGCTGTACATTCACTGCTTTTGATTTGTTTTTTTTTCTGTACAGGTAGGTTTTCTGGGTGTTGCTGGAAAGCAAGAGTATGACCATACTTGTAAAAGGTGAGCAGCATTTTGTAATGACTTCTTTAATGTCAATTTTTGAACAAGACAAGCTTGTAATATTGGTATTTTGAAGTATCTTACATACAATCTTTAAAAGTATTATAATGCCGCATACTCTATAAGCAGTATACCGTATATTAGATATCGATCCTCAACACCCTAGAAGAACTGTTAGACCATCTCAAATCCGCGACTATTAACTACATTACAAGCATTAGATCTTTCGATTTTACACTCGTTACATCACTATACCTCATCAAAAACTAATCCATAATAGTATACGGCATTTAGACGAAGGGAAGGGATCTCCAACAAGACCCTGCTGCAGTACCAACAGCAAAACACCAAAACACCCGATGCAAAAACACAAAAGACGAGAATAGTATGACACGAAAAAGAGACATGAAACAAAAAAGACTACACATAAACCGACGAGACTAATGGGCAACCGGTGCCGACTTTGGACGGCCATTTGCCACGCAAGTAGCAAATGGTGTGGTTATCCTGGATTACGTGCGCACAACCTTCTCACTTCTCCAATTATACGTTTTACTCGTCTGGATTGAACACCTGTCTGCCTAGAAAATATGATACTGTTATACTATTCACCTTTTTTAAAGAAAAATTTCTAAAGTTAATAAGTGTGTCATACGTACCGAACGAGACATACACATACAAAGCAGACGATTAAGGAACTGATGACTATTATTATAATCACAGCTGCTGGGAGGCCTTTCCTTTCTGTTTCGTCTGCTAACAAACATTTGGATTATTCAGTTTCAGAATATGCACAGTAAAATCAATTTCTCCCTTATTCATTTAGAGACGCAAGACGAAGAATGTGATTATAGCTGACTCTTTGGCCAACATTAAGAGAACAAAGAAAACAGAAAACGCTTTTTTATATTTTGACAAAATCAAAACTTTGAGATACGAAGATGTTGTGTATGTAAGACATGTTTAGCTAGATGTATACATAAGCTAGAATTCATTTTTGTATTCATTCTCTTGTATAATAGACATTGCCTTAGCATTACCTTCAGACGATTCGGTGTTAGGATTCTCTGAAAAAAAAAAATCAGATATGTTATACATATCAGTCAGGGGCATCACTGATTTCAGTACTCTTTCAGAAATTACTAACATCAGAAGTTACTTACAGAAGATTTGAGTTACTTGCTGCTTTACCTCCAAATGACTGAATTCCATACTTTTTGCGCGCATTCTCATTTCTAGAAATTCATTCCTGCGCATTTTCATTTTTTGAGTAACATGTAATTGGGTGCAGAATAGAAAGTACTACAAATCCATGGAATTAGATTTCCCTAAATAGTGTTGTAAAGGCAATCAAATGGACAAACTTTAGAATATGACGGAATTCAATCATTTTAATGTGACTGATTTCTATCATTTTGCAAAATGAATATCTTTGATCGTGTTTTTAAAATTACAAAGAAAATCGAAAAATAAATTATAAGTATCAGTCATTTCCAAAGAGGACTGAAATCAGTGATGCCCCTGAATGCATATGGATACTAGTCTTATGAATAGTTCGATTGGTAATAATGTATCTTATCTTCAATGAAAAGGAAAAGTAGGTCAAATGAAACTAGTAAGAATCTAAAGTATCCTCGAAAGTATGCTACAGTAACTCATAGCATAAACTTACATCCATTCAGATCTATAATATATGTTTGATATATGTCAGCTACACTACCAAATGCAACTTTTGGAAAAGGCTCACACTTAATTCAAATTTATCAAATATAATCTAACAAAGGTTAAATACAAATGGGTAAACTTCATATGTTACAGAATTCTTTACAGAAAAAAACAAAAAGGTCATTTATATGAATTCACTCTAAAAAAAAGAATCTGATCTGTTGAACATATATCACCACAATGTACAAAATGAAATGCCTTAATTCCCCAAAACACTACCACTTCAATTATTCATGCCAAACAAAAAATGAAAGGTATATCAAATATAGTCTTTAATTATGCATTTTTAATTCAAATGTAGTCAAGGAATATATAGTAGTGTATAATAATAACAGTTTGCATGCCATGTTGTCGTGGTGCTTGGAAAGATTTTCCAATGGCGCAACGAAGTCAATTTAAGTACACAGGGGTCAGGACAAAAATTATCAATAAGAAATCTCGGGTAGTTTTCTGCTGATAATTCAAGGAAGATGCGAAATTGAAAAGTAAGAAAAGATGGTAGACGACGATTTACATGTACATTCCATCTGACATTTTTACATTTTTGAGCTTCCGCTACGCATGATGTTGTTTAAAATTACCACTTTAGGTCAATGGTAAATCGTCTTCTTCCAGCGTTTTGTTAATTTCCACTTCGCATCTTCCTTGAGCATTCAGCGGAAATCTACCACTCATATCTCTTTTTTTTTTAATTTTAATGGTTTTTTTCTTACCCCTGTTCACTGAAACTGACCCAGTTACGCTATTGGAAAATATTTCCAATCATCATGACATGTCAAATCAAATATGAAACTGTTATGATTATACATGTTTATGTTATTGTATATTCCTTGACTACAATCAAATGAAAAATGTACAATTAAAGGCTGTATTAAATAACTAAGTTTGCTAAGTATATATACGGATCAATCAGAAGTTGTTATTTATAAAAATTTATTACAAAAGATGTACTAAATGTGTTCAAATGATGCAAATGCAAGGTATACCAGTATAACAGTTGATGCCAACATCTTCGCCATGGTTGCAATTTTGTCTTCCCCATCCGGAGAACCTACATTCCGTTATGTTACGTTCATTCCCGTTACAATTTACATCATCCATCCAGATTGGACCACCCCCCTGACCATAGAATGCACCACTATGTACAGTTGCTGAGCTGAAATATTAGTATACGTTATGGTATACAGGTAGTAATTATTTAGAACGAGTCGCTTCCCTTCTTCGGCCATCCAAAGTTTCTGTAGCAAGCTCATGTATGTTATCACCGAGGAGTCCGACTGACATTCTGTCGTAGACCATTTGAACCATCCAACCCAAGATTGTACTCTATGTCTTCCGAAATGGAAGTTGTCGAATGTGACAGTTGAAGCGGCGGGTGTTGCATGCAAGCAGGAGATGCTTACTCTTCCTGGGCACCTGGTCTCACTCTCATATCGGGAGTTCGCTTCTTTTCATATGGTGGAGGTTTTTGTTTGTTTGCTTTTGTTCCTGTTTTATCCTGATTTCGTATGCCTCGGTTTCTGATTTTCTGAATTATCGACTTTGTACTGTAAGCAAGGATATGGTCATTATCCATATTTGTCATTCAGAGAGGACAGGTGGTAGGGGCCAGGGCCTTCTCTGAAGAGGTTTGGACAGGGCCCGTCATGGGGTCCCGTCGTCACAGTCAGCCAGAGTGCAAGTCTAAAGAATGCGCTTGTACAAGACTGTAGATTGGTCAAGTACCAAGCCTAGTGTCCGTCTGGTGACATTAGGATCATATCCACGGTATAAAAGGCGTTTGATGATTCTGACGCATTTTCTATGGTAATGCTGCCTACCTTTGATTCTTCTAATTTTGTTTATCATATCACCATAAAAGACAGGTTGTGTAATACCCAAAGTAATGTACTCTGTTGCGTGTATAGATCCGAATTTTAAAAGAAGTTGACTGTAATTTTTGTAAAATTTCCAGAAAGTCTTAACTAGTTTATGAAAGCGGAAACCTTGACCTAAAAGTTTTTTGGTAATTTGTAAATTGTTACTGTGAAAATCCAAAATATCAGTACATGCTCTAGCATACCGGGTGAGCTGTGATATGTAAATGCCGTATGACGGTAATCTTGGAACATAACCGTCAAGCCAGGGGAAATTTACTATGTTGAATCCAAAATCATCCCTTTTGTCATATACACGTGTATGAATCTTTCCGTTTACCATTTTGATATTTAGGTCCAAAAACGGTGTTTCTGTATTTGTAACGTTTGCCTTGTTAAGTGTAATTCTTGTGGATAAATTTCATTCTCATATATTCAAAAGCAGGATTGTCAATGGTTAGAATATCATCCAGATACCTAGAAGTATTATTGAAACATTTCAGATCATCAAATTTTCTTTGCTTTTGAAGATTTTGGATAAATTCTTTTTCATAAGTGTATAAAAATAAATCTGCAACAAGAGGCGCACAGTTAGTACCCATAGGAATTCCTACAACCTGCTTGTATAGATCCTCACCAAATCTAACATAAATATTGTCCAAGAGGAAGAACAAGGCATTACACAGGTCACTACATGTCCATGATTTGTATGATTTGTAGTCTGTCGAGGAAATGAAACCCTTCGATTCAGATGTACAAATGTAAGTTTTCCGCTCTCGATCAGAACGCCATTTCATGGGATTAAATAATCGATCATTAATTTTGTCATGAGGAAGTGTGGTGTACATATTAGAATAGTCGTATGAAGAAATCGTATTAGCTTGGAAATTTCCAGATTTCATTTTGTCAATCACATCCCCTGAATTCTTAATAGACCAAAATTATCAATAGACCTTCTTAATATACCTAAATTATCATTTAGGAAATTCGTCGGTCGTTACGGGGATATTATAAAAGCATATCAGATCCCCCTTTCCAGAATGATCAGTGACATCCTACATTGTGATTAAATGGCTGTCGGCATCACTAAACAAGACATACTTACCTGATCTGTACATCAAAATGTACATCGAGACAATCACCGGATTTGACAGATTTCCATGGAGCAGTTGCGACGATGTTGCATGCAGTCAGGAGACGCTGACTCTCCCCCGGCACCTGGTCAACCGCTTCGATGGGAAATCCCACGATTTGGTAATGTCTTCTAGACTTTGAGACTGAATAACTGTTAGGTATTTCTTTGGTGTTTATTATTATGCATGAGCAGTGATAGGATATGCCATGCATGAGCTCGCTATAGCCGGCAGAGCAAGGACTGTATTTCGTACACCTTCTGTTTTTATATCCAATTTCATATCCATCTGAGTTTTATTTGGGCACCTGCGTCATGCTGTCTGTTTATATGGTCATCTTACAGTAAGGAGGTGATTTTACACCACAATTGTACGTTCTTTGAGGCCTCTGGGTAATCGGAAAAGTGGAAGGGTTGTGATGCGGATACGTAATGCGGATCACGACAGCTACTGACATGGCAGCTGACCGTCCTTAGTCGTCAGCGATTGTCCATTGGTCTCGTTTGTTTATGTGTAGACTTTTGTGTTTAATGTTTCTATCTTTGTACATTTTGCGTCTCTTTCTGTGCTTGTCTGTTCTGTGTTTTTGCATAAGGTGTTTTGGGGAGTTTTGCTGTAAGTGCTGCAACCGCGTGTTGTTGGATATCCCCTTCTTTCTATCACATGGCAAAATACATGTATGAAAATTCATAAATGAAATCATCATTTTTCTTTACGAAACGTTCAAACATTCGAAACGAACGGATTACGAGATTCGACTTCAATAAAGAAAGGTGAGTCTGAAACTGTCCAATCAAAGAGGGATAGGGCGTTCCATACTTTCACATCATTCAATCACTCTGTGAATAAGGAAAATAGCAAATCATGTCATATTTTCTTCAAATCCAAAGTCTTTCTTTTCCCGGGCACCTGGTCCCACCTCTAGCTTGCTAGGGGTCCGTCGATGATAAATTTGCTGCTCTATTGTGAGTGCTGTTGAGATTATCGTCAGGATCTTCTTTAACTCTTTTAAGTTATTTGTGTAAAATCATTTATTTACGCGATAAGGAGATGAATATGCAAACTATAGCATGCATCTTCAGATTATTTATAATAACCTTCGTTAAAATAAACGCAAAAAGACCACAATTACTATAATGATCATTATAATTAGAAGTTAAGCCTTTCAGTGCTTTCAAATCTATATGAAACCTCCAACTTCTATTAAAGTAAAGGGAAAATATAATTTTGACTGTTTATCATGGCGTTAAAATACCTTTCAATTGTCAACGTTTTTATTTTTTTCATATTTTAATCTGCCTTCTTTCATCTATTCCGCATTGTTATATGTTAAACGTCTTCAAATTCAATAGCATCATTTAAGCACAGATCAATTGCATCATGCACCAGACATGCAAGTTTCTGATACATAACTCTCGTCAGTGATCCTCAATCTAAACAATGTGATGTGTCCAAAGAGCGTGAAAGTTATTATGTCCAAAAATGAACCGAAAGACGTAACAGGATGGGTGGGATATCATACTACAGGATCCACGTTTTAGAAATTCAAGAAATTTTGATAACAGACATTTTCGAATGCCATATGCTTCTTCATAAACTTGTAGGAGTTACATTACTCTGAAATGGTATCATATCTTATAGATCACTCTGTATGAACAATATCATTAACAAACTTTCCAAGTAAATCGGGAAAAAAGTAGAGGGGAACAATTCTATTTTTCAATCCCCTTTGGCTAAGGAGTCCCGAAGGGCACATGTAGCCATGTTCGACATTTCTGAAAAAGTAAGTCCTGTAGCATCATATTCCATCCATCCTGCTATGTCTTTTGGCATTAGTTTAGACATAACTTTCACAGTCTATGCTATATTCCATATTTTGTTTTTGAGGATAACTGACGAGGTTTATTCCAGAAACGCGATTGTCTGGTCAATACTGCGAACATATCTGTTCGTAAATGTTGCTATGAATTTGAAGGCTTGCAACATTTGGATGCACATTTGTATGCACCTGAATGACCAATGATTTTTACAATATAACTTTCACATGGACGTGTTCCAACTCTATACCTCGTTGAAGAAAATTTCCACCAGACACATGTTTCGGATGTTCAATCCTCATTAGTGATGCAGCTACAAATGGTGAGTAAAATTCCATATATCCGTTTTTACTTACCTGTCAGTAAAACCGAGCATCCTACAGACTACTTCAGCATCTTGGGTACCGAAAGAATCATCGCATACCGTACCCCATTCTCCATTATGGTAAACTTCAACCCGGCCTTCACTACTAAGCGTCCCTCCTACAAGACGGACACCGGCAAATCCATCTATTGAAAATAAAGACACAAATCTTTCATTCCTTACATTCTACAGAATTACTAAACATATCCTTATTAATTACACATAAAGATATAAACTTAAACTAAAATTAATTAATTGATATCCTACTTTTTGGAAATACGTAAAGAGTTTTATTTCTCAAATTTCATCGATGTTTGAAAACAACAGGAAACTTCATTTTAAGAGGATAAAGAGAGAACAAAATTCAACAAATTAACTTGATTTATAATTATTTTCCCCTTTTTGTTTGTTTTTTTTTTTTTCCAATTATTTTATTATTTTTTTTAATTCATGAAAAGTAAGCATTATGAAAAACCTTCTCTCAGGCCATTCCAAATTAAATGAATGTTCGTCGAATTTCCCGCGCAGTATTTTTCAAAATAAAAAAAATAACACTTTAAAAATAATTTGCTCGCCCGCACCACATTTTTTCTGTCTCAAATTGTTTTAGGGTCGGTTCTGATATTAAACGTTTAGAAATCTCAGATTGTTCAAATTTCCAAGATTATGACGCTTCTTGTATTTGAAAATTTTGTTTGGAGAGAAAATGCTGTGCAATACACATGATACATGACACTGGCAGTCCAGGAGGGAGAATGACAAATATGGATAATGACCATATGCCTGTATACAGCAAAAAATCGACAACCCAGAAATTCAGAAACCGAAGGTATACAAAATCAGGATAAAACAGGAACCAAAGCAAACAAACAAAAACCTCCAACACATGAAAAAAAAAGCGAACTCCCGATATGGAAGTGAGACCAGGTGCCCAGGAAGAGTAAGCATCTCCTGCTTGCATGCAACACCCGTCGCTTCAACTCGGCAGAGCCGCCAAAAAAATCAATTCCACAACATGGAAGATCGCTAATACTTCTAACCATGACTATACGAATGTTCTCGCGCTTTCCTCGATTGTTCTCCATTGTTATGACGTCATCAATTTACTTGGGCAGAAAAGGTGCCCAAGTTTTAGGTAGGTGACTAAATGAAAAATCAGAACGGACACGCTGCACGCACTGCATTTGCGATCTTCCGAATCTCAAGAAGGATTTTATATGTACATGTTATGAATGCTTTACATACATTCCCTCCTTTCTTATATATAAATCTATATAAACTCACAGCATTTTACACTAGCATCCTCGTTATGTCTGCAATTATGAATCCCCCAACCTCGACTCCTACACTGACTGATATTATTTTCATGTCCACTACACTGAAGATTATCCAAAAGAACGGGACCGGATCCTTGGCCGAATTCTGCATTCTGGTATGCAAACGCACTGGAAATAAAGATGAAAAACGACTTTGTATCTAATTTTATTGGATATTAAGGCGAGGAAATGAAAGTAAAACATAAAAACCACGATAACAAAATTTAAAGAGAACCACCATGATGATCGAAACTGATTTAATGCAAAACTAAACTAATACGACAAAACATCTGGCAAGGGAGTAAACATTATACGTTAACGGACATGAATTTATGTGTCCATGAGTGTTAGCATACCCTACTTAGTAGGAGTGTACGTCACTTCAGAAACATTTGCAGGGATAATGAAAAGAAATGTTTGTTACATGGGCAATTTTAAAATTCTGATTTGAACTTTGTGTCTTAACTTGAATACACATATATATCAATTTTATCTAGTATATGATATATCTGTATAAAAGAAAGGAGGACTGGACATCTCCAACAACATTGGGTTGCAGCATACACAGCAAAAAGAAATTACAATTTGTACATGTCAATTGAAAGATAGCGTACATGTATATGTGCGTTTCAGACTAACCGACCAGATTATCAAACAGCCGAACATTCGAAAATGAAGTTTGGGTTATACAATTATGTACACGGTGGGTAATATCCTTAAGCAGAATATTCGGTTTTTCAAGAATTTCGTGTGATAAAGATTATTTATCACAAATAGGGGAATGTGATGCAGTGTAAAAATGTCATTACTAAGAGTTTTATCTAAAATAAGTCAATAATATCTTTTTAAAGGCAAAAAAAAAAAGGATCGGCGTGATTCGTGTTGATTAAAGAGAAAGTAGAACGCCAATCGTACATTTGTATTTATGTGTTATTAAAAGCTAATATTATTTTGGATACAACTTACAGCCAAGACATTCTCACACTGCATCACATACCCCTTTTTGTTATAAATGTCTAAATTGCACAAAAATGTCGAAAAACCGACCGTTCTGGGTTGCCAGATCACCCACCGTGATGTAAGTGAGCATTAACTGAATGGCGAATTAACTTACCTTCCCGTGTAGCCCAGCATTCGACATATGACTTGAGCTTCGTTTACATCAAAATCATCATCACAGATAGTCCCCCATTGCCCGGCATGACGAATCTCCACCCTCCCTGATATATAGCCAGAACCGTACACTGCGGATCCACCCTCAAGTCGTATATTTTCAATAGTAATAACTGGTGACAAGTAATAAATTATTATCTTTACTACTAAAAAGGGAAAGAATAACACAGCTATTATTTGGTTACAGTACTGCCCATTATCATTATCTTTATAATAATCATTATGTTGAAGGTTATGATTTTATAAATAGTTCACTTTTCCCAATATAAGTAGCGCTAAAAGTAAGCATGTTTGTAAGATCGAATAGATTTCATGATTGAAAGTAATGAGAAAATGAATATACACAGAAAATTGGGATCAATCTAATTTTGATAATCCTCTAAAACATTTTGTTGTCTAGATGTAGTTTAGGTTAACTGATTTAAAGCCGTCTTTTACATTTTCCGTCTCTCTGTGTCTCTTGATGTGCTTTTTGCATTTCGGTGATTCTGTTGGTACTTCACCCGTGTTGTTGGGTATCTCCTCCCCTCTTTTCTGTAATTTTGTTGAGTATGGAAGATTTTTCGTGTCATTAGTGTTCTAATGCTCTGTAATTGTGCTCGTTTGTGACGCTTTGGTCAAACGAGGATAGTCTATTCCGGCGCTCCAATCATTCACGGTGATATTACTTGCTAGCTAAGTGGGTGTATGGATGTTTGTGAGCGTGTTTTTCTTATTCATAAAATAACACAAGAGGGCGCTACAGAAATGAAATTATGCAGCTCCTGCAAAATAACTTTGGCTGGCTGAAAGCATCACTGAGGAGAATTTTATATTCGAAACACGTGTCTAATGCATTGAAATCGGTTTCAAATTCTCTTCAAGGAGGTATAGAGTTGGAACACTTCCGTATTATTGCTACGGTAATTCAATTTTATTTTGCCTCCTGCTTGTCAATCGACAAGATCTGTGTAGAGAAAGAGTACTATGAGCTTTTAATATCTGATATCATAAACAAATGATATATTTTATTGGAATACTTACCTCCATAAGTACATTTGTAAGCAACTCTTAAGTATTTTAAAGTTCCTTTACAGGGATTGCCAAAAACACTATTGCTTGCTTTGAGTAAACATGTTGTTTGACCATCACAATGCGCCTGTACGTAACTCAAGCTACGGGAAGCCCTACAGTTGGTAGTATAATATCCAGAGGTGCGACAATTATCTTTGCTGGAAGGTGCTGTTCTCCCATAATTGGCGGAAATAATTTTAATTCTACGTCGAGGACAATTTATTGTATCGCTTGTATTCTCACAAATAACTAAGACGTTCTCGTCTGAAAAAAAAACAAACAAATAAGTTGAACAATGTCAGAATTTACATCCCTATATATAAGTTTCACAGGTGGTTTATCAGACTTCCGGATCGAAAATATTAAAGTGCTAAATGTTGTCGTCACAATATTATGACGTCACAATCATAGTACATCATACGACCAAACTAAAGGTTATGCCATCATTAATTTTTTTTAAAATGTTTTCATGATCTGATCAGAGGAGAAAGTTCTTTACTTGATTGTCATTTGGGTATGAAGTGTCATGCTTGGCCCTATTTTGGTGATCTTTCTGGTTTTGTTTTTTTTTTTAATTTCAAAAACTCAATGCAGTTTCACTCAAATTTAATTTTCCTTTCAATTCACGAAAAATATTTAACTTCTATCTGTTTCTTAAAACTAACCTGATTCTCCTGGACAAGGCTGATAAGCATAGTGTATATCATCAATGGCGATGTCACCATGGTAACCGGTCCCACGCACGCCCTCAATTACCAGATTGAAGGTTGCGTAACTGGTAATATTAACCTTCGCGAGTAACCAATGGTTACCTTGATGTCCTGAATTAACAAAACAGGTAGCAATTACATTGTTTTGGTGTTTGTTATTAATATGATGATAATGACAATTACAATGTACGTATTAATCTGATAATCATAAATTTGACGAAAACTTAATTTTTCTACTCGACAATGACAGAGAGGACAAAAAGATAGGAATAGGATTGTTTCTTGTTGGTCACTGTACCGATAGTTTGTGTGTTAGTCTTTTGTGTTTCGTGTTTTGCGGCTGTCTTCATTTACTCTATTCTGTCTCTTTTTGTCCATGCCTGCTCTCTTTTCGTATTTTGGTATTATTTTTGTGAGTTTTGGTATTTCCGAGTTTGTTTTTTTTTGGTTTTTTTTTTTTTGTTTTTGGTATTTCGATGCTTTTGAATCTCGGTGTTTTTGTGTGTGCTTGTATCGAGTTTTGTTTAATTTCCTCTCCTTTCTATTGTTATAATGTTAAACGTCTTGAAATTCATCAGCATGTCGTCTTTGATGTTCGGTCATCCCTTTTCCTATTCTGTCTCTTATTGTGCTTGTCTTCTCTTTTTTCGTATTTCGATGTTTTATGTTTTGAAATAAATATCGAGGTAACACCTTAATACTGTTTTTTCAGCTATTCTGATATGACCTATTCAAAATAAACATCGTCTGTAAAAGCATGTATTTTTACCCGTTCTACTCCATATTGGGTTTGTTAACAGATATCCTGTTTTGATGTAGACATTCAAAGTATTTATATCTGCGCCGTACATGTGGTAATAGAAGTACAGACAAGCCCCACTGACGGGAGACATTGAGTTTGATATCAATCTAGCTTTATCGCCTCGAGTCCGTGGAGATGATGCCTCTATATATGCATAGTATCCTGAATCTACAAAAGGAAATAAAACTTTAGGTGTTTAAGGTAATGTTTGCAATAAGAAATAGTATAGCTTAATGTTCTAAACCCAAGGGATATCATCCTGCTATGTCTTTCGGTACGCTTTTTCGACAAAGTAACTTTCATACTTTTTTGGCATATTACATTGTTTAGATTTGAGGATCACTGACGAGGATTAAGTACCCGAAAGCTGCATATCTGGTCCATGCCGCCAATTTATCTGTTCTTAAATGATGCTATTCAATTTGAAGACGTTTACATTTATACCACTTGGAGAGTGTCACTGCTGGTGGACCAAGAGTCCCCGAGGGCACATGTAGCCAAGTTCGATCAATTTCGGTTGATCGTTTCTTCAACGCATTCTAAGATTTCTGTTATCAAAATTTCATGAAATTTCTAAAACGTAGGTCCTGTAGCATCATATCCCACCCATCCTGCTAAGTCTTTCGGTACGCTTTTTTTCGACAAAGTAACTTTCATACTTTTTTGGCATATTACATTGTTTAGATTTGAGGATCACTGACGAGGGTTGAGTACCCGAAACGTGCATGTCTGGTCCATGCTGCCAATTTATCTGTTCTTAAATGATGCTATTCAATTTGAAGACGTTTACATTGATACCACTTGGTGAGTGTCACTGCTGGTGGACCAAGAGTCCCCGAGGGCACATGTAGCCAAGTTCGATCAATTTCGGTTGATCGTTTCTTCAACGCATTCAAAAATTTCTGTTATCAAAATTTCATGAAATTTCTAAAACGTGGGTCCTGTAGCATCATATCCCACCCATCCTGCTACGTCTTTCGGTACGCTTTTTCGACAAAGTAACTTTCATACTTTTTTGGCATATTACATTGTTTAGATTTGAGGATCACTGACGAGGGTTGAGTACCCGAAACGTGCATGTCTGGTCCATGCTGCCAATCTATCTGTTCTTAAATGATGCTATTCAATTTGAAGACGTTTACATCCCTTATGGCAAAGATCTGTACTTAGAAGAAGGGCGGATAACTCTAACCAGGCCAAGTTGCAGCAACCACAGCAAAGCACCAAAACACCCAAGAAAACATAAAGAAATGAATAATGAAAGTAAGGTGAATAAGAGTCTTTTGCTCTTCATAATTTCATATAATTTGGATTCCCTCGAGCATTACTGATGAGAGATAAATTGTTTAATAATGCGCATATATTGCACTAAAATTTCGTAATTGAAGATATACTTCAATATTGACCAAATTATACATTGTAATTCATTTCATAACCGTGATTAGCGATTGAGTAAAAGTTATTATATAATGTCATCTGCATACAGTTTGCAAACAATAATTCTTTCAGTCTTGGATGTCTTCCTTATCATATACAATTATATATCATATATCAATAGAAGTAACGAGGGATTACCAGTTCCTAAGGTGTGATCTGTTGGTGGTCCAGTAAAGGAACTTGGTGTAGGTCCATTAGTTATTGTCCAATTAAAGTTGTCAGTTTTGTCTTGATTCCATCCATACGAAAGGTGCATTCTCATATCAGAATCAAAGTCACAGTCAAAGGGTGCAGTGAAAGCTATATCAGAAAGAAATATCAGGTCTAATCATTACGGCTACATTTTATTCAGACTCATGCTTCAGGTCAAAAGGTGAGACCGTGAGGTTGTTTCCATGACAATCTCCATACAAACGGATCGAGGTGTCACGTGTTTGACCTGACGCATGAATGTAATTTTACAACATGGCGCTTAAATTTGAAGAGACGAAGCAGGGGCAAGTTGATTCCGACCGTATCATTGATATGAAAACTTAACATAAAGGAAGTGTTCCAACGCTATACCTTCCCGAAGAAAATTACTTACAACGTAAAATATGATTGCAGATCGTTTAGGTTTGCTATAGACACAGACATAGTCAGTAATCCCCTGGAAAACTTGCCGATTCCTGCCAGTCATATCCTGCATTTCGGTTTCTACTTGATCAAGCGTACCTGTCTGCGGCCAATACACCATGACCAACCAGAAAGCCAAGTGTCGTTGGCCGTTTCTACGGCTAGAATTTAGCTATCACAAATCCCATATTCCCATTTCATATACGAGGGCTGATTGATATGTTGTGAGCCTCGTACCGACGAATTTGGATTTTATCAGACATCTTGCATTATTTTTCAAAAATCCCCTTCAGCATCTATACACTATAGCCAGCGGTGTTAAAGGGCCTCAATACCACGTTTAAAGAAGTCCTTACCCTGACTGGTCAGAAAGCCATCCACTGCAAGTATTACGTCATAATCGGACTGAAAATGGGTGTCAGAGATAGCTGCTTTTAGTTTGGGAATGGTCTGATGGCGCAAGATCAGGCAGTAAAGCGGATGCTCAATCAAATTAAAGCCACAATTATGAATGACAGTCATGGCAGTGACAGACTTGTGAATAGGAGCATTGTCCTGGTGGAACAACACACCTTTAACTACAGTCAGCTTTCCTTGGCGCTTAATTTTAATATTTTCCCGTAACTGTGTCAAAAGTGAAGCATAGTATGTGTTATTGATTGTTTGTTCTTTTTCGAGATAATCTATCAGCACATAATCATCTGCATTCAAGAAAGCTGAAGCTCACAACATATCAATAAGCCCTCGTATTACGATATCGTGAATCACTATTAATATAAGCATAATGGTGTATGTGATTCTCTATTCAAGTCATTATGTTGGGATCGCTGCTGTTGGGTTGTTCGTGTTAAAGTGCTGTCGCAATTAGTTGAAAAAGAGTTATCTTAATACGTTCAACTTAACTTTCATAAACAATTCCAAAAGTAAAGAGTACATCCCTGTATTTAAATGTCTAACCTTAGCCGATTGTTTTGTTCGGGTACTTGGATCATGTTTAAGATTTAGCTCTTTATACATTCATCATATTGATTAAATGTTTACCTGTTTTCGTCCTAAAGCATCACTGATCACAAATTATTTGTAAACATACATATACTTCATGTACAATGTACTGAAGCTTCGTTTTGTCTTTTATTAATGTGACATCATATCTATATTTTTTTTTGCTATTTCGGAAACTTGCCATTTCACCGAAAAATATCATCGAAAATCAAGGAGGTTAACATCTAAGCACCATCCCTCCATTGCTATTTTGAACATAGATTTTATTTGGATATGCTACTGAATCGACCCTGCAGGAATTTTGGAGCCTTGCATTCTTTGTAAAGTAAATGCAGAAATTTTAATTTTAAACATACCGCAAGATGGCGCTAGTGAAATTAATTTGGACTGCTTATGAAAAGGACTTTGGCTGGAAGCATCACTGATGAGGTTTTAATTACCGAGACACGTGTGTTGTGCCTGAAAATAGGTTTGAAAATTTCTTCAAGAAGATATAGAGTTGGAACCCTTCGGCATTATTAAAGTCATTATTTTTGTAACCTTTATTTTTCATTATTTTAAAAATATACATTTATGAATAGTGACGATATAGATTAAGGTTACATAACTTACATGGAACAGCGGTTACAAACGTTGATCTTCCAGTGGAAAGGGTACGCCTTGACACTGCGGTTTGAAGGGGTGTGACTGTACAATGGCATCAATTGAAAAATTACGGAGAAAACAAATAAGTAATAGGCTAAGCTTAATTTATTATATTTTCTTTAACGTGAGGTAGAAGAAGAGGAAGACCCAGAGAAACCTGAAGGAGCACAATAGAAAAAAGCAAAATGAAATGAGGTAGCCAAGTCGGAGGGCGGCAGAACAAGTTGCAAAAGATAGGATGAAGTGGAGAGATCTTATGCTCCAAGAGAAGTGAAGAGAATGTACTGATGGTTATATGCTTTTGATATAATGAAATAAATTAACATTAAGTACAATAAATGTAATGGTGTACCTGTTTCATTACAGCATTCCCCATGGGTAGTTGATATGTCATCAATAGCTATGTCACCCCTGTAACCACTTCCTACTACACCCTCAAATACCACCTGAAATCAGGTAGATCTGTTTACTTCGGGTAGAATACAGAGACTCTAATTTCCTCATGACACTTAAAGTATAAAACATTATCATTCTCTTATGTTTATCAATGCTAACAAAAACTTCATCATCTGAATTTTTGTCAACTTCATAAATTGCGAAACGGTCCTACTGTACACTTTTAATATACGCGGACTTCGCGGTTCGGACTTCGCACTTCGAAGGGGCTGTGTTACTTAAACACAAAATGTTGATTTTATTCCAATGAATTTAGAATTCTTTGTGTGAAGAATTTATTTGTTTTCTTGTGTGAAAATACATATTTAAAGCTATCTAGTGTCTTTTAGTCAATTATGTGTTCAGAATTTACTTTTCTAATCGTATCTGATTTCTGATTTATGGCATCAAATGCGTATAGTCCAGCGCGCAAAGTCTGAAGTACGTCAACTTGAAAACTATCTATTCTTCTCCTTAATATTGAGGTCTTGCGAAAAACGATAATTTTCATCTGGGACGGTATGAGGTGTAAAACATTTAAGACGTCATGAACATTGGACGTTTATATGATTTAGTGACCGTTTCCACAAAATTTGATGACTTAACAATCCGTTCGACGTCATATACCGTACCGACGGGAAGTTACTCTGATTTAAAAAAAAAACTATCCAGAGTATATGAATAAAACCACGTTTTATCATTAGACGCATTCAAATTGGCTAACCCAATCAGATCGCTTGTTGTTTTTTATTTTTAGCTCTCCTGAGCCAAAGGCTCTAGTGAGCTATTGTCATAGCGATCCGTCCGGCGTCCGTCGTCCGTCGTGTATCGTCTGTCGTGTGTCGTCTGTCTGTCGTAAACTTTTCACATTTTCGACTTCTTCTCAAGAATGGCTAAAGGGATTTTGATGAAACTTGGTAGGTATAAAGTACTAATGGTCCCCTACAAGTGTTGTTTTTTTTTTGTCCGGGTCCCTCATCAGGTGGCGCCACCACAGGCAAAAGTAGGTCACGGGGGTACCCTCCTTTGACAAACTTCTTCTTCAGAACAGGCACGTATCGACAAACCGAAAGCATCAGGATAATCTAGAGAGATGTCTTAAGAAGTGTTGTTATTTTTGGTTCCACTCCGAAGTCAAATTTTTGACGCTTTTTTGACGTCTCTTCGGACGTAGTCAGAAATGCAAATTTTTGCACTATTTCTTTAAATAACTCAATAAGTGTATGATTTTACACACTCATTTACTGCATATTTATCATATCTAACTTAATTATTGCTTTGATATGAATTCTATGCTTAAATTTTATTTTTTTGAATTTTTATGAATTTTTTTCTTATGTAAAAAGGAATGGGGGGGGGGGTGATTTTCATACATTTTCTGCTTCTTTTCTATAACCACTCTTCAGATATTCATGACATTTTGTAGGTATGAGGTACTCATGCATGGTACCCTTCAAGTGAAAGAATTTTGTCAAGATATCCACTTTTGGATTTTAAGGAATATTTTTTCAGATTGTACATAGGTATAATGTATGTTTTCCATGCCCAATGGACCCATGGGGAGTGGCTCCAAACCCCGGCGGGACCCCAACAAAAATGTTTCTTCCCTTATTAGCTCACCCGAGCCAAAGGCTCTAGTGAGCTATTGTCATAGCGATCCGTCCGGCGTCCGTCGTCCGTCGTGTGTCGTCTGTCGTGTGTTGTGTGTCGTGTGTCGTATGTCTGTCGTAAACTTTTCACATTTTCGACTTCTTCTCAAGAATGGCTAAAGGGATTTTGATGAAACTTGGTAGGAATAAAGTACTAATGGTCCCCTACAAGTATTGTTGTTTTTCGTCCGGATCCCTCAACAGGTGGCGCCACCACAGGCAAAAGTAGGTCACGGGGGTACCCTCCTTTGACAAACTTCTTCTTCAGAACGGAAGCACGTATCGACAAACCGAAAGCATCAGGATAATCTAGAGAGATGTCGTAAGAAGTGTTGTTATATTTGGTTCCACTCCGAAGTCAAATTTTTGACGCTTTTTTGACGTCTCTTTGGACTTAGTCAGAAATGCAAATTTTTTGCACTATTTCTTTAAATAATTCAATAAGTGTATGATTTTACACACTCATTTACTGCATATTTATCATATCTAACTTACTTTTTTCTCAAATTGTCATGAAACTTGGTAGGTATGAGGTACTCATGGTTCCCTACAAGTGAAAGAATTTTGTCAAGATATCCACTTTTGGATTTTTTCGGAAAAACATTCATAGGTACAATGTAGGTTTTCCATGCCCAATGAACCAAGAGTAGTGGTTCAAACCCCGGCAGGACCCCACTTTTGCAGGTTTTTTCTCCTTTTTTTAATATTATTCGTTAGAAATGAAACTATGAAAGAATTCTGTCAAAATATCAACTTTTAGATTTTTCATGATTTTTTAAAGAGACAAAGTATTTTGGCCTTGTGTACTTATTTTCGTACGTCGAAATAACTCAGCCACACATGCAATCAAACATAAACTCTGAATTTATTTTTGAGATGTTGACTTTTTCCATACATGCATATTACATAACAATTTCCCTATTTAATAATTATTTTCTCTGCTTTATTTTTGTATCTATGGTAAACAAAGTCGCCATATATTTTGTGTTACAGATTTGATTGGTTCAATTCCTCCACGCCCATTTTATAGTCACGGTGGGTAATCTCGCAAAGCAGAACACTAGGTTTATCTAAAATTTCGTGTATTACAAATTATTTTTCACAAAAAGGGGAATGTGATGCAGTGTAAGGATGCCTTAGATACGAGTTTTATCGAAAGTAAGAGAGGTAATATCCTTTCATAAAGCCGAAAAACTATCGGCATGATTGGTGTAGATGAAAGTGAAAGTAGAACGCCGATCGCGTTTGTGCATTATAATAAGCTATAATATCCACCTTATTTTGGATCCAACTCATAGTTAGGGCGTTATTACACTGCATCACATTTCCCTTTTTGTAATAAATTATCTATTTTGCGCAAAAATATAGAAAAATAAATTGTTCTGCGTTGCGAGATTACCCACCGTGTTAGTGCTGTACACGTGATACATTTCAGGAGATTAATAGATGATCTATCGTGCAAACAAAATACTGGTATTTGATAGATTTTTATTTAATGTGCATTTACTGGGAACACTTTCATACTTGTTATTACTCATGTACTTGGAACACTTCCATACTTGTCATCATTTATAAACTTAGCTCGAATTTCCTTTGTCTTAGACTCTCTTAGATGAATTGTATACGGACTGATTTCTTGAAGAAACATCTTAAATGAGTAATCTCTTCCCGAGGAGTTTGAGAATGTATAGGACATTTGATATATCTGAATTAAATTCTTGAAAACAAATGAGTAATCTCTTCCTGAGGATTTTGAGAATGTAAAGGACATTTGATATATCTGAAATTCTTGAAAACAAATAATTCAGTTCAGAGTTCTTGAAATCTTTCAATGAAATGTTGGACCACAGGAAGTTGTTGTTTTAAAAGAGAAAATAAATTATTATTCACAACCTTAAGCCACTGTGTTCGACATCTTGTATGACATTTCTAAAGATGAACACAGAGGCTTAAGGTTGTGAATGATAAAACATTTTCTCTCATAAAACGACAGGTTCCTGTGGTCAGACATTTGGGAATTTTTATCTGTCCAAATAATAGATAGAACATGAGTTTTTATCGGACCAAATGATTTTTTATCAGCAAATCCGATGCAGCTGATACTTTTCATGAACTCTGTCAGCTAATAATTTGTCCATGTAACAGTCCTATCACGAGGCGAAACACAGTTAACAGTAAATAACGATGTCGTAGGTCTGCTAGTTGGACAAGCTTTACAATATCATGGGCCTATTAATTTGTTTCCCTAAAAGCAGCATACACCCGAGTATTAAGTTTATTTCATTGTTTTATTCTTTTTGTCTGTTTCTTCATCACTTGCTGCACATTAATGTGGAATTTTACAAAATGATTTTTTTGATGTTGAATAATTGAACTATACACTAGCTGGGCATATGACTTTGAATCACATTATCCGTCTATTCAAATCAGTGAAAAAGATAATGTTTTGAAATGCTACTATTTCTTCTTGTTTGTACTTTTAAAGGCTGTAAAAAAGATCTTGTCTGCATCCGGCAAAAATCTTTTTAGAAAGAATGTGGGCTCAAATCGTGATACTGGCACTATAAATTTTACGTCTTATTCAATGTCAGTATGTCAATTAGAGCATGCATGGGTATCAGGTGAGCGCTGTGCCCTCCTGGGGCTCTGTTTTTTTTTTTTTTTTTTTTTTTTTTTTTTTTTTGGTGTTGTTGGAGATTCCCTCCTTTTATTGTATCCTACTTAAGTACTGTATATGTAATACGATTTGGCCTTGCCTTCTCGACTTTGAGACTGAATAACTGTTACATGTAGGTGCATCTTTGATGTTTATGTATAAATAAGAAATTTGCCACAAACTGCTTTGGTCCTGAATAGCATATACGATTTTATATCACAGATATTGTGAATGGTGTCCTCTTGAATTTTCAACTTGAAAGTTGCATTCCGTACAAAATTATTATATTTTCCAATGTTTTAAAGAATTTTAAGTTAAGCGTCTTTGTACTGGTCACGTGGATTGGATATTCCAAAAACTAAGATCATCTGGATTGTAGTATGCCAATTTTCAATACTAGCCAGCAAATGTAACGTATCGGATTCGTGGTTCATGATGATTCTGATAGAACAGGAAATTAAAAATAATAATTTCTGGCTAAAAAAGCATGACAATGCCAAAGGGTCCCTTATTTATATATGTAAGAATTGTAATACATAAAAAAAGCGTAAAACAAAGACTCTTACGTGATAAGGAGATTTAGCATTAGTAGGTTCTCTCAGGGTAATTTGGGCCCTGTTCCACTTGTTGCCTTGGCTATGAGACTTAGTCCAGATAAGAACAGGTGAGGTATACACAAATGACAGAAAGTTTTCTCCGTTGACGTAAACATTAAGCCTCCCAATGTCAAGTCCATACATGTGGTAAAAGAACTGCAGACAGATTGGGCCTTTTGTAGATATTGATGGGCTGACCAGGCGAGCCTTATCAAAAAGGTGTCTTGGAGAACTGGTCTCTATGTAGGCATACTTCCCTTTAAAAAATCATAATAAAATAAAATATCATAATTAATTTACCCGGACTCACATAATTATGCACTAACCATCAAATGAATATGAAAATATATTGTTTCAAATGATAGAAAAAACAAAATTTAAGTTCTTCTCCCTTTAGTTAGTTCTTTCATTATTATATGACATAGTCTTTTGAAGAGTTAGAGTGAAGGATTTTACCTTTAGCTGATCCGTAAGTGTTGTCATTAGAAGGGCCTGTATAACTAGATAAAGTATATCCGGAATTAAACCTCCAATCAAAATCGTCGGTATGATCTTGTGTCCATCCAGGGCAGATATGCTCAAACGTGCACTCTAAACCAGCTATTTTATGTACCGAAAGATAAAAGACCATCTAACTGAAGCAGAAGAATTACTCTGTGTCTGTCTGTCTATCTGTCTGTCTGTCTGTCTGTCTGTCTGTCTACTTATTCAACTCTACATATAACAATGGGTGTAAAAATTTATCTTACATATAAGAGCAATCTTTCGTTTGTTCTTTCATTTACAGATTTTGAATCATTATCCTTTGAGCATATTCCGTTGCATTCAGTGCAGGAAAAGCATGTGGTATTTAAATTAAGGTATTCAATGAGTAATGTCAGGTTATTTGGGCACCTATTTATGGAATCTTGAGACCTAAAACCACAGCATAGTTATGATGTAAAAAAGATTGAATTTTTTTTTACCAATTTAGATATTGAAAAATCGGCTTCTTAAAGAGTTACGGGCCGTTATAGTTTACATTGAATTATATGGAAAAAAGTTAAATTTTCATAAAATTTTAAACAGAACAGAGCATCAAATATTGATTGGTCAAACATTTCTAAAAATATATTTCATCGAATTCAGATGAAAAATCAAAAGTTCACCTATTAGTTTTTCTGCAATTCAGTTTTTTTCTAATTTTTTCATCAAGGGGAGATAACTCCTAAAATGACCCTTTTCAAAATATTTCTTATTTCGATATCTACTAGGCTAGTACAAATGATGACTAAACTTAATTTCAATGTTTGGCATAATTCCATTCATTACCCATTGAATACCTTAAGAATTTTTCCGATTCAAATGTCAAACGTCTTCAAATTCAATAGCATCATTTCAGAACAGATAAATTTGAAGCATGGACCAGACATGCACGTTTCGGGTACTTAACCCTCGTCAGTGATCGTCAATCTTATTAATGAAATATGGCCAAATAATGTGAAATTTATAATATCCAAAAATATACCATGATAAGACCTATCAGGATGACAAAGTTCATTGTGAAAGAAGTAATGGTTAGTTCACAGCGCATAAATATCTACTAAAACAACATCTGATTCATGAAAATAAAAATCAATTTATCAAGAATAAGGAAATTAAGTTATCTTAAGTCAAGGAAATCGAACCTGATTTTGGACATGCTCCTTGAAGGAGTTTGACATCGTCAAGAGCTATGTATCCATGATATGACGTACCAACCACACCCTCAAACACTATATTAAATGCAGATTCTTGAGGAAAAATATCATATTGTCCCTGAATCCACTTGTTGCCTTGTTCTCCAGACATAGTCCATACGGGATATCCAAGATCAGTCGCATTCTAAAATGAAAGTACCTTTAAAATTGTCATGAATAGAAATGGGGAAGGACATATCACTGCATGTTTCAAACACTTTGACATCCAGACGTGATACATATGTATGAAGTTAAGTGCTAATTGTATCATTTATTCAATAACTATCTACATGTTTATCCTCATGATTTTAACACACAATTATATGTGGAAAACTCTTCAACAAAACAAAAAACAGACTTCAATGTGTTTAATTTTAAAATTCAATGTATGAAAACAGCATTCCGTTGCCGCAAATTTACAATCATATGCTAAGATCATTACTGTGTCGTTAGGAAAAATAATCAACATACGCCAAAGTTGACAAACATGCAATGGCATTTCACGTACAAACATTCTGAAAATGAGTTATTTATATACGCCAAGGGATATTAAACCAAAATGCCCAAGGGGTCACATCACTCACCTGATATTCAGACGAAGGGCTGAAAGTAGGCAATATGCCAATACTGATCAGAGCCCTTGACAGCCATATGTTCAGATCGATCAACACAAAACTGGGTAGGGGACCTTGAATACTTTCTTCTTGTAAAGTTTATTAAAATTCTGTGCAGCAGTTGCAGAGGAGAACAAGAAAATAAGTCAGCCATTCAGAGTCCTCTGCGGATATATTTGTCGATCGATCGGCAAAAAAAAAAAACAAACGTTGTAGAGGACTTTGAAAACTTTCATTCTAGAAGGTTCGACTTATTCTGTGCAGCGGTTTCAGAAATGACAGCCTATAAGAACCCTTTGTAGCCATATTGGTTGACCGATAAACATAAAACACAGACGTCTTCGAGGATCTTCACTAATTGCTTTCTGTAATATTTCTTGAAATTCTGTGCAGAGTTCGCCGAGGAGAAGTCGAACATGCGTAAGCTTATCAGATCCCTTGGCGGCCATATTTTTTGACTGACCGGTACGAACAAACAAAGTTGGTAAAGGACTATGTGCCCTCCTTTCCTGTATAGCAGTTTCGCGAAATTCTGTGCAGCAGTTGCAGGGGAGAAGTTGGAATTTCTAAAAGTTATCGATAGATGACGGAAGCCGGACGACATGTTATGAAAATAGCTTACTTGAGTTTCGCTTAGGTGAGCTAGAAAGGAATACAATGCAAATCAACAAAATATCAGTGAGTTAAAGGTGAGTTAAAGGTGAGTAAAAGGTAAAAACAAAAATCAGAATCCAAAAATCGCAATTAATACAGAATACAGATTCTCGAAAAATGGATACTTCATGTTCTCTTTGTTTGATCTATCCATAAAATGTATGAAAAAAGGACTACCTAACAAGTATCATCGGGGAAAATTCTCAAACCAGCAGATACACACTGACTGTTGCATAAAGCAGTGATTGAAAACCGACCACAAAGCCAAAAACCTAAATGAAAGATATATTTGTAAAAGACGAGGTAAAAGAGGTACAGATTCGAACACTTTACACCTACCTTCTCATTCGACGGCGATGTTCCATTACTGTTTGAGATTTCCAAGATATCACTGCACCGAAAATATATACACCATCAAATATATCTATAGAGCCAATACTTGAATTCTTTAGTGTGGAAAGCCACGCATGTATATTCTGTCCTTAATAAGGAATTAGGTAACAAACCTTAAGATAAACGTTAAGCTTGTTGATATCGGATCCATACATATGGTAAAAGAATTGCAGACAATAAGATGTGTTGGCAGGGACGGAAGCTGACTCTAGTCGTGCGGAGTCGTTGAACGTACGTGGGGATGAAGACTCAATATACACATACCCTCCATTGTCTGAAATCATATCATTATTTGGAGTATCAAGCAGTTTTTAAAATGTGTCCTTGTACTAGTTTTACAAGTCCTCATATTCAAAACATTATTTAAGAACCGATATTTAAAAAAAAAAAAAGCACCGGCCAGACATGCACGTTTCGGGTACTTAAATCAAAGTCAGTTGGCAGTTCTATTATTATATATAATTTGATTGTTCATATCGACATGTACACATAAAATTTATATACCAGTTTGTGTGGTGTGGTCAAAGGATGGCCCTGTTTCCAAAGAGTTTGTGCGTCCATAACCCAAGGTCCAGTCAAAATCATCATCTGGAACTTGGTGCCATAAACAAATGTCCCATTCAAAGGAACAGTCGTATTCGGAATGACCTACAATGTATGGAATTGCAAATAATGTTATACAGCTTATTAGAATTCATAACATGTGCATGTTCAATAATTACCCCTGCTACATTCGTATTTGCAGAAAAATACAATTATAATTCACAAACCTGAATTCACTACTGTACTGTAAGATAAATAAAGGGATATGAAAGATGTTGAGATTTAAAACATTAAAATATACGGATTTTGTTCTGAGAGCTAGGCGTCTTTCAGATAAGCTTCTCAGTCAGGGATATGTTTGTGACTGACTAACATCGTCACTGAGGAAGTTCAACGGTCGATATGGGGAACTCGTCATACACTATGATGTCCCACTCTCCAGAATGGTGAATGATATTCTGTCATAGACCATTTGAACTATCCAATCAAAGATTGTACTCTATGTCTTCCGAAATGGAAGTAATCAGATGTGACAGTTCTACCAAATTGAAGCGGCGGGTGTTGCACGCAAGCAGGAGATGCTTACTCTTCCTGGGCACCTGGTCTCTTTCCCATATCGGGAGTTCGCTTCTTCTCATATGGTGGAGGATTTTGTTTGTTTGCTTTGGTTCCCGGTTTATCCTGATTTTGTATGCCTTCGGTTTCTGATTTTCTGAGTTATCGATTTTGTGCTGTATACAGGGAAATGGTCATTATCCATATTTGTCATTAAAATTTGTAAATTTATTCTTTGAAATTAAATTCTTAGACAGTCAATTTCTATTGTGAAAATCTAAAAAAAGTTGATTCTCTTGAGCATCGGATAAGGTGAGAATATACAGTTAAAGTATACCATTGAGGGAGTTAGCACGAGTCTGGTTCCCCGCGACCAGATTCTGGTTCCCCGCGACCAGACCTATTTCCCGAGGCGAAGCCGATGGAAATAGGTCTGGTCGAGGGGAACCAGAATCGTGCTAAGTCCCTCAATGGTATACTTTATCTGTTTTATTATACCGAAACAAACATTATATTGAAACAAACATATCTCTTAGGTATACAGAAACAAACATTATACTGAAACGAACATATCTCTTAGGTTCACTTGGTTCAAATGAAAATTCTTATGATTTTGCCTTGCCTTCTCGACTGAATGACTGAGTAACGGAAAACATTAATTTTTGATGATAAGATAAACAGAAACATCATTCATCATACTCACACATGTTTAATTTTTGATTGCTTTATTTTATTGCGGATTGATTTATATGCTAAGCGGATAGGAGGCGGATTACTCTGCTCGCGTATTCCGATCAACCTTCACATCATCCGATCAACCATCAACGACGCTGATTGGCTGATACTGACAACCCCCCCCCCCCCCCAAAAAAGCTCCGCCCCATTTTGAAACTAACTCCCTAGGGAAATAGTCTTCTCAACTAACGCACCCCTTTGCAGGGAAATAGTCTTATCAGGCGATTTTCAGGGATTTAGTTAAATTTAATGAGTCTCTTTTTATATAGGAAAAAATCAGTAGAGGTATAATAGATAAAAATAACATATAATGTAATCTAGGAACATCACCGTCATTTACCATGTTGAAACAAATCATTTTTATCAAACACATTGATATAATTTTCTCCAATATATGTGCTTTTCATACTCTTACATACATTCTGATTCACAGCAAGGTGTGAGACTCTTAAATTAACGAAAAAGATAAGGTTAAAAAATAAATACAAATTAAGGAGTAGTTCTACCTTACGTGAACTGAACATTTATCTACCAATATTATAACCATACGAAAAAATGGCCCTACCACAATGCTGAGGCGTCGTGCTTGTCGGAAACGGTGAAGTATGGGGTACTTCTTGTATATTTGTTGTGACTGATTTACCTGAAAATATTTACATTACTAGTAAATTCCCCATGTTGAACGCCCATTAGGCAACTAGAATTATATTCCAATAACTTGGGTTGCTATCGTGACGTCACGTGCAAGTTTTGCATGTAGGGAGAATTTACCAAAGCGAAGATACATTTGACGCATTTACAGGCAAAATATGCGATGTTCATGCAAGTAAAAATGACCAATAATTAGGATAAATGTAAATATAAGTAATGACTGTCTTACTTTTGGTGTTCATGGATGTATAATTCTGGTTGGACACGTGCAAATTTTCCGAGAATCGCGAATTTGCACGTGACCAACCAGAATTATACACCCATGAACATCAAAAGTAAGACAGTCATTTCTTAAATAAAAAAGAGGAATCCATATCAAGAGGCAGTCTGTGAAAATTACAGACACAATGTATACTCCACAACCGGCAAGATCCTTTCCGTGAAATCTATGTCAAATAGCTGTCAGAAAGTTCTTTCAGTTTGAGCATCTTCATATTTTGTTTCAATATCTGCAAGATCTGATAGTATAGATAGATATCTTTTAAGTCAAAACAGGAATTTAAATATCCATGACATATTGATTTGAAATTTACTATCATAATTATTAAAATAAAATCTAAAGTATAACCTGAAATGTCACTTGAAAATTGATTGGATGCTGTACCCTGACTTGTCAGCCAATCAGAGTTTCCTGTTCTCCCTCTAAGATAGGATGTGCTTTGTGTATGGTCAGATCTACCATTTGAAAACTGATTGGATGTTGTACCCTGACTTGTCAGCCAATCATTACTATCTTTTCTGCCTCTAAGATTAGATGTGCGTTGTGTTTGGTCAGATCTATCATTTGAAAACTGATTGGATGTAGTACCCTGACTTGTCAACCAATCGGAGTGTCTTGTACTTTCTTTAAGGTCGGATGTGCCTTGAGATTGATATATAATTTCACCCGTTGGTTGACTTGATGTTCTTCTCTGACCTGTAGAAAAAGTCCTTTGATAAAGTCATACGTTTTTTAAACGGCAGACTGATTTGATTTAAATGAGATAAAGAAGATCCTGACGACAATCTCAACAGCACTCACAAAAGAGCACCAATTGAGCATCGACGATTCTCAAGCAAGCTAGAGGTGGGACCAGATGCCCGGGAGGAGCAAGCATCCTCTGTTTGGCTTGTATCAAACGAATGAGAAAACACTGCTGCAAATGAGAAGCTTTCTAGACAGAAATGTCTTAATATGTTGATCCAGACAGTCATGTTTTCAGTGGGTCTTAATTCAAAACGATTCAAATTGGAAGACATTATTTTGATTAGTCGTCCCTTTGTCTTCTTGTCTTAATCTAAATTTTCTTACAGATTATATCTATTTTTCAAAGAGAAAGCTGTAGGATCTAAAATGAAGAGTCAAATGTCATAAAAAGCAATACATTATGTATAACGGAAATGAAACTCCGTTTCCACAGATGCAATGTACCAGATGTGCATGTTTCCGGTGATGAATCTTTATCAGTTGTTATTGAGACTGACATGATACGAAGTTGAAAAAAAAACCAAAACAAAACAAAACCAAACAAAATAAAAACAAAAACAAAACAAAACAACAAAGTAACGGTATCGCACACAATCATCTTGGCTTGCTCGAGTGCCTCATTTAAAATAACATTGTATGAATATTGTAATTAAAATGGACAAGAAAAGTACTTTGTATGATTTTATCGTTTAACTAAATTCATTGACCAATTACAAATGTAATTGCAGAGATATCGTTGAAGAGAAATTAAAATATTTGCTCGCTAGTTGAGGGATTTGATTCAGCTTCTCTTAGGTACAAGCATTGGAAAACAAACACTTATGGCCTTTCTCGCGGGAACTGTTTAAAAACACCACACTGCAGCCATGAATACAGAAAAACTGAGTGTTCAACTTAAAAGAAATGAGGGGATCCCCAACTATACTTGTTTGCTACACCCACAGCAAAACTTCAAAACACCCAATGCAAAAAAAAAACACAGAGCAGACATTCACAGAAAGAGACACAAAAGGGACAAGGAACACCAACACACACCATAGAAACAGGAAACACAAAAGACTACACATAAACCATCGGGACCAATGGGCAACCGGTAAACAATACTATATTCTTAATAAATATGGTATGATGTTCCTTGGTGGAGTTACAGAAAATATTGGTTTCTGACATAAGTATGTATTCTATCTTAAATAAAAAATGTGGAACTACTAGTACTTCCAGTAAATTCTTGATTGATTCACCTTAGGATATTATATGCAACGTGTACATTTCACATTTACCAAGTCGATATACTCAACATATACAAACAAAGAATTCTTGTCCTATTTTTATGTATTTTGCACTTTTACCAATTATTTCATTGCCGATTGTGTATATTAACATCTTTCACAGAGGGCTTCCCTGGATGTAAGAGGTAAAGTATGTGTCTAAAAAATCTTTATGAAACTGTATTTTGTGTGTCTGTATGGTCACATTGTCTGTCTGTCTGTCTATTTGATTGCATCAGTGCTCTACTGTGGTCGCTGTGACGTGGTACATCTTCGACATATCTTCTGTATCCATGATAACCACACCATTTGCTACTTGTTTACCTATTGGTCTCGTTGGTTTAACCGGCTGGAGATCCCCTCCCTTCTTTTACAGTACCGTTAGTAAAATACCGAAGCTCCCAAATACAAAACACAGAACTGATAAGGGCATCAAGCTACACGAAAAGAACATGGAAGACCAAACAACAAAGACGACGCCAAAACACTCAAAACAAAAGATTACACATTAAAAAATTAAATTAAAGGATAAATTAAGACATTAAAACATAAGTTCAACTGATATACCATATATGACATTTTTCAAGTTTAAATACTTCTGACGTCGTACTTTGCACTTTAAGGGGCAACTTCAATGACACCTAGGACCGCGATCAAAATACGGAATTGTTCCATCTCTATACCTTCTTGAAGAAAATTTCAAACAAATTTACTTGCACCAGTCACGTGTTTGAGATATTAAATCCCTATCAGTGATTCTTCCAGCCAAAGTTTCAGATCTGAACACACAAGAGATTAGGTGGATGGGGAATAAGCCCTCCTTCCCTTTTTGGCCAGTTTGCAGTAGAACTTCCGTTTTCGTAAACATCATACATATTTTTCACTCTAGAAGCTTTTTGCATTTATGCAGTCAATTCGAAGTGCGAAATCCAAGACTCTTGAAAGATGTATGTTATGATCTTACCAAAAGGTTCAGACGTGGTTTTGCTGGGGTAGGTTGAAGTGGAAGATGAAGTATGGGTAATTGCAGTAACGTGATGTGCTGCAAATAACAGAAGTCAATATATTAAGCAGCATCGCAATTGTTTAGTTTTTACTTAATTCCAATTTTCGTCGATGCTCGGATTTGTTCTTCGAGCGTCCATGATACTTTTTTGTAATGTTTCAAACTAATTTTACCTTCCACTAAAGTTTTTGGGATATCATTTGTCATGACGTTGTCGTTCTAAGATTTGATTCATGCCAACTGTACGCGATGCCATGTACTTGAACACTATAACGTAACTATTTTCAATATTCAGGAGCCATAGTTTTAACCAGTGTACACGATTGATCATTGATCATTGCGAAACCAATTTCAAGAATTATGTTTCAAGGAAAATTGGGAAAACTGTTGGCTTTTTTCTTTGTTTTCATTTTATTTATTTTTATTTATTCATTTATTTTTATTTTTTTGCTTTTTTTTTTTTATTTTTATTTTTTTGCTTTTTTTTTTTTTTTTTTTTTTTTTTTGCTTTTTTTTTTTTGTTTTGTTTTGTTTTGTTTTTGTTTCTGTTTTTCTTTTCCTTTTGTTTTATTTTGTTTTTATTGATAGAATATAATTTACAGGGAAATTGCGACACTGACAAAAATCGGGAGGACCGAATAGATTAAACAGGATCTACGTTCAGTTTTTTAAATATAAATATAATTGATTCGTAGTGTGTTTATGTGGACAGGAATACAGTTAGGTTTTTTATGTACTTTTAAAGTTCAGTGAAGTTATAATTCTTCCTGTTGGAAGATCCTATAAATTATATACATGTTTTTCTGAAAGGGATGATCTATAGAGCACAGATAAGACAGTCAGGGCTTAAAATCAAATTTGTTCACGGCCTTTTCAATAAGATATACGTAAAATACATGTATGACAATGTATATGTATCTTTTCTTGCTTTATCTATACTGTCAGGAAGCTTAAACAAACCTTTTATAAAAATAAAAGTACGTGCAGTATGTACTTTTTCAGTCATACAAGGTAACCCTATCGTAGAACAAACTCATTTTATCCCTCGCCAAGAAATGGCGGTGATATGTAAATCATTTAATTTCCATTGTCATTTTCAAGAAACGAAGATTCTGATTGGCTGAGAAATTTTGTTGATACATCGATCAACACAATTTTTCACGGAAGTCTATTTATAGCACTATTTTTAGAACTGGGGGTTCCCTCAAACACGAATGAACTCGTTGCTGAAAATACAATTTGTAGATGTTTGCTTATCATTTCAAGGGTACCATTTCTTTTCTACTTACTAAACAATTAACAGTGCATGTAGAATTTGCTCTAACTAGTCCTTATTCCAAATATATAGAGAAAAGATCGTTCACTGTTTGAATCATGGCGGCTGCCATAACTTGTTTTGGCAGACGTTTCACTGCGAAACCTTCCGACTTACGAAATATAGTGCGGTGATTGATTGTTTTTAGATCCAAGAAAACAGTCTGTTTTCCATAATTAAATGATAAGAAATGAATCTTATATTTTTTCTGTTGATGCAGGTATCACCCGAAAAATTGGACAGAAAACTTTTGCATCAACGCGCTACGCGCATTGATGCAGTTTTCTGTCCAATTTTTCGGGTGATACCTGCATCAACAGAAAAAATATAAGATTCATTTCTTAATGATACACACATGTACAGTACATTGATGTTTTGTTTCAACTCTGTAGATTTAAGTACAGGTCCGCGTAAAAATCAGGCAGTCAAATACCTTCAAATTTTTGCAAAACTTTTCTCTTTCAAAATGAGCTCAGATCAACCACAAAAAAATATGTCCCGAGGAAAACTACATACTTGGATGGGGAAAAAGTGATATAGGCACTAAATTTGGTTGAATTATACAGAACAATTTTCAGCTGTTATTTTTTTTTTTTCCATAATCCTTTATAAAGTATGGAATAAATATCTCGCTTCACTATCGCTACTTTAAGAAATTATTTCATCTGTAGATTTGTATCAAATAAATGTCTCAAACAGATATAAAAGTTTGCAATATATATATATATTATATATATACTGATGTACATGTACATGTATCACCACTGCCTGATTCGTACAAAGACCTACACTTAATTTTCCAAATCTTTTTCAAATCTATGGTTTTCCATAGTAAGGCCATTGCTATGTTATTTTCTGTTTCGCGTCCTCGTGCTGGTAGGATTTGAATCCAAAGTCACAAAACAAAAGAAAATTAAAATACTTAAATCTTCTGCAAATTAAATGTATTTTCTACAAGAACTAAGTAGAAATTGATAAATATATTTTTATATTTCATGTAAAAAATATAAAAGTACTGCATTGATCCAAGACATTGTATTATCTATCATTATATTGTTGACTAAAATCTATCAATAATCAAATGAAACAAGTTTCTGTAAGATTCCAAATAGCTACACAATATGAAATTGAAACTTTGTTTTATATGCTTGTTTGTTTTTCTCCCTGGCTAGCTGGTTGCTTTCTCAATTTCAAAATGACGCAAAACAGAATAAAAACAAGAAATGGCCTAAAATAAGAGAATAAAACACCAATGGGCAAAAACAGAAAAGAAATCATAAATAAATGTGTAATAAAGTTATGAATTTCCACAAATGAAGGTTTTTAACCCTTAAGTAACTATAAACAAGGAAGAAGGTTTATTAAAATCTTATTCTGTTTGCGTCCAGGTCGCAGTGTTATCTTTATACTCAAGTGTATTGCTAAGTAACTTAGTTACCATTGTGCGATATCACTTCTACATGTACCCAGAGTGAGAGTATTTCGAAATCTAATTTCAACATTTTATAAGCGTGTGATGCATATGTATGGATTTTACCTTTTTATCGTATACTACATGTAGGTCAATTATTAGATCTTTCATACAAAAGAACTTCTATCAGATAAAGGATGAGTTCTTTTTTTGAGAAATCAAAGCCATATTTATCTAGCGGGGAAACTCATGGGTGGATAGCGGATCTACATGTACATGTACACAGGCGTCAGGACCCCTGAAATATGTTACAGTAACAAATCATAAAAACTTCCATTTTTAGTATATTTGTATTCCAAATCATTTAAGGTTCAAGGATACACCATCCGAACAACAAATCACCTCGGAGTCTCTCTCGTCGCCAAAATCGACGTCACGTCATCTATGACGTTACGAAAAAACGCGCCAAAATTGCATCGGCACTCTTATTATTTGACGCTGACTCACCTACGTCCTGAAACATGAACTAGTATTTTAGGGATTGTGCTAAATAAAACTGCCGTATTTTGATAAGATTGGGACTTCTATCGTTTTCCTTTGAATCTTGATTAAAAATTGATGTAAAACAATTCTTTGATGGGTATGTTCATTCAGAGAAAAGGCTTACAGCGCATTCTGCCGCTCGCCGTCATCTCTACGAGAAAATCTCGGAAGAATAATTTTATGCTTGGTTTATTTGTAAACAACCGTTTGATTTATACCCGGGGTTAAAATAGCAATTGAATCTAATCAAAATGTGTGTGATGCTTTTTTTTTACACGCGGGGATTAAATGAGCAACATCTTACAAAATTGTACATTTTATTAGGAAACAACTCCTTAGTTTACATGCGGGATTTGGGTAAAACAAATGAATGGACTTTTCTATGTCTATATATCTAAGAGTAGTGATATTTAGAACAGCAAGCATCACGATAAGGGCAAAGGAGGGGGGAGTATTACTGCTACGTCGCAATTTCTCTCCGCTATGTGTAAGATTCGCCATTTATTATAAGCGAACCGTAATAATTATATTTTGAATCTATCGAACAGAAGACTTTTCATGACATATGACATAGTACTATAAGTCAAATCTTCTTAAAGTGAATCCTCCTTTTGAAAAAGTTCCATTTTTTACATTATTTGTTCTTCTCCTTTTCTTACAATGCGAATATTCATGGACCTGTTATAATAAATCAATGAATTCAGGATTATTGCCTAAATTTAACCCTCTTCCCGGCAGTGAATTATTATTACCGGTATGCGTTAAATATAGGAATGGAAAGTACATACATATTTTAAAATTACCAGTGGTGGATTCAGGGGGGTGCGGAGGGGGCGGCCCCCGGCAATGACCCCAAATTTTCCAAAAACAGGTATATTTTTGCCCGTTTTCAGTAAAAATCGGCAAAATTCGCCCCTTGACCCCCCCCCCCTCCGGCAAAGGGGGCACTGGATCCGCCACTGATTACCTAAAGGATATTTGATCCTGAACAAGTCACACTGACCTTGAGGATGACCTTGACTCCACGTTGGATGCCATAATGCTGAATATCTCAGCATGTTTGATGAAAAATGCGAATGCCGACTTACCTACATTACATGATCTCCATAAAAACGTTAATGCAAGGAATATTGTTTTTATCGTATTACATATACTTAGAACAGTAAAATTATTTTGCAGTCAGGAAAGAATTTGTCAATAAACGTCTATAATGAAATTTTTGGTTGGGTTGGGGGAGGGGGTATGGAACGTTTATAATATTAATCGAAGATAGAACTCAGTTGCAGTACTGCTTTAAAACTGTTATATGTCAGTTAATTGCATTTTACATTGTCTATATGGGGTTTTTTTTTTGTTAAAAATATTAAAAAAAATTCTTTTAAATGTTTTCTGTTTTGAAACACAGATTCTTACAAATAGGTTTCAAAACGCCGAGCAATTATAAGGCGACGTCCTGGTTCAAAACGATGTTGTTCGTGCTATTGTTTACCATTTCTTAGAAGAAAACAAATGTCACGCGGAAATAAATATGATTTTTCATAAATGTAGGAATTAAAAAAAAAAAACTATTTCAAAATGATATTCTGTCACAAGGCCGATTTTAGCCCTTCCCGGCTTTTCTCCTCATCCAAAACCAATGGATAGCAACATGCATGTACTAAGCCTGTATATTATATATATATAACGTGTGATTGCACTTACATTCAAGTATTAGTAATTTTCTTTGCGTATTCTTTTATCTGAATACATTCTATTTATTTATAATTCTATTCATAAGATAAACATCTTGTTTTCATCGCCCCATTTCATTCTGGACCGTTTTTATTTCTTTATTAACTTGATTTGACGTTCAAATGACCAAATGCATCAAGTGACGTCATTTGCTTAAAACTGTTGCAGGCGTTAATATTACTGATATAATGGGTAAATATAATAAAATGGGTTACAGAATTCACATTTTGATCAGTTCTATTTCCAATTGATATATGGATGATAAATGGAGTAATTTAGATGAACGGTTCAGGAGATATAAATCCAAATAGAGCACGGAGGGGATATCTTGCCAGCATTTTGTGACAAAATCTGGAGGGGGGTAAGGTCATAATTTTGTGTCAAACTTAAAATTTTGTTCGATGATTGCTACATTTATTTTTATTGTTGAAAGATATGTTAACTTAGATTAAGATAGCGATTTTTTCGCTCATTGGCATGTTAATAAAGTACTTAAACCCGTCATTTACTGGTTGGACTCTAAAAATAATGACGTCAAGAATAGAGCCTAAAATGGTATAATATTTACTATTTCATAGAATTTGATTTACCAGCATTGATGTATTTTCTATTTTTTATTCGTTTTAGACCTTCTTTCGTTATTAAAAGAATGACCATATACATTCATGCATCAGGTTTAAAATAACAGGAGTCTATTGATGATATGATGCAAATTTGGGGAAAATTAAAGAAAAATTGGACATATACTTCTTTGGAAGGTCATAAATCAATTGGAAGCTCAATGACATATACTTTTTTCGTTAAAATACTATACATTACATTGTTCTCTAGCAATAAAATCAATAAAACTTAACCTGGGATGTTTAATAGTGTTTTGGGGGTGTTTTGGAAAGGGTGTAACCATGAACCTTAAGGATCGACCCCTCCCCTGAAAAAAAATCCAGATTCGCCTTTAAACCGTCTGTGCTCTGCTTCAGTGTCCGTCATTATCAAGGTCATTTTCATTTTAAACTCGACGTTATTCTTCGATTTTAATGTTCACCATTAAACATGATTATGAAATTTCAAATACGACTGTATTTCAGAAACAGAATTGAAACATTTATTGTTTATTTAGTTTTAGGATGTCATGTTTTATTTTACACTTTTCAATACAAACAAAATGAAAAAAAAAACAACCTTAATTTAGTACAGTGTACCATACCATGTTATATTCAGAATTACAAATTTGAAAAGAATTGATATTGACATACTTGCTTGACTGCTGAGAAATATGAAAAAGAAAATAAATATCCGATTCATACTATAATGTACAACTTGTGTACAACACCTCTGAAAATGATGTCAAAATACCACAGGTAACATTATGTGTATCATAAGTTTATTTATTTTTGTTATCTGTTATCAGGATTGACCTGAGTAAACTTCCGCCTTATCACTCCTAAGGAACGAAAGACGAAATGCATGATATTTTGAAATATACAGGTATTGAACAACTTGTTGTATTTTACATGTACCTTCATGACATTGCAAAAATCATGAAGAGAACATGTCAAACACCGTTCAATTTTATTTACAATTAAAGTTATATTTTTACTATGCACAACTTGAACTACAGGAGGTCGTACCCGAGTTAATATATATATATAGCTGCCAATCAAATCGCTTCGTTTACTCTTTGTCGCGCTTACATACATAGGAGCAAGAGAATTGATATCCTGGTAGAAGGGGTTTGGTATCTGCGCCTTAAGTTTTCTGGTGGTTAAGCTGTCGGGGACAGTAATCTGTACGTTGCTGGTTAGAGTTGTCCCAGCGATACACATAATATATACTTTTATGATATTATGTGTTGTATTAAGAATATTTCATTGTCTGTGTTTTATATATATGTCTGTAGAGTTTATTTTCATAGGAAAAATGCGACTCTTCCGACATGTTATCTTTTCTCCAAATTTGGCTACATAATCCCTTTGTTCTGTACAATTATAGAAATACTAAGCATGCATTTTATTTACGAAAGGTCAAATATGGTAACGTTTTATATCAATGTTGCCCAATGGTATGGATGTTAATTAAAATTTCAAATTTAGCGACTTGTTATTCTACTATATACATGAAAGAAAAAAAATAATAAATAGATAAATAAATTACTAAGGATGTGTGCCTACCAAACAAATATCTGCCTCTGATGCCTTAAATCATATCAAAACATCTGGACTTACGACTCTAAGTAAAATGTGAATCGAATAGGTACATGTAAATGTAAAAGATAAACAAAAAAGAAAAAGAAAAAAAAAGAAACACCTTATTCAATCAGGTTTTTTTTTTATCTCAAAACCCGTGTATTTGTTTCACATCTTTTATCATGAAAAATCTTCGCTACGAAAGGAAACAAAATTCTAAATTCGATATGAATTTCCTCTTTTCCGACATGAAGGGATATACTTTTTTGTCGTAAAATCGTTTTTTCTAGGATGAAAATAAAATACAATAAAAATACTATATTTTTTTCCGTACGTTTCGGCCAACGGCCTTCCTCAACGGATTAAAATGGCCTTCCTCAACGGATCAAATGTTACATCATGAAAATAAAACAAAATCAAAAAAGCTCTGCTCATAATTTTAAAGGTATCCGTTGTACAATCTGACAATAGAGTCATTTAACGTAGCAATCATCTCCATTGTAACAGTGTAAGGTTTACACTTAAGCCGAGCTTCCACTGTCGCGAATGCAGAGGCGATAGAGCTACGATTAATCGTCTTGATTAAATCCTCTCATTCGCGAGCATTCTCGTTTCATCGTGTCACTATCGTGTCATGTTCTCCTACATTCTTCTCTGTTCGCGGTACTGACGCGAATGCTTCAAAATGTTTAAAACATTCGCGTATGAATTCTTATTCGCCTCACACTCGCGGCACATGAGCAGCGCATTCGCCTTGCTTACTCCTCCATTCACAGCGCGTTCTCCTCACATTCGCATGCATTCTTGTTCCCAAGGTGGAGGAGAATGAACCACGATAGAGCCACGATAGAGCCCCGACACGAAAGAATCTGACATGAATGTGATGCGATTGCACCGAGAATGTGACGCGAATGAAAAATTAAACGCGAATCAGCAACGATCTTAACACGATAGTAACACGATATTGCTACGATAGTACTACATACATACATGACAGTGACAATGATAATTATCTCAGAAGTGATGTAAAAGTGTGCAGATCAATATTTTGAAAACTTTGACAATGCCTTTCAAGAGAAAACATCCTGGAAAGAGGTCAAAGTCAACAAAGGGCATTGTTGCTCCTGGATATGTCAAATGATTCTGATTTTGCTCACATTCTTGTCATGATCGCAGTGCTATCGGGTTAAAGTCGTGTCTCAATCACCTGCATCGCAGCGCTATCGGGTTAAAGTCGTGTCTCAATCTCCTGCATTCGCCTCTAATTCGCCTCAGTGTCTTTTTATCGTGGCACATTCTTCTCTATTCTTATTACACTCGCCTCACCATCGTAGCGGACACGATTGTTCAATCGCCTCTGATTGTAGCTCATTCTCCTCTTCATTCGCGACTGTGGAAGCCCGGCTTCAGCTACGATGCCCTACGATGTCCACGATTGAGCAAAATCGTGGAGCGCCACCATTCTATAAATAAAATTGGTCTTCACACGCTCTCCGACGCTCCATTACGCTCTGGCACGAGCAGTAGCGATTAATTACGATTGTAGGTAAGATCTGTTACAATTTTCATCCCGTTCTCTGAAGCTTCATTACGTTCCCGTTCGATTACCATGATGAGCTATTGCGCTTTGACACGCTCTATCACGGTTCCCTGAGCTTGTCAAGTTTTGTTGCGATCTGTTACGATGCAGTACTACGATGCGATAAAAATTGCCGCGATTTAACACGATTTGATATGAAATAGACTACCAGTTTGAATACCACTTGCAATATCCGAACAGGATTTAGCTTAAAGGCCCCTTCACATATGGACGAAAGCCCTCCGACGTCAACTTGCGCAAACTTGCGAATAAGGTTTTTGCAAAATTCGTTTCCGTTTGCATATCAACGTTATACTTCGTTGTTGACTTCGCGCGGATTCGTTTGTGTGCGTCTTGATTCGTTTCGTTTAGTTCTGTTCGTCGTTAATTTTTGAACATGTTCAAAATTTCTCAGCGAATTAAATTTTCGTCCATCATTCGTAAGTATTCGTCATAATGCGCTATAATGCGTTAATCATTCGGTATGCATTCGTTATATGTTCGTCGACGTTCGCAAGGGACTAGAATGTGACCTACTGTTTTGCATATTACACAACGTATTTGCATTCCAGGCAACTGAAAGCGCACCTTTTCGGTATTTTACTTATTGGTGCGACCTGTAACGAATAGCGACGATGCGTAAATAATTCAATCGGAATTAAATGGCGAATAAAAATGAATTATTGCGATAGGTTAACGATACGAAACGAACAGCAAACGTTTTAGTAATAATCATTACGAAGGGTTACTACTCCATACGAATAGCAACGAAAACTTTGCTTTTTTAAACATCTTACAAATTTATTTATTTTTATTGTGAAAAGGGAATTATTCTAGGAATTATTTGTTCAAAATGGAAGAAACACAACGTCTGGTTCTTCTGTGTACGACTGCAATAGCCCATTAGGTAGTGCTACGGCAACAACTCAACACCTCAACTCAGTATTATCAGATGCCGTATCAGATGGAGAAGAGAAGATCTTGAGAAGACCATTGCTTCATCACGACATGTGGCGCCAATTTTGAATTTATGATCATCTCATGGTTGATCTCAGTAGAGACAATCCTAGATCCTTCAAGAAATTAGACTTTTTGTCTGCTTATCACTGCTTCTGACCCCCCCCCCCTCCCCAAAAAAAATTAATTGAAAAAAATAGAATAAAAAATAAATAAATAAAATTAAATTAAAAATAGAATTGATAAAGAAATCTATACTCCCAAAACAATTCAATCTTAATGAACTTCTGTTTTCTGAGTGGCCTTGACCTATAAGAGATTAGTAAGAATTTTATGTGTTTGTTAATTTATTTTTCATATTAATAACCTGAAACGACAATTTCATATACCTGTATATAACCTTGACCTTTAATCCTATAATTACCTTGGAGACCTTTGAAGGAAAGCTCAGATCATGCAAAACATTTTGTGAAGTCTGCTGAATTAGTATTTTCATATCCTATATTACATTGGTTAACAAATGACCTTGATCTTTAAGAAATTGCCCATTTTAGTGGCATGCCCAAAAGCTCATAATCAAAAACAATTTGTCGATGTATGATGATGATATGAGCAACCTATACATAAGAAGTTGAGTGTGATCCCCTCTTGATAATAATCATAACTCTTATATAATTACATGTATAGAACACATGGGTGTATTTTTCTATTGTAATTATATATTCTTTCATATCATTTGGGCAAGAAATACATTTTAATGAATGTTTGAAATATTTCATGCTGTAAATGCTATAATTAAGCTATAAAGTGACCTTGACTTCTGAACGACATTAAGTGACCTTTGATCCAAACTGGCGTTATCCAAATGAACTTCTGAAACCAAAAAATCAAATTCTGATGTATACATACATGCAAGCGCGGATCCAGAGGGGGGGGGGTCGGGGGGTCCAGACCCCCCCCCCCCCTGGAATTTTCAAAACATTGCTAAATTTTTGTTTTTAATATTCATATTTCATAAGATTAAGACCCAATTCCCCTTTTGTTGTCATGATACTGTATTTGAAAAATATATCGTCAATTTGTATTTGACATCTTTCATTTTGATAATATTTTGCCGTCAGTTTTTCAAAATTTTTCTCTGGCTCGCTTCCGCTCGCCATAACTTATTACAACATGTACATTATTTTCAAATGATGCTGCGCTTTCCTATATACATGTACAACACATATACATTACACCTTGGTCAATAAACAAGGGCACTAAAGAAACTGAAAAAGACACGAATAGTGTTCCAATTCTTGGAAAAAAATTTCGCTGGCTCGCTATCGCTTGCTATTTGTTGTATTAACATATTAGAACTGACAATCAATTCAATCAATTACTATGATGTGAAAATTAAAAATTTTAAGCTGTTTGCTCGCCATTGCTCTCCAGTCACCTGTTTTATTAATAATTAGAGACAGAACTGGCAATCATCAATCAATAACTTATTTTCTTGCGTTTGCGGTGTTTTTTTTTTTTTTTTTTTTTTTGCTCTTCAAAAAATTCGGACTTTAGGACCCCCCCCCCCTCTGAAAAAAAATCCTGGATCCGCCCATGGTCATGTATTATATAAAGATGTACATGTATGAGCTCAGACGGACAGATAGAGAGGTGGACTAAATGATTGACTCACAGACAGCTTTTTTCGGTGATCATAAAAACATCAATAATTTGTTTTCAACAAATAGTTAATGGAGTTTATTTTCACGTTAAGTGTATATTACAAAACCAGCCAGATAGTTCTTACGGACTACTAGGCCGATTTTCTGGCTGCTTCCTTCCCGATACTCTACACGTACCTTTCCCCTTTCCTCTTGGCATAATTGTACTAACGTGGAAATGTCGCGGCTAGCTTCGGAAGAGTTCGTGTAAATGCGCAACGCTGCGTAAACTTTCGCATATTTACGCTCCTAATCGCAAGTGAAAAAACAAATACACAATGCTCATTCTAACGTATCATAGCGCGAAGCCGTTACAATTCGAAGTGATTCGTTTCTTATTCGCAATAAGCAGTTCCAATACGTTTGCACTTCGTTATGATCATATTTTTGAAGACCGTTTTCGTTAAAATTCGTCAAGTTTGACAAATTTTACTCATTCGCAAGGCTTCGTTCTATGGATTCGTCATATGTGAAGGGGCCTTTAAAACATCCAGGAGATGAAGATTTTATATCGTAATACGCTGGAAGTGGCGTTGATGAACCCTATTTTCTCTTTCTTTTTTCGATTAATAACGGTAACATTTTTGCTGAGCAATTCAAATCTTTGATTGCGTCTATATATTAAACTCGTTCGAAGACAATTAATGCAGCACCTCACTGGTTATAAAGACTTCTTTTTTAGTCTTCTTCAGATGATAGAAATTGTTGCAGATGTTAAAAACTCTTGTAACCCCCCCCCCCCCCCCCGCCCAAAAAACTGTTTGTCTTATAATAATTTTCATTATAAGAATAGTGGAATCGCAACGCATCTTGTAGATTGTTGATTAAGGTATTCGACCCCTAATGCATTTTCAATGATAAATTCCAGAGATAAGAAATTTCTTTCTCTTCTAAATGAATGATACACATACTTTTCTAGCTAAATTTAGGGATTACACTTCTCACACAGTGACCTACTCCGTCATCCCGAAGATTCCCGATCATGAAATCATCGGCATTTGTCGGGAAATTATGAAAATGTGCATAAATTTTTACCGGAAGTACTCTATTAGGGTGCGGGATCCTTAAATTGTGGAAACCGTAACAAATCGTCAAAGAGCGTGAGTGAAATCGTAGTGGATCGTAGGAGAACGTGTTTCTACGATCGGATATTATGTTCTGTTTTGTCAAGGTCTGCCACGCCCCATTACACTCTATCACGATGTAACAATCAATCGAGATATTCGTAGCAATGTTTTTGAGAATCAAAAATTTTGCCACGATCTCTGCGATTTCCTACTATCATCACGATTCACCACGCTCTCTTACGATCGTCACGATTCGACCCCACGCTCTCTTACGATTCCTACGATTCACCTCAATCGGGGCGATTGTGGCTAATGCTAGGTTAACACTTAGCCACGATGCCCTCCGATGTCCACGATTGAGCAAAATCGTGGAGCTCCACGATTCTATAAATAAAATTGGTCTTCACACGCTCTCCGACGCTCCATCACGCTCATATCCGCGCTGTAGCGATTTGTTACGATTGTAGATAAGATCTCTTACGATTTGCATCCCGTTCTCTGAAGCTTCGTTACGTTCCCGTTCGATTACCACGATGAGCTATTACGTTTTGCCACGCTCTATCACGGTTGCGATCTGTTACGATGCAGGACTACGATTTGCCGCGATTTAACACGATTTGATATGAAATAGAAACCAGTTTAATACCACTTGCAATATCCGAACAAGATTCAGCTTAAAATCCAGAAGATGAAGATTTTATATCGCAAAACGCTGGAAATGGCATTGATTGACCTTATTTGATCTTTCTTTTTTTGATTATTAAAGGTAACAATTTTGTTGAGCAATTCAAACTCGTTCGAAGACAATAAATGCAGCACCTCACTGATTATCAAGACTTCTTTTCTTAGTCTTCTTCATATGTTAGAAATTGTTGCGGATGTTAAAAACTCTTGTAATCCATAAAAAAGGGGTTGTCATATTATAATTTTCATTATAGGAACATTTGAATCGCAACGAATCTTGTAGATCGTGGACTGAATCGTGGAAACTGTAACAAATCGTCAAAGAGCGTGAGTGAAATCGTAGTGGATCGTAGGAGAACGTGTTTCACCAAATTCTCCTACGATGGCATATTACGATCTGTTGCGCTTTGTCAAGATATGTTACGCTCTACTACGCTCCATCACTTTCACTACGCTCCACTACGCTCTATCACGATGTAAGGATCAATCGGGACAATCGTAGCAATTTTTTTGAGAATCAAAAATTTTGCCACGATCTCTGCGATCTCCTACGATCATCACGATTCCACCACGCTCTCTTACGATCGTCACGATTCAACCCCACGCTCTCTTACGATCTCTACGATTCACCTCAATCGGGGCAATCGGGGCGATCTTGGCTAAGTGTAAACCTAGCATAAGTAAGGGTTATTCTACTGTCTCCGAGAGCGTAGCCCGAGGAGCAGTTGAATAACCCACCTGTTGAACGGCAATTGTAAGGCCATCAAACAATTATCATCAATGAAAGGGTAATTCTTGATTGCTAGCTAAAGAAAACTACTCATGGTAGTCAGTCAACGACTCAGTCAATCATTCAATCATTATTTCAATCAATAATCTAATCATTTCTATACAATTAAAATTATTGCACCGTCTTGAAGGGTGTCAATTACCGTCTACAACGTAGACCGTGCAACAAAGTATGGTAAACTGTATGCCTGGTAAGATACTACATATATATTGTCTATATATATCTTGAATAGTAATAATGCCCTGGATATATTTGTAAGACGCCCAGGTCTTGAAAAGCAAAGGGAAAAAACTCTTCTACAACTTAGGTATATTGTACATGATATATAGAGAAAAAAGACAATTTAAATGCTTCATAAGTTATTCCTCTTTGTTTTTCTAGCCACATGATTTCTTGGCTATGGGCATTATTGCCTTTCAGAAAATCTATATCCCATAGTACCTTACTAGGCATTGTACATCGGATATCTTAAGAGAAAGGAGGGGATCTCCAACAACCCTCGGTTACAGCACCCACAGCAACACACCTAAACACCCGATGCTAAAAAGCATAAAGCACACATGCACAAAAAGAAACGCAAAAGGCAAAATGAACGCCAAATAATAAGAAACAGCCAACACAAATGACTACACATAGACCAACGAGACAAATTAGCAAACGATGCCGACGTAGGACGGCCTTCTGCCACGCTAGAAGCAGACGGAGTGGTTATCCGGATTAGGTCAGCACATCCCTCCCACTTTTCCGCTAACCCAGATGTCTCGAAAAAAGCACAATTGTGGTGTAAAATAACCTCCTCACTGAGAGATGACCATACAATCAGACAGCATAACACAGGGGCCCAAAAACACAGGGATGAATATGTAAATGGATATAAAAACAGAAGGCGTACAAAATAAAGTCCGTGCTCTGTCGGCTGTAGCGAGATCATGCATGTTACATGTATAACCCGAGGAGTCAGAGATGACAGATGATCGGGGCCCTGTCTTCTCTAAAGAGGTTTGGGCAGGACCAGTCATGAAGTCCTGTCGTCACAGTCAGTCACAGTCAGTCAGTAAGAATGCGCTTGTACAAGACTGTAGATTGGTCCAGTAACAAAGAAAGTGACCGTCTGGTGACGGAAAGATCACATCCACGGTATAAAAGGCGTCTGATAATCCTAACACAATTTCGATGGTATGTTTGTCTACATTTGATCTTTCTTAATTTGTTAATTGTGTCACCATAAAATACAGGTTGTGAAATACCCATTTCTTTTGGGCCATCCAACCAAAGATTGTACTCTATGTCTTCCGAAATGGAAGTAACCGGATGTGACAGTTCTACCGAATTGAAGCTGCGGGTGTTGCATGCAAACAGGAGATGCTTACTCTTCCTGGGCACCTGGTCTCACTCCCATAGCGGGAATTCGCTTCTTTTCATATGGTGGAGGGTTTTTTTTTTGGTTTGCTTTGGTTCCTGTTTTATCCTGATTTTGTATGCCTTCGGTTTCTGATTTTCTGAATTATCGATTTTGTGCTGTATACAGGGATATGGTCATTATTCATATTTCCCATTGTAAATCTATGAAAGTCCAAAACATCAGTACGTGAATTAGCATACTGGATGAGGTGCTTGTCATCTTTGAACCTTTTTCAAATACTTTCAAATAGACCCTAGATTATAGGGATATCGTTCTGGTCTATAAATTCGAATGACTCAAACTCATAACATTACACCCTATGCAAAAATAAGAAAGTCACATTTTTACATTGTAGAAACAATTTTTAACCAAAATTATTTGAAAGCCGTATTAGCTTCACCCAATGAGCAATAATATGAGAAGTAAAATATGAAGTATCCATGCATAAATTTTCACGATTTTGGACCAGAGGTACAATCGACTTTAAATATTAAACAATGAGATCCATGAAATCAAAGTCTTTTTAATCATTTTGTATCTATTTTTTTTATTCATTTATTTATATATTTACTTATTTTTATTTTGCAATTGATTAGGAATGACATGGAAACATTTTTTTTCAAGGCGTACTTCTTAGGGATCCCCTAGATTTTGTCAAATGCCGTGAGGTGCTTACGGAAGCCTTAGATGATTATACGAAAAGATGGTGTAAATCAGAAGGAGTCGAACCGCATGCTCTGAATGACTGAAAAAATCTCATTTTAGATATAACGGATATTCGAATAGATAACTTTCATAAAAACCCTCATCTATTTCAAAATCCACGTTCCAAATCAGAAAGATATTTCAAATCCAAACAAAGTAACTTACATGAAAAGTATGTCTTTGCACCAGCTGAAAAAGCAGCCAACAACATCATTATCATTTGAAAACGTTACTACAATGTACATATCAAATTTGTTTTCGGAACTTTCGTCTACTAATTCATACGATACATCGTATATCAAAAGGAATGAAAGTCCATCTAACATTTAAAGCAAGCATAACTGTCCTCATTCAATATCTCTATTTCTAAATTGGACCTCCCAACACTATATTGCATACCGAAACTGCACAAGTCTCCTTACAAATTTCGATTTATTGCATTCTAGTAACTGCTCCACTACAAATTTGTCTAGAAACCTGACGTCAGCACTAACTGCTATTAAAGAACACGTAACTATACATTGTGAAATGGTTCTAAACAGGAACGATGTAAATTTATTTTGGTCTATTAAGAATTCAGGGGATGTGATTGACAAAATGATATCTGGAAATTTCCAAGCCAATACGATTTCTTCATACGACTTCTCTAATATGTACACCACACTTCCTCATGACAAAATTAATTATCGATTATCTAATCTCATTAAATGGTGTTTTGATCGATAGCGGAAAACTAACGGGGTCTTGTTGGAGATCTCCTCCCTTCTTTGTACATCTGAATCGACGGGTTTCTTTTCCTCGACAGACTACAAATCATACAAATCATGGACAAGTAGTGACCTGTGTAATACCTTGTCCTTCCTCTTGGACAATATTTATGTTAGATTTGGTGAGGATCTATATAAGCAGGTTGTAGGAATTCCTATTTGATACTAACTGTGCGCCTCTTGTTGCAGGTTTATTTTCATACACTTATGAAAAAGAATTTATCCAAAATCTTCAAAAGCAAAGAAAATTTGATGATCTGAAATGTTTCAATAATACTTCAAGGTATCTGGATGATATTCTAACTATTGACAATCCTGCTTTTGAATTATATAAGAATGAAATTTATCCACAAGAATTAACACTTAACAAGGCAAACGTTTCAAATACAGAAACACCATTGGACCTAAATATCTAAATTGTAAACGGAAAGATTCATGCAAGTGTATATGACAAAAGGGATGATTTTGTATTCAACATAGTAAATTTCCCCTGGCTTGACGGTAATGTTCAGAGATTACCGTCATACGGCATTAACATATCACAGCTCATCCGGTACGCTAGAGTATGTACTGCTATTTTGGATTTTCACAGTAGAAATTTACGAATTACCAAAAAACTTTTAGGTCTAGGATTCCGCTTTCACACACTAGTTAAGACTTTCTGGAAATTGTACAAAAATTACAGTCAACTTCTTTTAAAATTCGGATCTATACACGCAACAGAGTACATTACTTTGGGTATTACACAACCTGTCTTTTATGGTGATATAATAAACAAAATTAGAAGGATAGAAGGTAGGCAGCATAACCATCGAAAATGCGTCAGAATCATCAAACGCCTTTTATACCGTGAATATGATCCTAATGTCACCAGACGGACACTAGGCTTGGTACTTGACCAATCTACAGTCTTGTACCAGCGCATCCTTGAGACTTGCACTCTGACTGACTGTGACGACGGGACTCCATGACGGACCCTGTCCAAACCTCTTTAGAGAAGACAGAGACCCGACCACCTGTCCTCTCTGAATGTCAGTCGGACTCCTCGGGTGATTACATACATGAGCTCGCTACAGCCGGCAGAACACGAACTGTATTACGCACGCCCTCTTTTATATCCATTTAAATATTCATCTGTGTTACTAGGGCCCCTGCGTTTTGTGGTCTTGTTTGTGTGAGGTCATCTTACAGTGAGGAGGTTCTTTTACACCACAATTGTACGTTCTTCGAAACCTCTGGGTAATTGGAGAAGTGAGAGGGTTCTGTGCACGTAATCCAGGATAACCATACCATTTGCTACTTGCGTGGCAAATGGCCGTCCAAAGTCGACACCGGTTGCCCATTGGTCTCGTCGGTTTATGTGTAGTCTTTTGTGTTTGGTGTTTACATGTCGTATGTCTCTTTTGTGTTTTTGCATCGGGTGTTTTTGTGTGTTGCTGTTGGTGCTGCAACAGGGTCTTGTTGGAGATCTCCTCCCTTCTTTCATAAAACAACTTCCATCGTCAGTGCCTCAGAAAGCTGAGCTCGTTATTTAGATATATGACAACCATAATTATCTGATAAATACAAAATACATTTTTTCTGTCTTTTGTATTTATCAGATAATTATAATACAAAAGACATTTTTTAACACAAAATTTATTTAATTGTAAATGAACGACGTAACATATTTTTTGAGAAATGCCATAATGTCCGATTAACATCATATCATTGAGTTTCGACTACAACAAAAATATTTATGTAGTACATGTATTCCATCACACAAGTATTGACCCTCCGAACACAGAAAAAAATTGAGAAATTCCATGAATTCACAATGCAATTTCGATATTTAACCGAGGTTCGAAGCTTGTTTGTCCGAGATAAAAGCATTTTGACGTCACAAAATTTTGCATTTTTCCGGCAATGGGAAAAGTCAATTAAGGCATTGTGAAAATGTTCGGGGCTTTTTTTTTATTTTGCTTTAAGGTATTAGATGTAAAACAAACGAAATCAAGTCAAAAATATTGAAATTATGTGAATAAATTATTTTATTTTTCTCTATCGTTTTTGATGTTGCGAAAATTTTCGTACTATAATGGTAGGCATCAGGAAAGGGATTTTTTAATAGGGTTATTTTTAGGAGTTGATAGATGATACTTTTAAAATCAATTGTGGAAGATCTACACGGTGGATTTGAGATTTTTCAGTGCAGTTTGATAATTATCAATTTTCAGAATTTTTCCATCCATCCATATTTGAGCCCCCATCATTTTTCTTGCGAAATATGGCCGAACTATTAGTTTCTTCATAGACTTCAATGTAGACTCTAAGGGCCGATAATTCTTAAAGGAACTAACTTTTTTTTCAAAAACGAATTTGTGAAAAAAAATTCAATAAATTCTTATATCATAATTATGTCATAAGTTGAGAATTCAAAACTCAATAAATGGGTAAACTAATCATCCTTTATTATACATCTAACGCCAATATGTCATACATTACATAATTCACTCCAGGATAACCACATCGTCTGCTACTTCCGTGTCAGATGGCCTTCCTAAGTCGGCACCGGTTGCCTAATTGTCTCGTTGGTTGATGTGTGGTCTTTTGTGTTTCATGCTTCTATGGTGTAAGTTGGTATTCCTTGTCACTCTTGTGTTTCTTTCTGTCAATTAAGAGGTGCCCACCCATCCTGCAACGTCTTGCAGTATTCTGTGAACATAACTTTTACAGTCTTTCGTCATATTTCATTGTTTCGATTGAGGATCACTGACTCGGGTAAAATACCCGTAACGTGCATATCTGCTCCATGCTGCAAATTTATTTGTTCTTAAATGACGCTATGTATTTGAAGACGTAAACTTATGCCTTTCAAGAAGTTGCATTCTTCGTTCAGAATTGGTGATTTAACAGACAAGCGATGTATGTCATAACTGAATGAGATAAAATCGCGCTGAGTATATCAGGTAATGAATCTTTCATAATAAAAGCGGATCCCAGCCATCTACACGCTGCCTGGCAGTCACCTTGAGAATACATGACGATTCCTACACACATTCTGGTATCAATGATATCTGCATAATCAGTCATACCATCAAGTCGACCTAACAGACATCTTATAGATTTCTTAAAGGCAGTCTGATTCTGTAGCCGTATGTAGCAGAGGCTTTCAAGACAGTATGTGTATAATAAAGAATCCAGCGAATTGTTTACTTCTTTCGTACATGTTGATACCCAAATTCGTAGTGGCAAGGGAATGGCATTTAGAATTCCAACGTGTAGGATATATGTTGGAGAATGAGCTTTTCTGACCTTATAGTCCATGGTGTATCCTCTGCCACACATAGCTTCTATGTATGTTACCATCTTATGACGATCAAATATATGATCTACAGCATATGGTGGATACTCTGATAATAGACGTCGTATGTGTGATAAAGCTGACTCTGTTTTCCCCATCAGATACATGTATGTAGCCGCTGTCAATTTCCCTCTTGACACATCTGCTTTGTACACTATTCTGAGGAGGGTATCTATATCTTTGTGCAGACGGTTATTACTCTTATTAATTTGGGACCCACTCAATAGACGATGAATCAGTTTTTGACAACAAAACACAATTCCAGTACGACAAATAATTTTACCTGTTTCCCATACTGAACTATGTTGTATACAACGTGAAAGTTTAGACAAGATAACCGTTTCAGATTCATCTGTGACATATTTCGATGTGACATTGTTTAGCAATGAGATGGTATATAAGTAAAGTGAAGAGTCTAGAAATAAAGCATCTTGATATAGTTCTAATTCGGGTGCTGAAAAATCTTCCAAGCAGAACGATTCACCGCAGAGACGAATTGCTCTTGAAATGCCCATGCCATGTACAGATCTTATTATGTCAAGTAACGGTCGACGATTTACACGGTTTATCTTTCGTTTTATCATATTGTACTCAGGTATGAAGTAATTTGGACAATATCCGTGATCAACGTAATCATAAAGTGCAGAAAGACAAGCTTTCAAGCATGTTTCCATATTTCCTGTACGCCAAAACTGTGTAGACGTATTCTCGGCGGTATAGAATAGAGCCGTTTTCATAAAATAAGAACACAGTACACCCGGTCTTTCTTTTTCTATAACTCGTTTTAGGCATAATCTTAAAAGATTATACGTTAGAAATTGCACATGGTTGAATGAATGAATCAGTGTCCTTTCTGCAACTGAGAACGATATTCTCCATTGATGGAGATGGAATGGCGATGTTTGATCTCCAATCGGTACGACATGACAACCGTCATTTATAATATTCTGTATCACCTCAACTGATGGCCAGTTATGTGAACGGTTTCTCGTTATCCAATTGCTTGCTATGTCGGGCCAAAAAGAGCATAGAATACAATGTGCACAATCATACTCATATCGACATATAACTCGTGACCGACATGGACCATGGATAGATTCACCTATTTTAAGGAAGTTTTTTTTCCATAGTAATGAAGACAGAAACGGCATTTCATCCATGACAAGTATCATGGTTGAAGGACGTGACTGTTTTACGTCAAGAAGTAGGCAGTAACCCGGTGAGCACTCAGAAGGAACCATCACTAGATCATACCTCTGTGAAGCCTCTCTATATGATTTCACGACACGATCATGGATACTATACATCATCTGATCATCATCAGAGGAGGGATAGTGCACACCCTCACCAAGACTCCCACTACATATGACACGTAAATGGTCATCACTATGGTAATAATTCTTGAGTTCCTCCCTCATTAGAACGAAACTCCTCCTCATGCGCACATGTTTCTCTGTTCCAAATAAAACACTCAAACGCTCGCAGAACTCCATTGTTTCCTTAAAATTCAAAATATATAATTGTACAATTAAGAAAGAATTGCAGAAATATATATTTCACTACGAACATTGGTAACTTTCAATAATAAAGACACCACCAAGACTCTCTCTCCACGGCATGTCATGGATTTTCATGATTTCTTGCATATTGGGTATATATTATGTCCTGATTGCAAAAATCAAAGTTTGTGGTCAATGTGAGTTTCGGTTGCCAAAAACAACGGAATCAGCCTTTTTGTACTACTTTAAAGAGAATGAAGTAGCCTACTTTTGGATACTTTATTGACATTTTACCATTGTAGCAGATATTTCATTTTCGTACCCTTTGCGCTTCTTTACCTCCTTTGTAACGAAATGCACTCAGTTTTATGATAGATATATTACAGGACGCTTACTTTAAGTCCCTTAGAATATAATGAAAGAAAATTGAAGTTGGGATCATTAAGCTCTTTTCTCAATTTTGTCGTCAAAACCGTTGCTATGGCAATGTTAAGCGTTAAAGCTTGAATATAGTACCATCTAAAATTGATTTAACTCCTGATAAATACTACATGTACTTATGACCTTGAAAATATACATATGAACTGATAAGACTCTTTGATTTAATTTTATAGCCTTGCAAATTTCCACGGTCTTTGATTTGAAGTTTAAGGTTACTTAACTTAGACTAAACATTTTTGATAATTATGTGACATTTCTGATTTTCGTCATTTTGTAGCATTTTCTTCTTTAATTTTCTAATAACTTGATATATATATTTTGAAAGATGATGGATTTAAAAAAGAAATTCCCTGATTTCACCGAATTTTTATATTCAAGTATAGTTTTTTGTTCAGGCGAAAAAAAAAAAACTAAAAAAAAAAAAATGCTTTCTTTCGTTTTATCCACACCTCAATTTCAGAAGGTCACAGAGTTGATTGAACTCTTTAGTATTGACGAGGGTTAAAAACCCGAAACGTGCATGTCTGGTCCATGCTGTAAATTAATCTGCTTTTAAATGAAGCTAACGAATTCGGAGACTTTTAACATTGATCCTTTTTTTCTATGACAACTCACAATTTTGGTAAAATCTGATCAATTTTAATAATTCAATTCAGTGACCTTGAAAATACAACACATAGCCTTGAACAGGTATCAAGGTCATCTCTACATAATTTTCTGTAAAAAAGATACATGGTACCAGCCAACTTTTTTTACATTTTCTTGAAGTTCAAGTACAATATATATTGAACATATAAAAGAAAATCTTCAACTTTTATGAAATTTTACACCGTAAAGATACACGAAAAACAAGCACAATATGTTATCTCAAATAAAAAAAATGAAGGTTTCAAATCCTTATTTAGGCACTATCGTTGACCTCTTATACAAGAGGCTTAGCGATGAAGTGTGAAAACCATTTTAGATATTCAAAACAAGGAAGAATGATAGAAAAAAAAATGTTATTGCAACTGATAAATGTACCCGTTTCTATGGCAACAGAGGCTACAAATACTCTTATGAAATTTCCAAATGCTTCAAACTTTGAATATGGTTACCATGTCCACGACACTCTTTTTCTTCAACTGAAAGATAATTTTCATCTTAGCACTACATATTGAACTTCCAAACCAAAAATAGCCAGAATCTATGACATGCCGTGCAAACGTGTAATTGAATGTTTTGGTTCTTACAGTTAACTGCTCTTTAAATGTTTAACCAGGACAGAAATAAATTATGTGATATGAAGATGTAGCTAATGATATGACGATGTCAATCTGATAATTATTTCGTAGGATTTTCTTCTAGTTAACGTGTAATCATTGATTAAGTCCCTGTGATTTTTTAGAATAGATTTTAGAAAATCTACAATTCAAACCAGGAGTCGGACACTTACCATAAACTTAACATTTTCCTCTAATATACACCTGTTTCTAACCCATGACTTTGAAGATGTCATGAACAAAGCAAGACAATAAATGTTGCAAGAGGTTTGGAGGCCTATTTCTTCTCAATACACATTTCAGACTCCATATTCGTTTTCTTAAATATATGATTTACGATCTGTTTATATCTTTATCTGTATCTTCGTATATCTCTCCTTAGTAGGAGCACCTCCGAAATCATGAAGTAAATATCATATTCGTTTAAGGAAGAGCCTACCTCGGGTCTCAGATGCTCATTTCCATATATTCAAAGCTTATGTTAGACCTGATGTAAAAACAAAATATAATCCATGTATTCATGGTTATACCGAGAACTAAAGCCGTTTGAAATTTAACATTAGACCCTATGTGAAAGGTAAGAAAAATCCCTTTTAGAGATGATAAAATGTAACTATAAAAGTTCTTTTCCCCAAAACATCTGAACAAATTTCTGAAGACAAAAATAAAGGGTATCCAGGCAAAAATTACCTGCAGGTCTGACCTGAGGGATACTCCACTTTAACAAGCACTAGAACATTCGAGGTACTTCATAGCTCTTACAGAGATCTACAAAACTTTTTATCATAAACATTATCAATAAAGGATAGTTATTTTCATCCAAGCGCGGATTTATCGGGTGGTCCCTGGACCAGAACCGCTTCCCTTTAATGTGGCAAAAACTGCTGACTTATCCGGAGTACCTCATTCAAATGTTATCCACGCTTGCGCGGGTCCTTTTCTAGTATAAGTAATTTACGTTATAAGAAATTTCCACTTCTACCCTTTTGGTTATTTCATGTAAAATTTCAGAATTACCGGATATTCTATTCAAAGAAAAGGAAAGAATCACCAGCATGACCACCCTGCACTCACCCACAAGAATTCGACGCATAGATGACATCAGACAAAATTACAAACCTAAAAAAAAACACACAACAATATTCACTAGAACATCATACAAAACTGTCGACACAGACGTACAGAAACACCAAGCATTAAGGAGAACGTATAAAAGGAAGGAGACCAATGTGCACCAAGCTCCGATTACTATTTCGTGCATTGTATCTGAGATATGTTAAGTCCTCTATTTTGTCTATATTATTTTGATTTTTGTCGTCTTTCCATTGGCTGTTTTATTTTTTAATTCTTCCTTAATTTTGTTTACATATATACATCGTCCAAGGTCGCAAAACACGCATTTACCATAGTAAAACAGAAGAAGTAGGGCCAAGACACCCCTAAATCGGCCCTCGATTTTTTCTCTGGAAAAAAAATCCATAAGAAAGACTTGATATCTCTCATGAAAATACACGAATGTTTACCGCTTCAATGAAATTAAAAATTCCACCAAACAAAGTGCCATTTAACTGTAAAGATGTCATGATGTGACGTCATTTTGACGTTTTTGACAAGATATGGCGAAAATTGCTTGGAATTTCATCTTTTGTGGAATAATTCAACGTGGCCGCATGCATTAACTGAAATAAAACGTTTATGACAAAATGATATTATGATAATCTTTCACATTTAATTTTTTCATCCTAGTTGATGCTAATTTAATAGAAATATGTATTTTTCGGCATCATTCTACGGAATATGAACTATTTTGGTGTTTTCAAATAGCTAAAAGCTATTGATAAACGCAATGTTCATAATAGATAGATTCGTGATTCAGTAGAGAACGTTTCGAAATGTAAGATCAAATTAAAAATTCTATGAAGTGCAATGTTCAAAATTCTTACAATCAGTAGAATTGTTGAATTACCTGATCGAAGTCTATACGATTCTTCTTCTATAATTGATATTTCCCTGGAAAATCATCTTGACTGACATTTGTACTTTTTCTCTGGGACTTTTTTGTTTTGTTTTACATAAAACATATGCGGAAGGAAAGACGTCTATATTTACCGACATCCGCTAAAAATTTCGAGTTTTAGAAAATAGGAAATTGACTCATACTGAAAACAATAGATACGTTAACCAAACATTGGTATAAAATGAAAGATGAGCTATTTATAAAAAATATTATAATAATAAATTCAGAGGGGAATTTATTTTCAATATACGTGTACATTACGTCTTTTGTGTCGCCTGCGAAGCATAGTGACACTTAGGGATCTCTTTGTCCGTTGTCCGTCTGTCTGTTTGTCACACTTTGGTGTCACAGCCCATTTTTAATATTTCACATGTGTATTCCTTGTGACAAGACCTTTCTACACATACCAAAATGTTTGACCTAGTGACCTTGACCTACATATTTGACCTTCTTTACAAAAAAATTAAGATTGCTTATATCTTGTGATTGGTAAGTGATAGCGCTTTGATATTTCACACATGTATTCTAGACCTTTGTACACATACCATATTTTTTTACCTTGTGACCTTGACCTACATATTTGACCTACTTAAAAAAGTTAAAATTTGCTATATCTTTTGAATGGTTAGTGACAGGGCTTTGATATTTCACATGTGTAATGCTTGTAACAAGACCTTTCTACACATACCATAATTTGTGACCTGGTGACCTTGACCTACATATTTGACCTTCTTTGAAAAAAATTAGGATTGTATATATCTTTTGATTGGTAAGGGATAGGGCTTTAAACTCCACTTGTGAATTCCTTGTAACAAGAGCTTTCTGCACATATCATAATTTTTGACCTTGTGACCTTGACATAGATGTTTGACCTACTTTACAAAAAAGTTAGGATTCGTTATACATGTATCTTCTGTTAGATTAGTGATAGGGCTTTGATATTTCACATGTGTATTCATTGTGACAAGACCTTTCTAAACATACCATAATTATTTACCTCGTGACCTTAACCTAGATATTTGACCTTTTTTCCAAGTATTGCGTATATCTTTTGATTGGTAAGTGATAGGGCTTTAATATTTCAGACATATATTTCTTATAATGTGACCTTTGTTTTGTTACCAAAGTATTTACGTAATGACCTTGACGTGGATGATTGACACTATTCTCTGAAAATTTGAGAGTGACCATATCTTTCAATTGGTAAGTAAGAGGTCTGATATTTCACATATGAATTTCATTAGACAAGACTCTAATAGTGATACCAGTGATTTTGAACCATGTGATCCACCTCCAAGAATAAGCCGCTTCGCAGGCGACACAAGCATTCCTTGGATTGCTATTTTCTTATTATATGATAGCTTTTTAATCTTCTGATTTCATTGTGAATATTTAGGGAAAATTTAAATCAACATGAAACATGTTAGGGTTTTTAAGTTCACCTGATTGTCATGGCGAATTGTCTGTCGTTGTTAACTTTTCATATTCTCTACTTCTCAAAAACAAGTGAATGGATTTTATGGCATTTGGTAGGAATGATAAACTCGTGGTTTTTCGTTCGGACCTGTAAGCAACGGATCCACCACAGCTGTAAGTAGTCACAGGATATTCCCTCCTTTGACAAACTTCTTCAGAACCGAAACATTTATCGATAAACCAAAAATGTTAAATGTATTCAATTTCAATACCTGCTTCATTTAAAAACATAATTACAGGAACATCAGGATTATCCAGAGGGATGTCTAAACCAGACTTGTAATATTTCGTAACACTCAGAAATCAAATTTTTGGCGTCTTTTGGAACTTTGTCCGAAATGCTCATTGTTTCAATGTTTCTATGAATAACTCTATTAATGTGTAGTTTTGTGCACTTATTTACTGCTTTTAAAATTATCATATTTATGTTATTTGAAACTTTCATGTTGAATTTGGTTGCACATTTTTATTTCTCAGATTTTTAATGATTTTTTCCCTTGAGTTGAATACGAAAGGGGTTATTTTCAAACATATTGAAATTCACCTCAACAACAAGTGACAAATTGCAGGTTTATAGTTTACATAGTCCCCAACAAATGTTGTTGTTTTTTATCCAGACAGGTCAAAAGCCGGTGCACCACAAGCAGGAGTAGGTACGGTGGTAATGACAAATATGGATAATGACCATATCCCTGTTTACAGCACAAAATCGATAACCCAGAAAATCAGAAACCGAATGCATACAAAATCAGGATAAAACATGAACCAAAGCAAACAAACAAAAACCTCCACCATATGAAAAGAAGCGAACTCCCGATACGAGAGTGAGACCAGGTGCCCAGGAAGAGTAAGCATCTCCTGCTTGCATGCAACACCCGTCGCTTAAGAGATGTATTCTTTAGCAAAGGGATAAGTATATTTTAGAAGGATGTCTTAAGAAGTGATGTTATTTATGGTTCCATGTCGAAATCAATTTTTTAACAAACTGAAGATTAGAGTATTTTCATCTCAGTTTCAGTTAAGTTTACAATTCAAAGTGAACAACACTTTTATGCATAATCACAGGTATAAAATTTTTATTTTGTCAAACATATAATAGATAATAAATGCAAAACACATCCTGAAATTGAATATACATAAAGCAATTCAAAACACATTTCATGTACAAATGATCAAATATTTCGATTGTGAATAAGGGTTAGTAATAAAAACTAATTTTTAGAATACATGTTTGTTTTCCGGTGTTTAAAGTAATTTATTATACCTCTACTTTTTTCCTATATAAAAAGATACTCATTAAAACTAGCTGTAACTCGCCTGATGAGACTATTTCCCTGCAAAGTTTACAGGGTACGTTAGTTGGGAAGACTATTTCCCTAGCGAAATAGCTTCGAAATGGAGCGGAGCTACAGCGCGTGACGATGTAATAAAACAGTTAAAGGTTTCGCCTCGGGAAATAGGTCTAGTCTCGGGAAACGAAAATCATGCTAACTGCCTCAAGAGTATACTTTGACTGTATAAAGATATTAATTGATTTGAAATCCACCTGTTATTTTAAATAAGAATAGAATCAGATTCTATACATCACAATTAAAAGGTTTACAAATGAAAAAAAATATATAAAACATGACTTTCTCACGAGAATAAAAAAATATGACAAACAGACGGAGACACGAAAGACAACTGTATCTCATGATCAATCTCAAGAGTCCAGTACAAGTACAGAAAGCATTGTATGTTGCGCCTTAAAAGCAACGCCGTCCTTAATAGTGCAGTTAAGACATACTGTAAATTGCTTTATTTTCGTTAGTACCAATTTTCGTCAATTCGTTAAAAATGACAATTTCGTCAGGTCGTAAATTCGTCATCCAAGGGTCCCTAAAATGTATATTTTGTTTGCTGAAATGCCTTAATCCGCCGTCAAATTGTCAAATCCGCCGTATAAGTTTGTTTCCATTGTTTGTTTTACAATTATCGGTAAACAAACCATTAGAGACATGTATATCACCCAGCTTGCTGTGAAAACATATCATTTAGTAATTAGAAATACATGACACGGACTATGTCTTCGTATTCAGTTTTCATTGATTTGCCATTTGCTTGTCGTCCTAACATTATTTAACAAATTAATGTCTTAAAACTCGGGAACCTTCAGCTTCTTCCTTCCTCCTCCGCGCAGTGCTCCCGGTTTAAATATAAGTTTACCAAGAGACTGATTCAGTTATTCCTTACTACAATTCATTTTTATCAGGAATATCTATATTCGTCTGTACGTTATTTCGTCAAGGAAGGCACTGACGAAAATGACGAAAATTGGTACCTGACGAATAATAACCAATTTACAGTATTGAAATATCGCATGAATCATGTTGCCTATGTAATGCAAGTAAAAGAACCTAGATGAGAGTTACCGAAAAAGAAGCTTAAAGCTTATATAATTTATCTAGCTGTCTTAATTAAAAAGAAAAACATTAAGGAGCTTAGACGTACAGTATAATTAAAAATGTATTCCATTGATCCAAAAGCCTGCCAAACATAAGAATTAGCTGTTAAATTTCCTATTGCAAAATAAAAATAAAGCGAAAACCGAAGGCCATAACAAAGACGAAAAGAAAAGATAAAAAAGAAATATTTTCAAAACAAATAATACAATAAACTTTTACATTGGAAAACAAATATCGTTACACATGTATTGTCGGGTCTTGCATATCTGCGTTTCAAAAATATCATCCAAGATTTCCCCGTAGGAAACACAAAAACAGTAGTGTATCGTCTGACCATTTCAATAATTCTCAAAGAAGAACCTTAGGTATTCAGTCTCAAAGTCCAGACGGCAAGGCAAGTTAAACGTCTTCAAATTCAATATTATTAGAATTTCCATTGGAACGGTTGCAAAACTCGGAATGAATAACATTTCGAAGCGAAATCAGGTGCCCGGGGAGAGTCAGCGTCTCCTGATTGCATGCAACACCCATCGCAACAGCTCCATGAAAATTTGTCAAATATGTCAACTAGGTTGTTATCTCTGCGCATGCTGGTGGATTGTTTAGTACCCGATCATATCGCTCGCATAGTGTCACAAGTGGACACTTGACGTGATGGCCGTCCTAAGTCGGCACCGGTTGCCCATTGGTCTCGTTGGTTTATGTGTAGTCCTTTGTGTTTGCTGTTTCTGTGTTGTGCGTTGACGTTTCTTGTCCCTTATGCGTCTCTTTCCGTGCTTGTCTGCTTTGTGTTTTTGCATTGGGTGTTTTGGGGTTTTGCTGTGGGTGCTACAACCTGGTGTTGTTGGAGATCCCCTCCTTTGTTCTTTATTCGTAAAAATAATACTCTGCCAAAATAATAATGAAAATTTCCTGAAACTTCGGGGTATTTCCCTGCTCTGATGGCATATCTTTCTTTGACAGAAAATCTAGGTCAAGTTGCTCTTGTGATCTTATTTGGATTTCCTCCTTTTCGGCTTCGCGCATCACCATTGGTTGTTGAAATGTGGGTATGGTGCACCGAAATAGTAGAACATATATAATCCAATATAAACAAAAGTCCTTTTTTAGCTGACTATATTGTATATATTTCCATATTTTAGTAAAGACTCCCCCACTTTTATATAACTGCGTTTCACAAGGTACCTGTCGGAACCACAAAACACAGTAGGTTCCTGTTGGTGGATTGTTAAGGTCATAGTTCGACAACTGTCACAGTGTTTCTGCACTTGAGTTGAAATATATTTGAATATTCTCCGCTTCAACAATTAAAGGAAAATTCCTTTAAACTAGGGGTATCTCTCTGATTGTATAGCTCAGTCTGTAGGTTCTATGACAGAAAATTAAGGTCAAGTTTAGACTTCTGATCTTCATTATTCGGCAAAATTTGGATTTCCTCATTTTCGTAATCGAGCAATATTTTAAAGAAATAACTTGTTTAAATGTGCATACTGTGCCATGAAGTCTTTCAGATAATAAGCTTCTCAGTCAGGGATACGTTTGTGACAGACTAACATCGTCACTGAGAAAGTTCTACGGTCAATATGGGGAACTCGTCATACACTATGATGTCCGACTGTCCAGAATAATGGATGATATTCTGTCATAGACCATTTGTACCGTCCAACCAAAGATTATACTTAATATCTTCCAAAATGGAAGCAACCGAATTGAAGCGAATGGTGTTGCATCCAAGCAGGAGATGCTGACTCGAATTTCGAACAATTCTATCAAAATGCACGTACAATCATGTACAATGCACTGAAATGATACGTACATTTATAAAACACGTATTTCAATATTGAATATTGTAGATATAAATATCTATCACATCCGAAAGTATCATCTTCTTATAGAGTCATACGAGGGGAGATCAGAATCAATTTCAGCTTCAACATTTGTATCTGTTTGCTGGGAAGCATGACAATCAACTGAATCAGTTGATATGCTGTTATTGGTGCATACATCCTCCACTATCACAGGATAAGGCATTTCTAGCGTTGGAAATTCAAGGGAATCATACGAGGGTGGTAGGTCACTCTGTGATTCACTAGTATTTGTTTCTTCGGGAATAGGATGAGATCCTTCGCTCGTGTTTATCACATCTGAAATATCGAAACAAGAGTTGTTTAGTTCCGATAAAGCTCTACTGGTAAAAGTCTTCAAATTCAATGATGATAAATATGAATAATGACCATATCCCTATATACAGCAAAAAAAATCGATAATTCAGAAAATCATAAACCGAAGGCATACAAAATCAGGATAAAACAGGAACCAAAGCAAACAAACAAATATCATCATTTAAGAACAGATAATTTGCAGCATGGACCAGACATGAACGTTTCGGCTTCTTAAGCCTCGTCAGTGATCCTCAACCTAAACAATGTAATATGACCAAAAAGTTTGAAAGTTATCATGTCCAAAAATGTACCGAAAGACGTAGCAGTATGGGTGGGGTATGATGCTACAGGACCCACGTTTTAAAAATTTCAAGTAATATTGATAATTTTTTCGAATGCGTTGAAGAGACCCCTTACCAAAGTTGATCGAACTTGACTACGTGTGTCCTCGGGGACTCCTTGTTCACCAGCAGTGACACTCACCAAGTGGTACAACTTTTACATGTCTTCAAATTCAATAGCTTCATTTAAGAACATATCAATTTGTAGGATAAGGCATTCTTACACTGTATCACATTCCCAGTGATCCTCAATCTAAACAATGTAATATGGCCAAAAAGTGCGTACGTTATTATGTTCAAAGATGTAACGAATGACGAAGCAGGATGGGTGGGACATGATGCTATAGCATCAACGTTTTCGAATTTTGTAAGAAAGTTTGATAACAGAAAACATATTTTAAGTAAAATGAAAAACGAGTATTCAAACAAAAACTTCACAATGCTGCGTTAGGGCTGCGTACGACATGTTTTTCCTTTATCAATTGGAGGATGAAATAAATGCATATCAGATGTTTATCGTCTTCAAATTCTTTAGCATTATTTGAGTGCAGATAAATTTACAGCATGAACCAGACATGCACGTTTCGGGTATTAAACCCTCGTCAGTGATCCTAAATCTAAACAATGAAATATGACCAAAATCTGTGAAAATTATGTCCTAAATACACCGAAAGATGTATCAAGATGGCTGGGAAATGATGCTACAGGACCCATTTTTAGAAATTTAAGACAATTTTGTAAACAGAAGTTTTCCAATGCGTTTGAAGAAACGACCAAACGAAATTGATCGAACTTGGCTACATGTGCCCTCGGGGACTCCTGGTTCACCAGCAGTGACACTCACCAAGTTGTGCAAATATTTAACGTCTTCATATTCTTTAGCATCATTTGAGTGCAGATAGATTTACAGCATGGACCAGACATGCACGTTTCGGGTATTTAACCCTCGTCAGTGCAACAAAACTGGAAAACAAAAGTTATCACCCACAAGACAGGAAGGAATCTCCAGAAAACTCGGTTGCAGAAGTCAAGCAAAACATTGAAACACCCCGATGCAAAAACAAAGAGCAGATCAGAAAGCACTAAACTAGACACAAAAGCAATAAGAAATACTAAATAGAACAACAAAGCAATAAAGAATACAGATAAACAAATGAGACCAATGGGCAATAGGAGCAGACGTAGGACATTTGTCACGTTAGTAGCAAATGATTTGCTTATCCAGGTTACGTGAACAAAAGACTTCCGTTCGTTCGGTAATCCAACGGTATCGAATGATTGTTGAGTATTATAAAGGGGCTTTACTTAATTGTTTCATTGAGATAAAAACAAAAAACAGAAATATAAATACACACCAAAGAGCCGATACTTTTCCAAAGATACAAGTATAAACATATTAAAATTATGACAAAATAACAACATCAAAAGGATTATGCATTTACACTCGACTTTTGGAGGCAAATGGAAAAGGCATCGATATATAGCTCACCGAGCACAGGGAAACACACCCGTATAATTGTAGCACATGATAAATATATGGACATTACAAAAACAACATAAAAATGGTCATGGATGCACTCAACAACACTTCCTTCGAATGGGCCAATACTTATGCACAGAAGATAAGGAAAAATGAAACATAAATTGCGACAAAACAATCTGACCCGTCTCCGACTTTGGTCGACCATCCATTATAAAGGAGAAGTAATTATCCCGATTCCGCACATACATTTTTTCGACATTTCTTGATACTTGGCAGTCATCCAGAGATGTTCAAACCCATCTCAAACATGTCACTTATTTTCTCAAATCTTTCAAACCGAAGAACGAAACGTACTTATAATTTTTTAAGACCGAATAGATTTTGTCAGAAAAAGACACAGTATGACACTTTTCAAGATCTCTGGACATCTGAGCCACACAGCTATTTTGTGTAAAAACGTTTTAGTTGTAAGGTTCCTAAATACAATAGACGTAGAATATTAAATGAAAAAAAAGTATATCTGATTATTTTATTCAAATCTTGCATAGCAAGCGAGATTGTCATCTTAAAAATGCGATCTCGTTTCTAATAAGGACTATTTTTATTTTTAGGAATTACATGTACCATCTCAAAAGTGACTCTTTCAATCTACTGAATTAATGAAGAAATTAAGATGTGGTCTTATGAGTGATTTTTTTCCGAAAGAAATCTCGAATATTCTCCGAAATACCGAGTCATTAGTGATGCAATTAGTTTTGATTTTTATTGAATGGCAAGATACTGAAAAAAATATATATATGTTATACTTACCAGACGTTGAAATGGTAGCCATATTAGTGAAATTATTTCGACTTATGTATCTCACACTGCTCGCCGATCCATTATGTTGAGTGTTTGATCTTTCATTGCTCAATTGTATGTCGTGTTTGCTTTTTCAAAGTAAAAAGAAAGAGAATAATTGTGCCGAAGCATATTGAAAAATTTTCAAGACCTCATCTGTAGCTTTTCACGTACAATCACATGTCATGCCCGCATTGAGTAATTAGTGGTAAACTTGTCTATTTCTTAAATGACAAAACAAATTTTAGTACGTAATCGTTCTCATGACGTCGGCCTTGCTCTTTCAAGAAGATAAACTTGATTAGTTTGTATACCTTTTATGTATCAAGACTTTTTCAAGAAATATTTCTGTTATAGATATCTTAAAATATCAAAGTTGTAGCGCAACCTGAGTGAGATATGACGTCACTTTTTTTTACTTTTTTTCCCTTATTTTGCTAGTGTGCAACCCCTGGACAAAAAGATTTTACCGAGGTATACATGTACCAATCACGGTTGAATAACAAGTGATATGCAAATATTCTATAGCTATTCCATTGGAATTCCCTTTGATTAAACAAGGGAAACGCTGTCAAAATCTACTTTAAATGCATCTCTTTTAGGCATATCATATGGTCTTCAATATCAGTTGTATTATGTCAAATATGGATAATGACCATATCCCTGTATACAGCGCTAAATCGATAATTCAGAAAATCAGAAACCGAAGGCATACACAATCAGGATAAAACAGGAACCAAAGCAAACAAACAAAAACCTCCACCATATGAAAAAAAAACGAACTCCCGATATGGAAGTGAGACCAGGTGCCCAGAAAGAGTAAGCATCTCCTGCTTGCATGCAACACCCGCCGCTTGATGGCAATGTATCCTTATCAAGAATAGAAGTATATTCAGAATACACTGAAACAGAACATTTTCTATGCTCACTGCATGTTATGATACGTTACACGGAAAATACAAAATTTTCTGTTTAAGTGTTTATGGATTTATGGCTCATTCTTCAATTCTGAAAGCCGTTGTTTACATTTTTATCAGTGATAAGTTAGTTTTTTTCTTGCGTTATGCCCTCTTTTTATATCCATTTACATATTCATCTGTGTCTCTGGGGCCTCTACGTTTCGCGGTCTTGTTTGTGTGATGTCATCTTACAGTGAGGAGTTTGTTTTACACCACAATTGTACGTTCTTCGAGACCTCTTGGTAATTGAAGAAGTGAGAGGGTTGTGCGCACTTAATCCAGGATAACCACACCATTTGCTACTTGCGTGACAAATGGCCGTCCAAAGTCGGCACCGGTTGCCCATTGGTCTCGTCGGTTTATGTGTAGTCTTTTGTGTTTGATGTTTACATGTCGTGTGTCTCTTTTCCGTCTCGTGCTGTACTCGTCTTTTGTGTTTTTGCATCGGGTGTTTTGGTGTTTTGCTGTTGATGCTGCAACGGGGTATTGTTGGAGATCTCCTCCCTTCATGTATATTTGACGGGCCGACGTCATGCTACGATTCCAGTAAATTGCATGTGAGCAACAATTTCATTGTCAGTTTAAAATTTTATTTTTTATAGAGAAGTAATTAAAGTTAAAGAAATGACTCTAATTATTTTTCTGTCTATATATGTATAGGTGAAGAAACATCAGTTTGTGTCCGATTGTCTATTTCTTCGATAGAAATGTATTTAAATATAAACAAAAAGATTGGCTGAGATTGAAATGCAATTCTTATACAACGCAAAATAACAATGAATGTCATGCAATAAATTGAATCCAAATTCATGCTTCTATTTTTCAGGAAACTTGTTTGATTTTTAACATCCTCACCAGGGCTCTAGGATGTGAAATAAAAGAACTTCATTCATAAATACCAAATCAAATAGAAAATAATTTGAGGTCCTCTATTTATCAATATGAATTATTCAATAAAATCAACTTAAACTTTTATTTAATACCTTACCATTTTCTATAGACCTTCCTTATGCAAAGGACTGTAGAGATAGCCAGGATAACAATACAAATAGCTATCCCGATTGTTTCACCAGGTCTGTTTGTGTCATTCTCTGTTTAGCAAATGATAGAATTTAATCGATAATTATAACATTTCAAGTGCCATTTTAGCTCATCGAGTGTCCTTCAAATAGCTCTTTTGATGATAGCTTTTGTTGAATCAATTAAACAGAAGCGTTCGGTTCTGCTATCAGAAACTAAAACATGGGATGTTTTGGTTTTTTGTTGTAGGTGCAACCGAGTGTGTTGGAGGCCCCCTCCTTGCTCTTGAAGTCAATACAATGTAATGTGGGTCCAAATGACTGTTTAAAGTCAGACTATCAGTTCGAACATGTACAAAACTATTCCTTTCAAACATACATATTGAATCTTTTATATATAGCCAAAGGTGCCTCCCTTTGGGTAAATGTATATTTTTGGCAAAAAATTGGATACTTATCAGGAGATTATTAGGAGACTTATCAGAAGACGCTGAATCTCCCCGGGCACCTGGTCTCTCTTCAGAATGTTATTCATTCCGAGGTTCGCAACCGTTCAAATGGACATTCTAATGCCTTGCCTTCTCGACTTTGAGACTGAATAACTGATAGGTACTTCTTTAATTATTATTCCTTCGTTTGATGTATTTTCATTCCATTGTAATGGACTTTTTGTCTTTATTTTTTTCTTTCTTAGTCCATTAGAGTGCATGTGTTCTTATTTTCTCTGAGTTATTCCTTGTTAGATTGTTTTATTTGTTTGCTCTTTATCAACTGTAGTTACTGCAATATCGTTTAATTGGCGATACTTGCAGGTGGCCGTGTCAAGTGGGTACCTATTGCCAATTGGTCTCGTTGTATAGCCGTAAAGTTTTTTTTCATCAAATGCCTTACAAATCATGCAAATATGAAATTACAAATGAATGTCAAGGTTAAGTACAAAAGTTCTAACTATTATAAATTGCATTCTTTTTCTTATGTCAAAAGCATCTTTGGTACATTTTCCTAAATAACGTTATTCTTAAGAAAATGGAGATGAAAACACAAATTGAAGACAGAGGTTCGTTGGAATAGTTTCATATATATATGGTTTTGAAAATGTTTTCTCTTAGACTTGTATAGGCTGGACATTTAAGATTAAAATGAAAAATTCATTTTCGACGTCTGTTTTAGAAATCTGGCAAATCTTCTATCTAAAGGAATATGCTTATATTGACCTATTTCAAATGATAAACAGTGTAATTGGCGACTTCATCTAGTTATATTTCTTATATTGATCGTTAATCTTTTTTTTTTTCATGAGTGGTCTTTTATGTTTTTATGTATCGTATTGAATTTTATGTCTCCTTTTATAATTGTTTTCTCTGTGTATTCATAAACATGTTGTTTCGATGTTTTGGTGTGGGAATTGAAATCCAATCCAAAGCGTCGGGTGTCGCATGCACGCTGCAGATGCTGACTCTTCCTTGGCACATGGTCTCACTCCTAATTGGGAGTTCGCTTCTTTTCATGTGGTGGAGGTTTTTGTTGGTTTGTTTTGATTCCTATTTTATCCATTTTATCCTGCTTTCGTATGCCTTCGGTTTGTGATTTTCTGAATTATCGATTCTGTACAGTGTAATGAGATATGGTCATTGTCCATATTTGTCATTGTAGGAGATCCCCTCCTTTGTTTCAGTATTCATAATAACTGTTTTGTCAAGGGACATGTATGTGATCAAATATGATTATATAATTATTTGCTTTTACCAAGGGAAATACAACGGTTCAGCTCCCAGAGAGGGCTGCATTCATCGAATCCGAATTTCAAGGAGAATATTGTATTCGAAGGGAGCAAACCCATTGTATTTACAGTGGTAAAAGTAAAATGATTTTTTTTTATTAAATAAAGTTCAAAATCAACTATGTGTAAGTCATGAAAACATTACTTTCATACTACAAAAGTCTATCTGACCCGTGTTTAGCTAATGGTGAAGTTTTTGAATGTTATATCTACCTCGAATAACGTCAAACGGGTAGATATTACGTTTGAGCATTTTATCCAACTAAGGTACCAGCCAATCAGAAAAGGAATTGTTTCCATTCATATTTTGATGACATTTATATAGGTACGTATGAGTAAAAAAGGATATGATATCAATTACCTTTATATGGTGTATAGACTCGATAATCTGAAATAAGAAAATGTAAAGTTACGTTTGAGAATAGTTATTTCTTGGATGGACCGAAACTATCTCAATTCAATTAAACAACGTTAACTTTTAAGTCTATTTTTTTCAACGATATTAACTTCGCTCCATAATGCTTGTTTCAACATAAAACTTCTTAAAAATACAATATTTATTTAAATCTTAAATGAAAGAAAATTACACTCGCTAAGGATTACTCGATTTGTTTTCTACATATTCTGATTCATCCATTTTAATTAATGGGTTTGTTTATGAGATTTTGTTCCGTATTGACATAGCAACCTGCTCTTATACGAGATCCATATCACTTTCTTCATATTAGTATTATTTTAAGTTTAATAACCTTTTTACAGCTCTAACGCCTTAAACATGTTAAAGAAGCTTTGGTTTGAAACTTTATAAATTTGACATGATTTTGCTGTTTCTTTTTTCAGTTTATTATGTCAGTCCAAAAAGAATATCGAAACTCGAATATCGAAGAGGTCAACATCGCACATGTAGCACCATCCCTCCGATCCATATGTATATAAGGTCATACATTTTATTAAGTTAATCATCCCTACAGGAAATTTTGAGCAGCGCATTCGTTGCTAAGTAGCTACACAACATTCAAAAAATCAAACTAGAGGGCGCTTCTAATATAAATTCTGCTATGTCTAAAAAACCACCATGATGAGAATTTACGATTCGAAACACGAGTCTAGTGCATTAAGATTGGTTTTGACTTATATTTTTCTCATGGAGGCGACGAGTTGGAAAAATACCATCATATTGTTGAATGAATTATACAAAAATTAAATTGTTGGTTTAAACAATATATATAAATTAGAAATACGTCAATTAAGTCATGAGTAAAGTAGGGCAAAATCAGTATGACATCTAATTGATTATCGGTACAAAAGCTTTCATAGTCACATATTTCGCTTTGAACTACATGTATTTGCTTTTGGGGAAAGTTTATTTTATATTTTAGTCTTGCCATGTGCATGGTTTCGCTGTGGTCAGCGCAGAATGGAATTCCTGGACATCTTTTGAACATTGATCTAAGATTGAATGGCTGTCATCATCATCAAACGAGATATATTTACCTGATATATACATCAATGTGTATAACGAGACAATCACCGAATTTGACAAATTTTCATGGAGCTGCTGTGACGGGTGTTGCATGCAATCATGACTCTTCCCGGGCACCTGGTCTCACTTCGGAATTCTTAGGTTTGCAACCGTTTCTATGAACATTCTAATGATTTTGCCTTGCAATGCCTTTTCGACTCTGATACTGAATAACTGATGGGATCTCCTTTAATAATTATATAAACTATCTCTGTAATATTACCTATTAATCCTTTTGAAAATTAAATAAGAATCAGTCGACAATGTTACATGTACATTGTACTCATTGTACTTGTTTGTGTGATGTCATCTTACAGTGAGGAGGTTGTTTGACACCACAATTGTACGTTCTTCGAGACCTCTGGGTAATTGGAGAAGTGAGAGGGTTGTGCGCACGTAATCCAGGATAACCACACCATTTGCTACTTGCGTGACAGATGGCCGTCCAAAGTCGGCACCGGTTACCAATTGGTCTCGTCGGTTTATGTGTAGTCTTTTGTGTTTGATGTTTACATGTCGTGTGTCTCTTTTCCGTCTCGTGCTGTACTCGTCTTTTGTGTCTTTGCATCGGGTGTTTTGGTGTTTTACTGTTGATGCTGCAACGAGGTCTTGTTGGAGATCTCCTCCCTTCTTTCTATTATTTAAAGCCTATCCGAAAAAAAAGAAGACGAAGTCGGTTCTGTAGTTGCATATACTTAAAAAAAACTTCGTACCTGTTGTTGTTTTTGTATCCTGGTACCCTGAAATTCAAAGATTCTGATATTGATCAAAGAACGGACACTTAAATAAAATGACAAATTCTGCAATAATATTATCTTGAGGTAATGCAATCTTCGAAAAATACTACAATTTTAGCCATTCCGTGAATTTTAACGTCGAAATACATTACGCCAATTGATGCATGAATATTGACCTATTTTTGAAAAATAAAATTGGCGCTGTTAGCTTACAGGAATTGTTTTCTATCCTGGGGAAGATGAATTCATGAAAATTGACAATCTCATCATAAAATGATCGCAAAGCCTAAGACAAGATTTCAGTTTCATAGTTTCGATCATAGGAATGTTAAACGTCTTCAAATCGAACTCTCATAACAAATATCGAATGGCATTACCAAAGAACGGTCAAAAATAGCTAGAAAAGAATGCTTCAATCTCATAATAATCAAGCTTACAAGGACAAAAAAAAGAATCTACGTAATCCGGATAACCACACCATTTGCTAATAGCAGATGGCCGTTCAAAGTCGGTGCAGGGTGCACATTGGTCTCCTTCCTTTTATGTGTTGTCATCGATGTTTGCTATTTCTGTACGTCTGTTACGATTGCTCGTATGATAATGATGTTCTAGTGAATATTGTTGTGTCTTTTGGCGATTTGTAGTTTTGAATGATGTCATTTATGTGTTACTTTCGTGTGGGTTTGTTTCGCCGGGTGAGTGCAAGGTGGTCATGTTGGAGATCATTCCCTTTCCTTTGTAATTATATTGAGAGACTTACATGAACCACAACTAGATCCACAAGAACAGTGTCTACAGTTTGAGTTGTACAGGCAAAAACAGTCAGTACCGGCATCTTTATCTGAAATAAATTATAAGATGTACTCTTTGTATAATCCATGAAAATATCGAGAGAACGGTCATCTGTTGAAGAGTTGAACACACGTTATAATAATAACCACGCCGTTTACTACTGTTTTACGGATAGGAATCATGGTTTGTACAGACAGCAACAGTCTATTACAGCATCTATATCTGAAATAAATAAATAAGATGCACCCAATGTTACATGCATTAAAACATCGAAATAGCGGTCAACTACATGAATGGCAGGGTTGTCCGCTTGATATTCGGATAACAACGTATTTCGCTATTCAATTGAGGTTGGCGGTCAAAATCCGGTGCCGCTTCTGATTAGTCTTCCTCAATTTACATATTGTCATGTTTCATATTTTGGAGTGTATGTCTGTCTGTCTGTCTTTCTGTTTGTTTGTGTGTTTGTTTGTTTGCTTGCTTGTTTTTCAAAAGTGTGTTGGTCACACATATTTAAGCAAAGTTTGTCAACTTTTGATTGTCACTGTAATCGAAGAGTGACATGCTCGGGTTCATATCCGAGTTGTACAATTATAAAAAAAATTGAATAAAAATAGGAAGCTGAATTTTCGCTAAAATAGGATTTTGAATTACCTATGTACTTATGTATCAGGTTGTAGCATAGAAGTTTTTAAACAGTGTTTAGAAATTTTACATGAAAAAATAAATACCAATTTGACTCACAGATAGCAGCGTTTAGGTTGGAAAGGATAGATGTTTTGACCAGTGTAATTCATTCTTTCTACATACTTAAAACTACAATTAAATCATTCAGCGACGCTAAACTAGTTTCATAGCACCCTTTGTGTTATTCAAAAAACAACGAAATGAAAACCCAGCTGCTACCATTCCTTTTTAAGATGAATGGCTCCAAATTTTGTGAACGGTTAATGTAGAGGCCATATAAAATTAAAATGTGGTCATAGACTATTGGTGAATCAGTGCAAAGCTGTTCTTCTCCTGCAATTTACTATCTATGTAGATTGAAAGACAGCTTTTAAGTTAGGACGTTAAGGTTTAAAAACTGTATTATCAGAGAGTTAAAGAAGATCCTGACGACAATCTCAACAGCACTCACAAAAGAGCACCAAACCGAGCATCGACGGATCCCTAGCAAGTCAGTGGTGGGACCAGGTGCCCGGGAGGAGTAAGCATCCCCTGTTGGCTAGCCGCCACCGCCGTCGATGTTCATGCACGGAAATGAAAACAATATATAATGAATACATGCACTGTGGTTTCGTCTATATAGAAAGTGTTATGGCGACCATGTCAGGGAAAATATTAAAAACATTTACTATCAAACCCCTCGCGGGGAACCTTTTTACGAGCTTTTTTACGAGCTCCACACGGCAAAGGGCGTAAGTGTGACACAAATGAGTTAAAGAAGATCCTGACGACAGACAATCTCAACATCACTCACAATAGAACACCAAACTCTCTTGACTTCAACTAAGAATAAGGATAACGAAAAAACGTGTATCCAGAGAACGACCAAATGAACATTACATACATGCAACAAGGCCTGAGTGCGGCTGGCCAATAGGGGATGCTTACTCCTCCCGGGCACCTGGTCCCACCTCTGGCTTGCTAGGGGATCTCCATGCTAAATTTGGTACTCTATTGTGGGTGCTGTTGAAATTATCGTCAGGATCTCCTTTAACTCATATGTAACAAGGCCTGAGTTAAACACCTTACTTTGAAATATCATATGTATTGTATCATTGCCATCTCATATATCCTTTGTAAAGATGAAAATAAATGAGGTGCAGAATGGACAAAAATAACAAAATATGAGTTAACTTTTTACTTTTAAATCACTTATGTATCTTCTTTTGTAAAAAAATGAACGAGAACCTAAAATTCCGAAAAAAAAATCAGACGGTTGTTATGTCAGTATAAAAGGTATAATGTAAAACGTTTGTCAACCTCGATGATTCATCAATAAAACGTCATGCCACATAGATGGACCAATTTGAAATATGAAAACACTATCTCTAATTTTTCAAACGTAGGTCATATCTTGAGGTAGAACATTCATCAGGTCTCAGATGCTCATATTTCCTAAATAACTATTTTTACAATATTTTCATTTCCATATATCCAAAGCTTATGTTAAACCTTATATATGTTACAGGGAATAAGTGTAATCAGGGATTTCATGTAATTCCTGAAAGGTTCAGTGATTACGTGTAATTCCTGGTCATTTTAGGAATTACGTGAAATCTCCAAAATAGTAGGGATTACATGTAATTCCTAAAATATTTTAGCATTTTTACGCTTATTTCCTGACTGTCTAAAATCTTTAAAAATTATCAAATTGCGATTTGATAGATATTTTTCACGTTCATTAAGTGTTATCCCTTCAATTAACAAGAAAAAAATATATATATCAGATATATTTTTACGGAGGATAATGTCTAAAATCGAAAGTGAAATAAAAAGATAGAAAAACTCATTTGCAGCTAGAATATTTTGGTTTTACATTTATTTTTGGCCTACTGCTGATGTGCGAAATCAATCTTTCTAAATTACAGGTACTCTGCAAACTGTATACATGTATATAAAATCTTGATCGGACAATGTCAGTGTTACTCTAAATAGCTACTGGCACCAAAGTCGCACTGTTATTTACCGATTTCAATGAAACTTATTGCAATTAAAATCTAAGTATTAAGTTATATTCAAAGTAAGGGGGGATGCCTAATTGATTTAGAATACTGACCAGTGTGTTTATGCTTGCTGTTGAGCGGGGTGTCCGTTGTCTAGCCAATACATCGGTTTTATTTATCTTTAATCTTTACAAGATATTACATATTTTAAAAATCAAAACATTCTAAATCCAATATTTTCTTCCAAAGGAAAACATTTTAGGCATTATTTTGACGTTTATGCGTTAACAAGAAAAGAAAATGAGAGTTAAATACCAATATTTTAGTTTAATACTTTCGATTTATGTATAAACATACTGTGGTTGTATGCCCATTTGCATAAATAATAAGACATGGACTTCGAAATTTGAGCAATATTTTGACAGAAATGACAAGTTCTAGCTCGAATATTTTCATTAATTTCGCATAAAAATGTCTTTGCCCTTGGCAGATAGGATATTCAGCATCAAATGAGCGAAAAATCATTGATTTCAAAGGTCAAAATAAGACGAAATTCAGGTTAGGAAATAAGTGTAAAAAGTCATGAAAAATTCAGGAAATACATGAAATAACTGGTCAATTTCAGGAATAACATGTAATGACTAATCGATTCAGGGATTACACGTAATCCCTAAATTTCAGGAGTTACGTGAAATCCCTGATTACACTTATTCCCTGTAACATATACATAAAAAATATAATTTGCTGTTTTATGATTATACCGAGAACTTAGCCGTTTGAACTTTAACATTGGACCCTATGGTAAAAGTAAGAAAATCCCTTTTTAGAGGTGATAACATGAAACTCTAGAAGTTTATTTTCCCCAAACCATATTAGTTTGATAATCTGAACAATATTCTGAAGAGAAAAATTAGGGTATCCAGACATAAAATTACCAGCAATTCTGACCTGAGGGATACTCTACCTTAAGTTCATAGTCACGAAGTCAACTATTTGGTACCAAATTATAGGCTCGATCACAAAAATACACATGCGAAAGACAAGGGTTTATCACATGCAATCAATGAGTTATTGCCAATGTTTTGAGTTCCTCAAAAGTAGATCATTATCGAGTCAAGTTAAAAAAGTCAAATGTTTTACTAAAAGAAAGAATCTAGCACAAGAAATGCACAGGTATAAAAGCCTTGGCCTATCACTTACCATTCAGTGATGATTGTCAATTTTAATGCTTACTCCTCCCGGACACATTGTCCCAGCTCTTCCTTTCTAGGGGTCCGTAGATGCTCAATTTCGTGCTCTATTGTGAGTGCTGTTGAGATTGTCGTCAGGATCTTCTTTATCCAATTTAAGGTTTTTCAAAAGAAATTTCCATGTAACTCTGAGATGAAGGTCACAGAATAATGAAAAAAAACCACGGTACGAATGGAAACTTGAAGGTCTTTACTTTTAATCAATCCCGTGCACAACAATCCCCTTCAATTAAACAAGGTAATTCTGTCTTAATCGTCTTTGTTTGAATTCATTTTAGGTGTTTCAAGTTACCATAATTATCATTTATATGATTGTTATCTTTTCTGGTCAAGAAATGAAGTATATTCGGATAATTCTTAACGGAAAATTCTGTATCTTTTATGCACAATATCATATGACGTCGTTAGCCTTCTCTGAATATATCTCTATTCTTGATAAGAGAACATTACCATTATTAAAATGATAGAGATGGGCATATGATCGACCTAAAATTAATTCGTGTAAAGAAGATTAAGGCAGCTAGTATTTACCTTGTTCAACCGAATTGGGTTCCCGTGCACTAAAGTAATTGCGTAGCTCGTGTTATGCGACCGTGATTAACAGGATTTAATCATTATAGATTAAATTGAATTATAAAAGTTATCGGCATAATTTAAATTTATCGACTATAATATTGTTCTGAGTTATCGTACTTGTTTTACCATTGAGTATAAATCACATCGTATACCGCTACTCGGCCCATTGCTGTTGTAACTTCTTACCCACCCTCCCTCCCTTTATGAACGATGATACTGCTCTTTGTATATTTTACATTGCAGAAAGGATTCTCTCAAAAGTCATGGCTGGTTACGGACTAGATCATCTTGGACTCTGAAGTGCATATCAGTGGATTCATTTCTTGATGATTTGGACTGCATTTTTTCTGCGTCACCAGTAACTGTTATTTCAGTGTTAAATTGTCTATCAATAATCTATTCTAATAATCATCAATTTTTAGGATTCAATGAGGAATGTCTGTTCCCAGGATTCCTCATTACACCTTATCTACCTCAGTTTGATTATAATTTATTTGAGGATGCCCAAATAGACGTTGATGTCTAGGCTCCTTTATTTTTACCAGCCATGGCCAGTTTATGCCAATTCACATATTAAATAATATCATCACTGTCTGAATTTGTGTCTTTGTTCAGTTTTTAACTTAATATTATGCACATGTTTGTCTGTCAGTCTGTCGGAAGTCTGTCAATTTGCACAAGTACGTCTGTCTACTTTGGTGTTAACCAAGTTACATAGTATGCTACCAAGTCATAGCATAAAGTCAAAGCGTAATCAATCAGTCATAGCGTAATGTCATATAGCGTAACGTCAGTCATACACCATCCCTCATTTTATATGTTCTATATTACATGGTTCTCCTTTTTATGCTTTACTGTTTTGACTTTATCTTTTATAATGAGTGTATTTTCAGCTTTTTAACAAGCGGACAGGATAAAAATGATATATGCCGAAGGTCTGCTTACGGAGGACATAAAATAATAGAAATAGATGCAGCTGTTGTTATTCTTCGAATGTTTTTGTCTCCTTTAATTGCAGTTACAATCTTGTTAATTTAGAAAGAATTTTTGATTTGTACTCACCACATTCTGAACCATAATAACGACGGAGACATTCTGAACAACCATGGGTATGGTAACAATACATAACATCTCTACAGTGACATTCCTTAAGTCCTCTTCCAACCCCTTAAAAAGACAAAGAATTTATATGAAAATGTACGACCAAGATAAATGATTTAAAAGAGAGGTTCACGTCACAAGGTAGAACAATTCTTGTCAGGACTTCATGACGGGTCCTGTACAAACCTCTTTAGAGAAGACAGGGCCCCGACCAGCTGTCCTCTCTGAATTTCAGTCGGACTCCTCGGGTGATCATATGCATGAGCTTGCTACAGCCGGCAGAACACGGACTGTATTTCGTACGCCTCCGGTTTTTTATATCCATTTACATTTCAATCCGTGTGTTTCTTGGGCCCCCGCATCATGCTATCTGTTTCTATGTTTATCTTACAACGAGGAGGTTATTTTTCTTCGAGATCTCTAGGTAATCGGAAAAAAAGAAGGGTTGTGCGCATGTAATCCGGATAAAAACACCGTCTGCTTCTTGCGTGGCAGATGACCGTCCTAAGTCGGCACCGGTTGCCCATCGGACTCTTTGATTTAAGTGTGGTCTTTTGTGTTTCGTGTTTCTATGGTGTGTGAGTGGGTGTTTCTTGTTCCTTTTGCAGTTTGACATTAAGTGTTTTAAATGTATTTTCCTAGACATGGTCGCCATAGCACTTTCTATATAGACATAACCTCAGACAGTGCATGTTTTGAAGATATCGTTTTCATGCGTGAACATCGACGGCGGGTGCGGCTAGATAAAAAAAGCAGGGGATTCGTACTCCTTCCGGGCACCTGCTCCCACCTCTAGCTTGCTAGGGGTCCTTCGATGCTTAATGTGGTGCTCTATTGTGAGTGCTATTGAGACTGTCGTCATGATATTCTTTATCCCTTTTGCATCTCTTTGTGTGAGTGTCTGCTCTGTGTTTTTGCATTAGGTGTTTTTGGGGTTCTGCTGTGGATGCTGCAGCAGGGTGTTGATGGAGATTCCCTCCTTTCTTGTCAGACGACATACACATTTGTAAGACCTGTCTTACTTATGTAATAATGGTGTTATATAGGATGGATCGTGATTATCAACAAGTTCCACAATTTATGAAGAGATAAATATACTGACACTTTCTTATCTATTCCTATACTGCATTCCTGTAACAAAGAAATGCATTTCGACTCTGAGAAGAATGTTAAACGTCTTCAAATTCAAAAGCATCATTTAAGAACAGAGAAATGTGCAGCATGGTCCAGAAATGCACGTTTCGGGTACTTAACCCTCGTCATTGATATTACGATTAATATGTTATGATGGAAATGAAGCGACAATATCGTTGGTGATGACGCAAAGTATAAATGCGATATGATGACGATAGTAAGATTGCAAGTATATGTACAGAAAATTCATCTGAACTAAACAATAATCGTCACAATGTATCTTTTTAAATCTATTTAGTACGTTCAAATTAAGACTCATGGGGTTTTCTGGGAGTAAATTTTATTCAATATCTTCAAATAAATGCTAATTCCGTCAATATCGGTCCGTGCTTTCTTCATTTAACAACAGGGGATGCTTACTCCTCCCGGGCACCTGGTCCCTCCTCTAGCTTGCTAGGGGTCCGTCGATGCTTAATTTTGTGTTCTATTGTGAGCGTCAGGACCTTCTTTAATTCATTAATATAAACTGTTCCATGTTTTTTTCTGCCTTTACGAACCCTTCAGTTCGTTTGCGTTCGGCTACGTTAAGTTTGTTCTTAAATGAAATATCTCTCGTAAGACATGCAAATTGAGAGCGTGTTATTGGCTAAGTTTAAATGACCAAAGAGTGTGAAAGTTATTATGTCCGAAAAGACAAGGAGCTACATGTAAGTGCAGAAAGGTTTAATCTCGCCAATGCATTATTAACGTTGTTCGTAAAGATGTCCTCAAACTTTAAAGCAACCTTGCGTTTTGGTTACGGGGTACAAATTTATTCGATAGATTGATATGTTGAAACAAATTGATATGGGACGTTTGGGTTAGATTTGGACTGAGTGTACTGGTTTTCTGATCGAAAGTAATACAATAGGTGCAGTTTTGCTCCAACAGGCGTCTGTCTTTTATAAAAGCATTTCAAAATATTATTCAAACAATTTATAATTTAAAAGGAGGTGGAAAGGGTGAAAGGGAGGGGGAGGAAGGGGGCGGGAGAAAGGAGAGGGAGGAGGGAGGAAGGGGTTGGAGGACGGTGAGAGGGGAGGGAGGGAAAGGGGAGGGAGGGGAGGAAGGGGTTGTGAGGAGGGGGAAGGATGAGGAAGAGAAGGGGAGAAGGGTAGAGAGGGGGAGGAAGGCGGGTGGGAGGAAGGAGGAGGGAGGGAGAGAGGGGTGAAAGGGGGCGAGAGGTACCCCCTGTCCGCCCCTTACCTATTTTACTAAACATTACAACCCGTCGACAGCCTTATTGATTGTCAGACTACCACTAGGAGGACTGTTTAATTTTACTCTACATAAAGTTAGTAAACAGAAACTATCGAGTCAGAAGTGAACTAATGTTAAACGTGTTCAAATTCAATAGCGTCATTTAAGAACAGATAAATCTTTAACAGGGTACGGTTGCAACACTAAAAGCAAAACACCGATACACCCGAATGCGAAAGCACAGAGCGGAACAGAGAAACAAGGGACATAAATGGGAAAGGATAGATCAAACAAAGAAATTTCGAATTCCCTCAAAATAGTTCCAAAATGCATTTTAAGAAATATAAAGCCTGTGTTTGTGAAACACGAATGCCCCCGGTGGCATCTTTGTTAGTATGAACACTATTTTCTGTTAAGTACATGTATGTGAGGTCACTGGGTTAAAAGGTCAAAGGTCAAGGTCAAAAGGTCAAAAATTTTGGTATCAATGGAAAGGTCTTGTCACAAGGAATACGCATGCGAAATATGAAAGCCCTATCACTTACCATTCAAAAGTTATGCCCAATGTTAAAGTTTTTTAAAAGTAGGTCAAAGGACAAGGTCAAGGTCACGAGGTCAAAATTTTTGGTATCAATGGAAAGGGCTTGTCACAAGGAATACACATGTGAAATATGAAAGCCCTATCACTTACCATTCAAAAGTTATGTCCAATGTTAAAGTTTTTGAAAAGTAGGTCAAAGGTCAAGGTCAAGGTCACGAGGTCAAAAATTTTGGTATCAATGGAAAGGTCTTGTCACAAGGAATACACATGTGAAATATGAAAGCCCTATCACTTCCCATTCAAAAGGTATGCCCAATGTTAAAGTTTTTGAAAAGTAGGTCAAACGTCAAGGTCAAGGTCACGAGGTCAAAAATTTTGGTATCAATGGAAAGGTCTTGTCACAAGGAATACACATGTGAAATATGAAAGCCCTATCACTCCCCATTCAAAAGTTATGCCCAATGTTAAAGTTTTTTGAAAAGTAGGTCAAAGGTCAAGGTCAAGGTCACGAGGTCAAAAATTTTGGTATCAATGGAAAGGTCTTGTCACAAGGAATACACATGTGAAATATGAAAGCCCTATCACTTACCATTCAAAAGTTATGCCCAATGTTAAAGTTTTTGAAAAGTAGGTCAAAGGTCAAGGTCAAGGTCACGAGGTCAAAAATTTTGGTATCAATGGAAAGGTCTTGTCACAAGGAATACACATGTGAAATATGAAAGCCCTATCATTTACCATTCAAAAGTTATGCCCAATGTTAAAGTTTTTGAAAAGTAGGTCAAAGGTCAAGGTCAAGGTCACGAGGTCAAAAATTTTGGTATCAATGGAAAGGTCTTGTCACAAGAAATACACATGTGAAATATGAAAGCCCTATCACTTACCATTCAAAAGTTATGCCCAATGTTAAAGTTTTTGAAAAGTAGGTCAAAGGTCAAGGTCAAGGTCACGAGGTCAAAAATTTTGGTATCAATGGAAAGGTCTTGTCACAAGGAATACACATGTGAAATATGAAAGCCCTATCACTTACCATTCAAAAGTTATGCCCAATGTTAAAGTTTTTGAAAAGTAGGTCAAAGGTCAAGGTCAAGGTCACGAGGTCAAAAATTTTGGTATCAATGGAAAGGTCTTGTCACAAGGAATACACATGTGAAATATGAAAGCCCTATCACTTACCATTCAAAAGTTATGCCCAATGTTAAAGTTTTTGAAAAGTAGGTCAAAGGTCAAGGTCAAGGTCACGAGGTCAAAAATTTTGGTATCAATGGAAAGGTCTTGTCACAAGGAATACACATGTGAAATATGAAAGCCCTATCATTTACCACTCAAAAGTTATGCCCAATGTTAAAGTTTTTGAAAAGTAGGTCAAAGGTCAAGGTCAAGGTCACGAGGTCAAAAATTTTGGTATCAATGGAAAGGTATTGTCACAAGGAATACACATGTGAAATATGAAAGCCCTATCACTTCCCATTCAAAAGTTATGTCCAATGTTAAAGTTTTTCGGACAAACAGACAGACAAACAGACAAACAGACAAACAGATAAACAGACAAACAGACAAACAGACGGACAGGCCAAAAACTATATGCCCCCGAATCTTTGATTCCGGGGGCATAAAAAACTATCTTATATCCATTTTTGTCGAATGTTAGATGAAAATGGTACAGCCGGTTGGATTAGTACGAGTTTAAATATGAGCGCAACATAATTAAGCTCCTCATGTTTATATTCAAGGATAAAAGAACTTACTTGAAACAATTTGTATTAGTATACAAATACTGAGTGATTTCCAATCCATTTTATGATTGTTCCTACATTCAGGACCTAGTAAATTTTAAACTAGCACAGGCATTGCATTTAATTCCGTTGTCGCCAATGTTTACATCGAGCATGGTCGATTATGAAATACGTACGCGTAAGACGAAGCTAAAAAAATAACGGAAAAAACTTCCGGGATTTATGAGTTTTAATTTCAACAGTGCTCATGATATTATATCAACCCTACATTTAAATTATCAGCTGGTTCGTCATATGAGAATAATTGGTAATCATATGGAACAATTCCCTTCATGTGAGAATAATAAGTAATCATATGGAACAATTCCCTTCATGTGAGAATAATTGGTAATCATATGGAACAATTCCCTTCATGTGAGAATAATTGGTAATCATATCGAATTATTCCCTTCATGTGAGAATAATTGGTAATCATATGGAACAATTCCCTTCCCAAACCCGTATTTGACTCGATACGCGCGGCATTGACTCATACATGTACAATGTACAATAGTCTTCAATACTATACTCACCAAGTTCAATAACCTGATAAACCAAAAGAGAAATGAGAAACCCATATCACTACTGAATGACTGAATCTATATCTATGTCGGAATTGGTATAGGCCACTTCAAACAATGAAACCTTCATAAATTCTGTTCCATGTACTTTATAGTCAAGAAACATATACAGACAATCTCTCACTTACTACGCTACATCATTCTTTTAACGAAGGATGAACTGCATTTTTGATGGTATTTCGACTGTGAAATGAAGCCCAGTGCAGAAAGGTTCAATGTTACCAAAGGATTATTTACTGTGATCTCAAGGGTGTCCTCGACCTAGCTCTAATGCAGTGTATTTATCAACAGGTTTTAAATTTAAGTTTACAGAAATTTATAAGGCATGCTTGGTTAGAATTCTTCATGGCACAGGCAAATGAAGAAAGAGCGTCAGTATCCTGTATGGTCATAAGAGAATACTGGTATCTATAGAAATACAAGACTTCCGACGAATTTTCAGCTAGAAAAGAAAGGAGGGGCATTTCTGCATAGAAGTAGCATTTCTGCAAATTTTGCATTTGAAGGGCAAAACGAGGGTATGACCATAAAGATTGATTTGTATACTTCCTAAAAAAATCAATAATTCACACAAAAAGATCTCATAACATAACCTTATCGTCTGCCAAAGTTGGACTGTTTTCTACTTTCTGTCTTGAACCTCCATTGCCAGATTAGCTCGTCTGAATCATCCAGGTGTTTGACTCTGCTTACAGTGAGCAGAGTAAAGCCTCTGAATGAATCAGTATTTGTGCAATCTGGCAATGGAGATTCAAGACAAAAAAGTAGAAAACAGTCCAACTTTGGTAGGCAAGTAGGCTATGTTGTGAGATATTTTGGGTGAATTATTGATGTTTCTAGGAAGTATACAATTTAATCTTTATGGTCATACCCCATTTTGCCCTTCAAACATGTCAAATGCAAAAATTGCAGATGCTACGTCCAGCTGAAAATTGGTCGGAAGCCTTGTCTTTCTATATACATATATTCTCTAATGACCTGTAAAGGGATATCATACAGGATATTGACACTCTTTCTACATGTGCCTGTGCTTAATGGTACACGGTAAATTAAGACCTCATTGAGGCGCAAGATGAGGGAATTTCTGGTGACGGCTTCTGAATCATGCACACTAGTTGCCTCGATCACTCGAGGAAAATGTCTTGACAGGAAAACATTAAAAATTATTTTTCTACGATACTAATATTTTGGAAAAAAAACGGGTTCCTTTGGCATACAAGCATACATGGTATCAACGCCAATGACTGATGATGGAATTGAAAATATCAACTGAAAAAGGCGCCATTTGGCTCTAATAAACGTAAGTCTTACATGAAAATAATATTTTTTTTTAATTTGTTTAAAATTTGTTTTGAAAAAATTTTGAATCGATGAGCGATATAAGTACCCTACCGGCATAGATCTATGTCCTGCAACTCGGCCTAAAGTATAGCAAAACTTTTAACTTTTTGCCAGTCCGAATGAAGGTTTGTCAAATACTTCGGACTGGTACTTTTCAACATCACTGAAATAAATTCTGGAGAACTAATCCAATGACCAAGACTTTTTTCTAAAATTAGATTAAACGAAACCAAACTTGAACTTGACTTGGGTGCGGCTAGCCAAACAGGAGATGCTTACTCCGCCCGGGCACCTGGTCCGTCGATGCTCCGTTGTGTGATCTATTGTGAGTGATGTAGAGATTATTGTCAGGATCTTCTTTAACTTAATTGACTGGTATCACAGACGCACTCAGATGCAAAAAAAAACCCCAAACAAATTGATCATCTGCAACACACCTGAAGAAAAGCCTGGAAAACTAAAATTTACTAACATCTGTTATGTCCAAGGGTCATAACTTCTGTAAAATAGGTAAACTGAAAGAAAACTCAGACTTGATCTAGACTTCATCATACTTGGATGTATTTAAATACCAAAATTAGATCAGATAAAAAATTGAATTTCACAAGTCAAAAAGAGACATTACTCATTAAAAAAGAGTCAACCATGACCAACTTTTACTTGCTCTGTAACTATTCAAGACATACCTGTGTATCGAATTTCACCTCAATATTTGGTCTACAAAAAATCCAAAACTGAAAACTGAATTTCTTAAGACATCAAGAGGCATAACTCATTCAAAAATAGGCCAATTATAACAAACCTCAAACTTGCTCTGTAACTATCCAAAACCAAGCTGTGTATCAAATTCCATCTTAAAATCTTTATCTACTACAGAGAAAAGTCCAGAAAATTGAATTTTGTAAGTCATCGAGGGGCATAATTCTTTAAAAAAAGATCAGCCATGACCAAACTCAAGCTTGCTCTGTAACTATCAATGACCAATCGAAGTATGAAATTTCATCTCAATACTTCCATCCATTACAAAAACAGTCCAGAAGACTTAAGAAAGGACAGACGGACCGACGGACAGACAGACAGAGAAGAAACTAAGAGTCCCCTTCGGTGTAAGGGGACTAAAAATTAAAAAAAAGAGAAAAGTGTTTCGACAGGTCAATGGCACAAATCATCACTTTGGTACAAAGTCACCGGTAAGATTTATTATCATTCTTTATCAAATATCAAACTCAACCTCATCACGCTTCATTCCACGTCATATAAATAGACATCAATTATTTCAAACGAAATTCCGAATTCCCTAAAATAGTGCTTAATCATAAAAGTTACCTTAGGTCTCTTCAAGATCAAATCATGAATCAACTATTTTTGTCAAAATTTTAACGCTAACCAGTCTACACGATCGATTAGTAAAACTTCTGGGATCTTTGAATTTGTATTTCAACAGTGTGCATTATATAAGATAAACTCTATGTTTATATTGGCTGATTCGTCGTGTGAGAATAAACTTCTTTCAAGGTTTTCGCTTTCACAAAGTAGTAAATACTTTCTGGAAAGTTTACAAAGAAATTTTGACAGCCTCTTTTGATATTAGGACCCATACAAGCAACAGAGTATATTACTTGGGTATTTCACAACCTGACTTTTATGGTGACATGATTAACAAACTAAGAAGGATCAAAGGTAGACAAAATAACCATCGAAAATGCGTCAGAATCATCAAACGCCTTTTTACCGTGGATATTAGGCTTGGTACTAGACCAATCTACAGTCTTGTACCAGCGCATTCTTAAGACTTGCACTCTGACTGACTGTGACGGCAGGACTCTATGACGGGCTCTGTCCAAACATCTTAAGAGAAGACAGGGCCCCGACCACCTCTCCTCTCTGAATGTCAGTCGGACTCCTCGGGTGATAACATATATGAGCTCGCTACAACCGACAGAGCACGGGCTTATTACGTACGCCCTCTTTTTAAATCAATTTACATATGCATCTGCGTTGCTTGGGCCCCTGTGCTTTGCGGTCTTGTTTGTGTGTGGTCATCTAATAGTGAGGATGTTGTTTTACACCATAATTGTACCTTCTTCGAGATCTCTCGGTAATTGGGAAAGTGGGAGGGTTGTGCCCACGTAATCCAGGATAAGCATACCGTCTTCTAATGACGTGGCATATGGCCATCCTAAGTTAGCACCGATTGCCAATTAGTCTCGTTGTTTTATCTGGAGTCATTTGTGTTTGATGTTTCTATGTGATTTGGCGTTTCTTATACTTTGATGTTTCTATGATATATTGTACCTATAAAGTGCAAAGACTGATAGTATTTAGATTCAAGTGACAGCACTTAAATCAATTCATTTATGAATTTTTTCATCATATTTACTATTCACTTAAATGAAATGACAATATTTGGTAAGTAATTAATTTGAAAATAAAAGCACGATATACAAATAAACAGTTATATAATATTGTATGTGATACCTCAGTTATTCTTTAGCTTTAAATACAGTTGTAAACGTAAACCAATTCTTTTGATGAAATTTTTGAATCAGAATTCAGGCATTGGAATCAGAATTTTGATTAAGAAAATTACCAAAATGTATTGAATGCGGCGCTCGATTGAAAAATTAAATTGAAGAAATAAGACGTTCCTTCATTTAAAAATGCAATCCAATTGATGTCAAAGCCTGCCAAATGATTTCTTGTCATTTTCATTACAATAGAGAAACACAGTGATCAATAAAGACATTCACATCGACAAATGATAATAAATAAAGAAAATGTTTCCGCAACAAAGAGACAAAGCACCTCGAAGTTAAATATTCTACAAAGAAGCAAAAGTGAATCCAAAATGGAGATGAAATCAGGTGCCAAGGGAGAGTAAGTATCTCCTGTTTGCTAGCAACAACCGTCACTTTCACCGTGCAGAGTCAAAGCCGTGTAGAAAAAAGTCATGTCATGAATGATTTGTAAACTTCGGTGTTTTTGATGGTCTAATCTTACATGTTTTTCATAATGGAGGATACCGAGATGCTCTATGTTTAACATTTTCATTGCATTGCCCAAAGTGACAAATCAGACGCTCAGTTGTTCGGTCTCCTTATCCTCAGATCGAGATGGATGTATTTTCAGTTTGCTCTCGATTAGATGATCGATGGCAATATGAATACACCAGAAGCATGAAATGAAGGAATATTACCACTTAGGAAAGTGAAATATGTAATTTTGAAGCTGGAGCCGTCACGTTTGTCGTATTGAAATATTTAGGTGAATGTTGTCTTCAAGAGAAAATTTGAGATCTAAATATGAATTAAAAAAGAAAATCCTGACGATAATCTCAACAGCATTCCGAGAGATCACCAAATTGAGCATCGACGGACCGTTAGCAAGCTGGAGGTGGGACCAGGTGCCCCCCGGGGGGGGGGGGTTAAGCATCCCCTGTTGGCTAGCCGCATCCGCCGTCGATGTTCATGCGTGAAAATGTAATCAGTATCAAAAATACGTGCACTGTCTGAGGTTATGTTTAAATAGAAAGTGCTATGACGACAATGTCAGGGAAAATTATTCAAAACATTTACTGTCAAAACCCTCGCGGAGAACTTTTTTACGAGCTCAACACGGCAAAGGGCATAAGTGTGACACAAATGAGTTAAAGAAGATCCTGATGAATTAAGCAAATTTTATACTTTTATTATAAAAAATTGGATGAAGAATTCTAAATCCGCTGTGTATTCACATTGTGTTTATCGACTTAAGTATTAAATGTTTTGTAAAAAGAAATAAAGTGTGTGACTTGGAGTCATAAGCAAAGATTGAAATATTCAATGAAATAACGACATAAATCTATCGGCATGAAAAATACGTATTCTTGAAAATAAGGAAAGATTATGAAACGATACAATATACCAACTTAAATTATTCATTGATCGCATCGTACGTATATTTTGCCTAACGCACTGGTTCGAATATGAATGTACACTTGTAGAAATGATAATTGAAAGTCGCTACAGAATCCGACATAGGTTTGGCGATAGAACATTATTATTTCTCATCGTCTTAATGATTCGTATGAGGGGAGATCATGATGAACGTCAGGTCTTGAATGGACAACTCCAGGATGTTGGTCAGATGAGGAAGGAATAGTTCCACAATCTTCTTTAAATGTTGTGTTGACACTTCTATGATGTTCCTGATTGTAACCGGCCACAGGATAGGAGAAAGTGTCTTGCAGACAATCGTACGATGGTGGTGGTTCATACGATGGTGGCCTTGTGGAATCATCGGGGTTGGCTTGGAATGATCTGTTGGTATTTCCTGCACCTACATATAATTTATGCATATTATAAATAAGCTCGAAAAATCATGAGTAATTTGGATGAATTCAGTTCAAGCAATTCCGAATGTCTGAATTTACATTAAAGATGATCAAGAATTGTGAATCTGATATGTTTTACATCTAGAGGTTAGAAATTGTTAGGAAAAAAATCGTTCATCTGATACATGTACAGAGAATATCGATTTAGAATCATAACGTTTTAAATTCAATATTAAACTAAAGATCTTTTTTTACTTAGAATTCAAGGTTATTAGTCCATGAGGTCTCCCATGGGGTGCCTGCACCCCCCGAGGGACAATTGACCACTATGTCTGTTTGATAGAGGGATGTCCCCTGATCACGAAATGGGGCATGCCCCGCTCTATCTCCGCGGCGTTCAGGAGTTATGGGACTTTGAAAACCAATTATTCCCCTTTTCGTGTAAACATATTCGAATACTACAACATTTGTGTTCTTGAGTGTTTTTGTCCCCAGATATTTTCATTTATGTTTTTTCTGTGATTATCTAATTAAGTAAGGGTTTCTCTTTATACTTATAACATTCAATAAAATTGTTTGGTCAAATGTTGTTTTATAGTCAGTTGAATGCGGCGATATTAGAATTTTTTATGCATTTCCAAGATAATAGGTCCGGAACTTATATTTAACTGTGTCAGATAATCATATAAATTTGTGTATGTAAGAATGAAATATTATCTAAAAGTATTATGTCAATATCTTTTGTTATATAACTTTCACTTTGCAGATACCCTCCCTATATTTCCTTTGTTTTTGCATCCCGGAACGTTATTTACCGTATAAAGTCGAACTACTATGCAAAGAGTTTTTACTTCCTAATAGGCAAACAGTCGAAAAGTCGCAAAATTCAGACTTTATTTACAGTGTTTAGGGTAAGTTCAAAGACAATTACGACAAAAAATCAATCGTATTCTTTTATAAATAGCAAACTCTGTTAAGGAACATAATGCTATTCCTGCAAATTGTGTCGCATTCAGAGTATACAAACGCAAACAATGTTGTTCAAATGTCATACAGTAAAGTACTGCTTGAAGTTGAAGCAAGGGGGGACACATTTGGTGTCCATAACACATTTCTGTAAGATTTACGACTAAAGCATTGCTCGTTTTATTTACAAATATGACATGTCATTCCGACACCCCCCCCCCCCCCCTCTACCTCGTCTTATCAATGTGACTTGGTCTTAAGACTCTTCTATGCTCAAACTATTCATACTTTGCAAAAATGTGTATGCATGTTCTGAAAGACAAAATGTACAGACGCATTGGCGAACGAGTATTTTGCATTTATGTTGATATATTAGAAAGTGAGATGTAATAATCATTTCAAGCAACGGTTACGTTATATACTCTTTCAACTAAGATTTCATTAACGTAAATGGAAAATATTCCTATCTCTGTGGAAGACTGAACCACGTTTATTCTGCCGGATACTTGTAATCGACAGCCACTGTTCTTGAAAAGATGGGTAGGTTATGGTTACTAAAGAAAGTACGCAGAGCTAAATACATGTATCACCTACGCAAACAAGTTCCATCAAACATGGGAGGGCCTAAAAAAATTTGACCATGATCTCCATTTCTCAAAGGGGTAGGGGGGATACAACCCGATCAGCAGTGCCAGTTCACTGTGCAGACCATGAGTTTAAGTAAATTATACGAGTGATAAATTAAAAAAAAAATATAACGTAAATAGGACGTCAAGTAACAGAATAATGTATGGGTCGGGTAATAATCAATCATTAAAGAATGTTCAATTTATTGAAATTTAATAAAAATGTAAAGTATATATATATAGAGCCTTGGAGGGGAGCGATTCGGGATGGGGCGCAATTAATGCACGACGTCCCCTCTGAAATTAAAAAAATATATATAAATAGATAAAAAGTATATTATGAATACTGTATACTGTCATTTGAACTGATTTGGACACAGAATTTAATCTAAAATTGCATCATTTCATTTATATATTTTTCATATGATTGACAATTTTTATACTTCAAATGGTGGGGCCCCTTAGAACGAGATGGAGGGTGTATGATGTTCATTTAAGAAAAAACATACATATTTCAAGTCACACAAACTAAATTCATTTTAATTTTAAACGAGAATTATCAGGTGAACAATTAAACTAGTGGAGAGATTCGCTAAGAAATTGACAAAGTCGTAGAAATCGTTATTAAAATAGATACATAATTATGCGAGATCCACTTTGATCAGGGGTGTATCTGCTTTTACGCCAGCACGCCATGGCATGCACATCGCATAGATAGAAAAAATGTCAGAGAGAGAAAGAAAGAAGAGAGAGAATGTTCTACGAAACTTATGAAAAATAGCCCACAATATTGTCTCCAAAAGTTCTACATTTTACCTCATTTTAGTAGCTCATTTCAAATTTAGATAACGTCTTCTTCTGATTATTTCTGATATAGAATTGAATGTTCTATCAAAAACACACATTCGTAAGGGTAAGGTCTTAGGGTAAGCTAAACAGATATATATTATCTTTTCTTGGCATAAAAAAATGAAGTTGATGCTTACAGCATGTATCATGCATGTTTTGGACAAGGAATCCTCACCAGTGTTACTTCAAGCCAAAATGATTCCTAGATGACAAAAAGTAAAGCGCCCACATGAAATCAGACTGCAGCTTTTTCGTCAAATCCATATGAGGATCGGTGTAAGGTTGTTTATCTAGCTCCAATTTTCTTTTCTTAAAATTCATAATGAAACTTCAGGCTTTCAAGTGACGTGTTCAGTGTTTGTATGTTTTACTTTATTCAATTTCTCAATCTTCTTCCACGTCAATGAGACGATTTTAACCTTGAAGTAGAGATTCAAGTACAAAAGGAAGTTTTTGCAATCGTGATTGACAGGACGAAATTATTCCTGTATAGTTAAGTGTAATTTCTTCTGGAAAAAGTAGTCTCAATTTTGCAAAGACAAGGATATTGGTTTAAATTCATCCTCGGTTCCCCAGGTTAATTGCGCTTTCAAATTGGCTGAATGCGCAAATAGCCTGGGGAACCTAGGATGTTTTGAATTTTGAAGAAAAAAAAATTCCCGGGGAGACACCGATACCCAATCCCTACAATCTCCCACAGTCTTCCCTCTCGGCGCTGCATGCGCACCTCGGATGAAGCCTTCCGCTTTTCTTGCATGTACTTCAAAAAGTTCTTGCTACGACCCTGGAGCCTCTCTCTGTCAAGCCTTATATATAGCGTCGGAAAAAAGAATAAACTTCACTCTGGTTATTTTTTCTGGATAGCTGGAATTCTGATTTCAGTTTCACCTTATGTACATTTATTTGATTCATGCAATGCCTTGTCGTTTGACATCATACTATGATGACGCCATCGTCCGACCTGTGGGTGCAGCAAATGGCGCTATCTGATCGGGTGAAGTGCGCACACCCCATACTTTGTAGAAAGGCGTATTTACATGCTTGAAATTACAACTAATAATAATAATAATAATAATAAATACTGTATACAGTCATTTGAATAGACTGAATAATCCAATCTCTTGGCTGTCGTTGTAACGGCAGACAAGTTTTAACGACAGACTCAGTCTATCATTTGAACGGGATTTGGACACCGAATTCGAGTAATACAAGCAACAATGACTCCGTGAATTTATTTGAGGAAGACCTTAATTTCTTTGTATGGTTTGTGTCTTTGTGTTTCAATGGGTTGGTTATTATTGTTATTGTGTTTTTTTCTTTTAAATTCAACCATTTCAAAGTTTTAGTTTGATATTTACACAATTAAATACTAGTATACTATTGTATTAAGTGGTACATGTAGCTCTCCTATTTAGACTTTTGAATCATAAATTTGTTGGTTTTCAATCAAAAGTAGGTATTTGGACCCAAAAAATGAGTTTGAAAATACATTATTTAGCTCCAAACATAGAATTTGAGCAAACATACCATACTTTGTTAAAAGATACAATTTATTCCAAAAATAAAAACACACCAAAATTATGAATAAAATATCAGAAAATAATCATAATCTAAAAGAGCATTAAAAGTAACAGTAGATAATAACGTTCAATAAATTATTTCACGCTGACATTAGATTCCTCTTATTAGTTACAGAAATCTTAGAATTTCATTAAAAAAAACACTCGATCGTCTCCATATAAAACAGCAATTTTGCAACCTTTACCATAAAACAATAATACAAATTATATATCATTTGAAAGAATAGACTAAAAAGTTATTTTGTAAATCATCAAAAGACAATCATAAACAATAATTTGATTTTAAGAAGCAGAAAGAAATTTGAATTTATTCAAATTCTTTGAAATTTCGCAAAAATAGCATTTTTGACACAAAAAAAATAACATTCAAAGTAGAAATTCGAACTAAAATCTCATTGCATCAGAAAGCAAATCAAAACAACTTAACATTCGTATGTTCAAATTTTTCAAATCACGACTTATATGGAATGTATTATTTTTTTCCAATTTCAGTGATTTTTACATGAAAATACATGTTTTTTCCCCCAAACTCCTAAACGCCGCGGAGATAGAGCGGGGCATGCCCCATTTCGTGATCAGGGGACATCCCTCTATCAAACAGACATAGTGGTCAATTGTCCCTCGGGGGGTGCAGGCACCCCATGGGAGACCTCATAATTAAGATGATCACATTGATATTTCAAAATCATTACAGTATAAGAAAAATTGACATTGGATTTTGAATTGACTAATATTACGTAAGTGTTCCAATTTTTGTTTACCTTCTTGAAGAAAATTTCAAACCAATTTAATGCACCAGACACGTGTTTTGAGATAGCAAATCTTTATCAGTAGTACTTAATTAATTGCTGTACTAATTTTCAGGCACAGCCAAATGTCTTTTAATAGCGTCCTCTAGTAGAATCTTTCAATTTCAAATTATGCATTTTGCAAATAGCGTGCGGCTTTTAACAAACAATTAAAGTATACACAGAACAGATGAAAACACAAACATATAGGTAGATCAAACTGCAGTCAATGCTGACTTAGGATTTTCACTTTACTTCTTCTTTTAAAATCCCTTTCTGTCGCCTTAAAAAAAGCTTTGTTTTGGCCCTATATCAATTTGTCATCATATATATTATTTTGCTATTTTGGAAACATTTCCTTTCATCCAAAAATATCACCCTCTGCAAGGAAATTGCACAAATATAAATTAAAAAATAAATAAATAAATAAAACCAAAGAGCACCACTGACATTAAAGTTGGTTGTGTCTGAAATGACAAATATTGATAATGACCATATCCCTGTATACAGCACAAAATCGATAATGACAAATATTGATAATGACCATATCCCTGTTTACAGCACAAAATCGATAACCCAGAAAATCAGAAACCGAAGGCATACAAAATCAGGATAAAACAGGAATTAAAGCAAACAAACAAAAACCTCCACCATATGAAAAGAAGCGAACTCCCGATATGAGAGTGAGACCAGGTGCCCAGGAAGAGTAAGCATCTCCTGCCTACATGCAACACTTTGGCTAGAACCATCACTGAGGAGGAATTTACCACCCACAACACGTGTCTGCTGCATTAAAGATTTGTTGGAAATTTTCTTCAAGAAGGTAACTTTACGTGTTGGAACACCTCTGTATTATTTTAAACTCAAATTGTTTTAACTATTAAACGTCTTAAATTATCTTATAGCTGTAAGATAAAAACAAAATAAATACGATTTTAGAAGAAGATAAAGAACATGACGACGTTGCAGTTATCACAGTGTACCATAAACACATGAGATGACATAGGGGAGGCAACGCTCACAACCCCCCCCCCCAAAAAAAAACAGAAAAGAAACGGGCGGAGGTGAGAACAATTACATATAGCTAAGACGATCGCACATGATAAACTAACCGAGTGAAAATGCTCGTTAATTGGTAATTTGATATTTTACTTAACGTCCGGAACTTTTTCTAAAAGTACCTTCCCATCAGTTATGAAAACACACAAACAAATAAATAATATGACTGAATTGGGAAAGAAATACTGCGATAAAAAAAGAAGAAATTGCTATAAAAAGGGTGTTTTGATTTTATTTCAAGGAGATGCTCGATCATCACCTGATAATGATAATGGTATAGGCATTGTTTGGTATTCAATGACAAGATCATTTATGAAGACGAAGATTGATTTAAGACTAATTTCTTGGCATTTCAAAGTGAAATAAGAACAGTTACTGTGTCTGTGAAACATGAATTTCCCGTCGACATTTTTGTCAGCGTTGATTCCATTTCCTGTAAGGTAGGTCATACTATATTGGGGAAAGTAAATAATTAAGTTATTAAAATTAGGTCAAAGGTCAAGGTAAAAAATGTGGGTATCAATGGAAATGTCTTGGTACAAGGAAAACACAGGTGAAATATAAAAGCCCTATTTAAAGTGATGTGAAATGTTGAAGTATTTTTATAAGTAACTAAAAATCATGGTAAAGAAGTCAAATTTTTGTATCAATAGAAATGTCTTATTAAGGAATACATAAAGCTGTATCAACTGCCTCATGATCAAAAGTTGTACCCGATTCTTTTAAAAGTACATTTTGTAAGTCATAGAACAAGGTCTACTTGGTGTTTTACTGTTGATGCTGCAACGGGGTCTTGTTGGAGATCTCCTCCCTTCTTTTCATGAAGCCAACAAATTTTGGTATTAATTGCAGTATACTGAACAAGTCATGTGCTTATCCAGAAAATACGCGCAGTACTATTCCGTTAATCCGATCCGGTATTATAAAGTTTTATAGAGAATTTCAATTCCTTATAAACCAGTTAGGAAGTTTTTCATAATCTCATCCGTCTATGAATTTGAAACCAATCTAACCTTTATATTTACCAAGTCGAAAACACAAATATACCTCAAATCAAATTAGAACACTCACCGGATGATGGGATGTCCTCTTGGCTCTGAGCACTGATTACCAGGATATGAACTTGTCTAAAATTCTCACTTTGCTGCTGTCTCAATCTATCATTGTTGATGGCTCTCTGTCTCTTTCTTTGAAATGATAGAGTTGATAGAAATACAACTACATGTACATACACGATAGAGATTCAGTATTTAGAACGAAAGCAATTTAAATAATACTATTTTGAAAGGAAAAACAGAGCGGAATGATCCTTTAGCAACCTCAACATACCTGTAAATACATCTACAACAAACAGAGGCAACTGCAAGGAACACTCCAGTAGCGACGATTGCAACAATGGAACCGGCTCCTATACCCCCATGTTTGTGAGTTTCTGCAGGATCAAATACACTCATAAATGAAATAAAGAAGATCCTGACGACAACCTCAACAACACACAATAGAGCACGAAATTGAGCTTCGATGGACCCTTAGCAAGCTGGACGTGGGACCAAGTACCCAGGAGGAGTAAGCATCCCCTGTTTGGCTAGCCAAGTAAACTTATACATGTATCTGTCTCTTCAACACATTTGGAATTTTCTGTAACAAAATTTCTTGTAATTTCTAATACATGGGTCCTGTAGCATCATATCCCATCCATTCTGCTACGAATTTCGGTCCTTTTTTCGACATAATAATTTTAACACCTTTTGGCCATATTACATTGTATCACTCAGGATCACTGACGAGGGTCAAGTACCCGAAACGTGCATGTCTTGTCCATGCCGCAAATTTATCTGGGGATGTTTTTCTCATTTCACATTTTCTCCAAACTTTAATTTCCTCTTAACGAACATGAATTTCCATGTACACGGATATTTCATGCATTTCTTTCCTATATTATCTAATTTCAAATTTAAAACTTTCTTTTTTGTTAAGGTAAAAATCAATAAGATTTGATAAGTAATACTGTTTGTTGATTTTACATTTATTCTCATGTTTCGTTTCTGAATTTAACATATCTAGAAGCCATAACTGCATTCTGAGCAAATGAAATATTTAGAAAATGAAAAGTTAAATATAATTTTCTTAAGAAATGAAAAGTTAAATATAGATTTTTAAAATATTTCACAAATGACAGTGAAATGAACGAAAAAAAAATATTGAAAAAATGAAAAGTTAAATATTCTAAAAAAAAATGCTACGTTAAATATATGTACCTGGAAACTGTGTCGGTTTCGGATCTTCTGCAAATGAGAAATTTTAAGGTGTTGAAAATATACAACAGGAGGCAAAAACTGATTATCGTCCAATCCTTACATAAACCTATTTGAATCTTTTTGATATAAATTGTTCGACTCTTAATATGCTAAGGAGGAAGGTAGCTATCTGACCAAAAACATCATTTAAAGTTCAATTTGAAATAAAACCTGTGTATGTGAAACACAATTGCCCCCATTGGCATCTTTGTCATTGTTAACAGCATTTATAGTTGAAATGTCAAGGTCAGTGTCAAAGGTAAACATGTCTCAATGGATTGTCGTGTAGCAAGGTATACACATGTGAAATAACCAAGCCCAATCACTTACCGTTCAAATGTAATACCAAGCGATGAAGTTTTTAAAGGATGGGTCAAAGGTCAAGGTCACGAGGTCTAAATGTTGGTATCAACTGAAAGGACTTTTCACAAGGAAAACACATATGAAATATGAAGGCCTATCACTTACCATTAAAATGTTACGCCCGATGTTAAAGGTCTTGCCACGATCAAACAGACAGACAGAAAAACAGACGAACAAGCCAAAAAATATTTTTCCCATAACCTTTGATTCCGAAGGCACAAAATCCTAAGATAATAGAAGAAAATTGAAGACTCAAAAGGTAAACAAGTAAAGCTGGATTCTCATCCCTTGATAATGTGAAGACTATATTAAGAACGATGCCGCAAAGCTAAAGGATTTTCAGAATTACAAAAAGGTCACATCGAAAAACCGTATAGAACACGAAAATAATAATTACACATTTCGAGTTCTTTTCTCACATTGTAACTCCTACTCACCACACCTATTTCCTTGCCATGAGCTGTCCTCACAAACACATGTAGCGTAAAATTTGCAATCAAATTCAAGAGCGCAATGGCACGTTTTCTCAGAATAGAACTCTGTTATTAACAAAGGAAAAATTATTCAAACTATCTACAGGTTTTAGAAAAGACTTAAGGAGATTAAGTAAAAATAAATAGGATGTATGAGAATGAACAATATAGAGGTGCTCGATAACTAAAATTTATACTTATTTTTCTAAGAAAGAACGAATTTTTCAAACTTTACGTTTACGCTTTTATATGATTTATTAGATATAAATTAAAGTAGATATGAAATGTATATCATTACATTCAAAATTGTTCTATGTAGCTTCAACTGTTATCCTATCCTCGGAATCTGAGCTGATTTGTTTTATTCCAAAGTAGAGAAGATAGCTGCTTTATTTTGATGAGTTTGCTAATAAAGATTCTTTCGTTATCATTATCATCCAGTTTTCTCTCATACGAGTGTTTCATTTACTTTACCAAATTGTTTTCTCACCACAACTTGCGCCATAATAATGCTCCATACATTCCTTACAATACCCAGTGTTGTGAGCGTTGCAGTCTTTGGGATCTTTACAGTGACAACCACTTGGTCTTTTTCCATATCCTGAATCATATGAATCAAATCAATTCTGGACTATTTACTTCTGTAAAGGTATGCAATATGTCCATACTGATCATGAAAATAGCTTTAAACAGCGGCCATAAATTGATTTTATATTTGGAAAAGGCCAAAAATACATGTATTACTATAAAAATATATGTCAGCGACTATTTTTTCTTCACCATCCTTATTTTGCTATATGACAGGATTTCATGTACAGTTTAAACACAGAGATTAATCACACTTCCCGATTGCTTAATTTTCCATGTATTATCTATATATTGTACCACAGAAAATGGATTTTGACATTGATTAAGCCTATTTCTAAAGACATAACGATGACCTGTCGATTTTTCGTAAACACCGAATTAGATCCCTGTAATAACCTATAACAAATAGAGCAACCTGGAAGTATGATATATCCCTGTGAGCTTAAAATAGACTGATGTTGTTGAGAAGTTATGACTTACTTAAACAAGCTTGAATCTCTTCATCAGACCCATCATAACAGTTGCTTTCCCCGTCACATACAAATGCATCCAGTATGTATGTGTTAACAAGGATACCCGATCTGCACTTAAATGTGTGACTATCCCGCACATGGACTTCATGGAAGAAGATAATAAAAATTGATTGATGTAAAAACAAAGAACATTAATTACTACAGAAATTGTAAAAACAAGATCAGTAATTTTCAAATTAGGCATACAATCTGAAAGTAATGGTAAAACAGAGAAGGGGACTGGGGGTAAAATAGTCAATTTAACATATAGACTGATACAACGTAAATATTCACATTAAAACAAACAACAATCAACAAAGACATGGTAGAAGGTCAATGTATAATTTTTGAAAATTATCTGTCTAGTAAGAGTTTTCCAAAATAAAATGTATTACAAACTGACTAACAATAGACGTGACTCTATGACATATACTTTCAAATCTCATAAGACGACTTGGCCTTGATGCTAAATTGAAAATTGACTGTGTTTCTTAAGTAATTGATCATAAGCTAGCTTCAGTCAACAGAGCATAGTCTGTGTTTCATATGTCAAATGCTTTTGTCATCCATGAATTTGGTAAAGACGATTTGTTACTAGGGATCCCTAAACATTTTTTTCAGATCTTACGTTTACTTCATTCAATTTCAAGTTCAAGTTGATATATTTCTCTTGGAAGGTTGTGTTCATGTGATCTTGATATATGCATAATTAAGGATTCCGATTTCCGTCGGAATCCTTTCTGTTATTGTATTGTCTTTTCTTTATTCTTATTATTCTTATTATTATTATTATTCTTACCCCCAAGCCAATCCAGTGACGTTACAACAAAGTACCGCATCATATGATAAAATGGAAAGTATCATGTGAAAGAGCAAATAAAGATCTTAATTTAATATTTTTTTCTTGTCGAAAAGTTCACATATGCCCCCGCTAGAGGTAATCAGCGGTCAAATCTTTAAACTCTTATAACTCATTTACTAACCGTACGATTTGAACAAAATTTGTTTTATATTGTTCTTTGAGAAATTTGCAAACTTTTATACGCTTACATGCTCCATAAAATATTTACAGTTTTCAAGCTATTTCAAGTTTAAAATGGAACCTTAGATTGGCAGGGTGCCAATTTCTACAATTTTTGAGACTTTGAGTTGAAACTTGGATGTTAGGTCACTTATAGGTAGTCATTTAATGTTGACCTTCTTTTCAAGGTCAAATTTTTATTCTCAAGGTCACATGAAACTTTTGCTTATAGAACAAAGACTATTTGACCTTCAGAGTTCAAACTTCATACATATAATTGTTAAGCCAAGCTCTTTCACCTTGACCTTGATCCAAGGTCAAATTCTCATTCTCAAGGTCACGAGAACATTTTTGCCTATAAAACAAAGACTGTTTGACCTTGAGAATGCAAACTGGGTACAAAAATTCCTTGCAGTAAGTCCTGTCACACTGACCTTGACCAAAGGTCATTCGTTCGATTTCAAGGTCATAACAGTCTTTTGTTGATAAAATATTGAGCTTTATTCAATTTCATATATATTTTGAAAAAAATGATATTCTTTACTCATCTTTTTTCCTTGACCTTGGTTCAAGGTGAAAATTTCATTCTCAATGTCATAACAACATTTACTTGTTAAATACACAGTGTTTGTCCTACACTACTTATACTTCACAAACGAGGTCCTTCTTATATGAACTTTACATGATCTAAGAAAGATAAATCTTTTATTTCTATTTCTCTTCGTACCATGACTTGTCTGTACTTTCATGCTGTTGTCATTTTCTAATTAAATGTTTTAAAAATGTCTTAAAATTGAATAGCATCATTTAAATTAACTGGTAAATTTGCAGCATGGACCAGACAGACAGACTGACAGTGTAAGATAGACAGTGTTAGATAGACTGACAACGATAGAAGAACGAACAGACATACGAACAGATAGAGTACTAGACAGAAACGCAGACGATCGGCGAAAAAAAAAAAAAAACGTCCAGACTGGGGATCGAACCCGGTACCCTTGGGCCAGCAGTCCAACGCCCTATCCACATAGCCATTGGAGTTCCTGTATGTTAGTGGTTTTTATTTTTGATATACAGACGGAGAAATACAAATGGCTGATTCAGCATTACAAGAATTATCGATCGTTCATGCAACAAGTCAGTCCTATTCATAGCTTTTTATTCAGAAGAAAAACACATTTCATATTGCGCATACATGTATTTATTTCACTGTCATTGACTTCAACTTGTATATATGGCCACCTTAGGCCTCTTTTTTTCATTCGTCAATCTTTGAAACAACTGTACAAGACCTTTGACGGAGCAATGTGGCCCCCTTGGGCCTCTTGTTTGTTTGTTTTTGTTTTTTTTTTAATTTTCATTTGTTTAGCTTGTTTGTTTGTTTGCTTGATTTTTTCTTTTTTGATTCGACAATCTTTGAAACAACTGTACAAGACTTTTGACTGAGCAAAATGGCTCCCTTGGGCCTCTTGTTTTTTTTTTTTTTTTTTTTTTTTTTTTTTTCATTTGTTTTGTTTGTTTGTTTGTATTTTTCTTATTAAATTCCTTAATATTTGAAACAACTGTACAAGACCTTTGACGGAGCATTGTGGCCCCCTTGGCCTTCTTGGTTTTTTTTTTTTTTTTTGGTTTGTTTGTTTGTCTTGTTTTTTTAATTCGTCAATCTTTGAAACAACTGTACAAGACCTTTGACGGAGCAATGTGGCCCCCTTGGGCCTCTTGTTTGTTTGTTTTTGTTTTTTTTTTAATTTTCATTTGTTTAGCTTGTTTGTTTGTTTGCTTGATTTTTTCTTTTTTGATTCGACAATCTTTGAAACAACTGTACAAGACTTTTGACTGAGCAAAATGGCTCCCTTGGGCCTCTTGTTTTTTGTTTTTGTTTTTTTTTTTCATTTGTTTTGTTTGTTTGTTTGTATTTTTCTTATTAAATTCCTTAATATTTGAAACAACTGTACAAGACCTTTGACGGAGCAATGTGGCCCCCTTGGGCATTTTTTTTTCTCGTATGTTTGTCTGTTTCTTTTTGAATTCGTCAATCTTTGAAATAACTGTACAAGATCTTTGACGGTTTGTTTATCCAATGACATAGGCTAGTCCTTCGAAAGGGGGAGGTTGATACGTTTTTGGACCCCCCCCCCCCCTCCGACTAACATGTTACATACGTGTACATACCTGTTTTCACCTACCCTGTCTAGATCCGCCCTTGCAAAATAAGCAAACACATTTTATTGATTCATAATTTTATTCTCTACATACATGGTCAATGAAAGTCAAATAAAAAAAAATACATTTTATGAAATTCTGTGTTGTTTACTCCTGAATACAAACCTGTAAATAGAATCGATCGATAAAGATTTATCATTCGGAACATGCTCGACATGTTGAGTCATATCATAGTCGCAAGATTTCATCCTTCTAAAGACTTTTGATGCAAAGCTTTGTCAGTTCTGCAATAGCTCAGCGGTAGAGCGTCAGACTTCGAATCGGAGGGTCCGGGGTTCGATACCGGCCTCGGCCATTTTTTTCCCCTCAATTTTTTTTCATTCGTAAGCAAACATAAAGTACAGTGCTTCAACATTGTTTTCATTTCAAAATTTATACGAGTATGTATTAGTTCAAAATGTTTTCTAACAGAATCAAGAAATATCGAATACATGTACCAGTTTGAAAACACTTGCTATATTGTCATGATTCATTGGAAAATCCCTCACATAATTAATATGCATGACCCAGGATGTGTTACAAATTTCATTGGTCAATTCAACCATGTGACCTGACATTACATGTACAAGATACGATGGGGCCTACCTTGGTGAAGGTACCTGGTTCGAGTCCAGCTGCGGCCAGTCATTTTCGCATTTTTTCAATTTTCATTTCTGTTCTTAACAAGATGAAAATGAGAGGAATCCGTCTGCTATGTCCACAGGAACCTCCATCCTTCCATTTATTAAGGATTCCGATTTCCGTCGGAATCCTTTCTGTTATTGTATTGTCTTTTCTTTATTCTTATTATTAAGGATTCCGACTTCCGTCGGAATCCTTTCTGTTATTGTATTGTCTTTTCTTTATTCTTATTATTCTTATTATTATTATTATTATTATTCTTACCCCCAAGCCAATCCAGAGACTTTACAACAAAGTACCGCATCATATGATAAAATGGAAAGTATCATGTGAAAGAGCAAATAAAGATCTTCATATGTATTTTTTTTCTTGTCGAAAAGTTTACATATGCCCCCGCTAGAGGTCATCAAAGGTAAAATCTTTAAAACCTTATAACTCCTAAACTAACCGTGCGATTTGAATGAAATTTGTTTTATATTGTTCTTTGGGAAATTTGCAAACTTTTATACGTTTACATGCTCGATAAAATATTTACGGTTTTCGCGCTATTTTGAGTTGAAATTGGAACTTTAAATTGGCACAGTGCCAATTTCTACAGTTTTTGAGATTTTGAGTTGAAACTTGGATGGTAGGTTACTTATAGGTAGTCATTGATGATGACCTAGTTTCAAGGTCAAATTTTGATTCTCAAGGTCACAACAAACTTTTGCCTATAGAACAAAGACTATTTGACCTTGACAGTTCAAACTTCATAAATACAATCATTGATCCAAGCCCCATCACCTTGACCTTGACCCAAGGTCAAATTCTCATTCTCAAGGTCACAACAAAAATTTTCCCATAGAACAAAGACCATTTGACCTTGAGAGTTCAAACTTTGCGCAAATGTTCCTTACATCAAGTCCTTTCACCTTGACCTTGACCCAAGGTCATTTGTTCGATTTCAAGGTCAAAACAGACTTTTGTTGATAAAATATTGAGCTTTGAATAGATGAAAAGGAATTTTGATGAGAATAAACTAAAATGCTTATCTTTCATCCATGACCTTGGTTCAAGGTCAAATAAACTTTTTCAAGGTCATAACAAACATTTACTCTTGTAGGATTGAGAGAATTTTGTTCTTAAATATTTATTCTTCACACAAGTAGTACTTCTTATTTGAACTTTACATAGTAAGATAGATAACTCTTTTATTCTTGTTCTATGTTTCCTTTTTTATCTTAGTAGCATTACTTGTCTGTACTTTCATGCTGTTGTCATTCTCTATTTATAGAAATTTTCTCATTGCTAATTCATTGTGCAATTCTTTTTGGGATAGTAATTTCAAAGGAATCAAAATGGATAGAATAGATCTAGGAGTTTAAAGCCTTCCTAAACTTGAAAGGTATTTATCATCTTTTTCTTCTATTTTGTCGATAAATAAATAAGAGTCCCAAATTAGACATAAGCTCCTTTGCCTCATTTGCTGAAGTGAATTAGGTACAAAAGCAACTATTCTTTTTTCCATCTTCTTTATTCGGATTTTAACACTTCAGTTCCGAGGAAGGTCTAATAAAGGAGGAATCCGTCTGTTGCTTGCAACAGTAGCCATCTAGTTCTTATTATTAAGGATTCCGACTTCCGTCGGAATCCTTTCTGTTATTGTATTGTCTTTTCTTTATTCTTATTATTCTTATTATTATTATTATTCTTACCCACAAACCCTTCCGGTCACTTTACAAAAAAGTACAGCATCATATGAAAAAACGGAAAGTACTATGTGAAAGAGCATATGAAGATCTAAATTTAAAATTTTTTTCTTGTCGAAAAGTTCACATATGCCCCTGCTAGAGGTCATCAAAGGTAAAATCTTTAAAACCTTATAACTCCTAAACTAACCGTGCGATTTTAACGAAATTTGTTTTATATTGTTCTTTGGGAAATTTGCAAACTTTTATACGCTTACATGCTCGATAAAATATTTACGGTTTTCGCGCTATTTTGAGTTGAAAATGGAACTTTAAATTGGCACAGTGCCAATTTCTACAGTTTTTGAGATTTTGAGTTGAAACTTGGATGGTAGGTTACTTATAGGTAGTCATTGATGATGACCTAGTTTCAAGGTCAAATTATGATTCTCAAGGTCACAACAAACTTTTGCCTATAGAACAAAGACTATTTGACCTTGACAGTTCAAACTTCACAAATACAATCATTGATCCAAGCCCTTTCACCTTGACCTTGACCCAAGGTCAAATTTTGATTCTCAAGGTCACAACAAAATTTTTTCTATAGAACAAAGACCATTTGACATTGAGAGTTAAAACTTGACGCAAATATTCCTTGCATCAAGTCCTTTCACCTTGACCTTGACCCAAGGTCATTTGTTCGATTTCAAGGTCACAACAGACTTTTGTTGATAAAATATTGAGCTTTGAATAGATAAAAAGAAATCTTGATGAGAATTAACTAAAATGCTTATCTTTCATCCATGACCTTGGTTCAAGGTCAAATAAACTTTTTCAAGGTCATAACAAACATTTACTCTTGTAGGATTGATTGGATTTTGTTCTTAAATATTTATTCTTCACAGAAGTAGTACTTCTTATTTGAACTTTACATAGTAAGATAGATAACTCTTTTATTTTTGTTCTCTGTTTCCTTTTTTTATCTTAGTAGCATTACTTGTCTGTACTTTCATGCTGTTGTCATTCTCTATTTATAGAAATTTTCTCATTGCTAATTCATTGTGCAATTCTTTTTGGGATAGTAATTTAAAAGGATTCAAATGGATAGAATAGATATAGGAGTTTAAAGCCTTCCTAAACTTGAAAGGTATTTATCGTCTTTTTCTCCTTTTTTGTCGATAAATAGATAAGAGTCCCAAGTTAGACTTAAGCTCTTTTGATTCATTTGCTGAAGTGAATAAGGTACTAAAGCAACTATTCTTTTTTCATCATCTTTATTCGGATTTCAACACTTCAGTTCCGAGGAAGGTCTAATAAAGGAGGAATCCGTCTGTTGCTTGCAACAGTAGCCATCTAGTTATTAAGGATTCCGACTTCCGTCGGAATCCTTTCTGTTATTGTATTGTCTTTTCTTTATTCTTATTATTCTTATTATTATTATTATTCTTACCCCCAAACCAATCCAGAGACTTTACAACAAAGTACCGCATCATATGATAAAATGGAAAGTATCATGTGAAAGAGCAAATAAAGATCTTAATTTAAATTTTTTTTCTTGTCGAAAATATCACATATGCCCCCGCTAGAGGTCATCAAAGGTCAAATCTTTAAAACCTTATAACTCCTAAACTAACCGTGCGATTTGAATGAAATTTGTTTTATATTGTTCTTTGGGACATTTGCAAACTTTTATACGCTTACATGCTCGATAAAATATTTACGGTTTTCGCGCTATTTTGAGTTGAAAATGGAACTTTAAATTGGCACAGTGCCAATTTCTACAGTTTTTGAGATTTTGAGTTGAAACTTGGATGGTAGGTTACTTATAGGTAGTCATTGATGATGACCTAGTTTCAAGGTCAAATTATGATTCTCAAGGTCACAACAAACTTTTGCCTATAGAACAAAGACTATTTGACCTTGACACTTCAAACTTCATAAATACAATCATTGATCCAAGCCCTTTCACCTTGACCTTGACCCAAGGTCAAATTCTCATTCTCAAGGTCACAACAAAATTTTTCCTATAGAACAAAGACCGTTTGACCTTGAGAGTTCAAACTTGGCGCAAATATTTCTTGCATCAAGTCCTTTCACCTTGACCTTGACCAAAGGTCATTTGTTCGATTTCAAGGTCACAACAGACTTTTGTTGATAAAATATTGAGCTTTGAATAGATGAAAAGAAATCTTGATGATAATAAACTAAAATGCTTATCTTTCATCCATGACCTTGGTTCAAGGTCAAATAAACTTTTTCAAGGTCATAACAAACATTTACTCTTGTAGGATTGATAGGATTTTGTTCTTAAATATTTATTCTTCACACAAGTAGTACTTCTTATTTGAACTTTACATAGTAAGATAGACAACTCTTTTATTCTTGTTCTCTGTTTCCTTTTTTTATCTTAGTAGCATTACATGTCTGTACTTTAATGCTGTTGTCATTCTCTATTTATAGAAATTTTCTCATTGCTAATTCATTGTGCAATTCTTTTTGGAATAGTTATTTAACAGGATTCAAAATGGATAGAATAGATCTAGGAGTTTAAAGCCTTCCTAAACTTGAAAGGTATTTATCGTTTTTTTTTTGTTTTTTTTTTCTTCTTTTTTGTCGATAAATAGATAAGAGTCCCAAGTTAGACATAAGCTCTTTTGACTCATTTCCTGAAGTGAATAAGGTACTAAAGCAACTATTCTTTTTTCATCTTCTTTATTCGGATTTTAACATTTCAGTTCCGAGGAAGGTCAAATAAAGGAGGAATCCGTCTGTTGCTTGCAACAGTAGCCATCTAGTTATTATTATTATTCTTACCCCCAAACCATTCCAGAGACTTTACAACAAAGTACGGCATCATAGGAGAAAATGGAAAGTGTCATGAGAAAGAGCAAATGAAGATCTTCATTTAAATTTTTTTTCTTGTCGAAAAGTTCATATATGCCCCCGCTAGAGGTCATCAAAGGCAAAATCTTTAAAACCTTATAACTCCTAAACTAACCGTACGATTTGAACGAAATTTGTTTTATATTGAGCTTTGGAAAATTTGCAACATTTTATACGCTTACATGCTCGATAAAATATTTACGGTTTTCGTGCTATTTTGAGTTGAAAATTGAACTTTAAATTGGCACGGTGCCAATTTCTACAGTTTTTGAGATTTTGAGTTGAAACTTGGATGGTAGGCTACTAATAGGTAGTCATTGATGATGACCTAGGTTCAAGGTCACATTATGATTCTCAAGGTCACAACAAACTTTTGCCTATAGAACAAAGGCTATTTGACCTTGACAGTTCAAACTTCATAAATACAATCATTGAGCCAAGCCCTTTCACCTTGACCTTGGCCCAAGGTCAAATTTTGATTCTCAAGGTCACAACAAACTTTTGCCTACAGAACAAAGACCATTTGACCTTGAGAGTTCAAACTTGGCGCAAACATTCCTTGCATCAAGTCCTTTCACCTTGACCTTGAGCCAAGGTCATTTGTTGGATTTCAAGGCCACAACAGACTTTTGTCGATAAAATTGAGCTTTGATTAGATTAAGAGGACTCTGGATGAGAATAAATTCAAATGCTTATCTTTTATCCATGACCTTGGTTAAAGGTCAAATTAACTTTTTCAAGGTCATAACAAACATTTACTCTTGTAGAATTCACAGGATTTTGTCCTTAACTATTTATTCTTCACACAAGTAGCACTTCTTATTTGAACTTTACATAGTAAGATAGATAACTCTTTTATTCTTGTTCTCTGTTTCTTTCTTTTTTATTTTTAGTAGCATTACATATCAGTAGTTTCATGTTGTTGTCATTTTCTATTAATAGAAATTATCTCATTGCAAATTCATTTTGCAATTCTCTTTTGAGAAAGTCATTGTACAGGATTAGATATTGATTGTGCATGGAGTTTAAAGCTTTCGTAAACATGAAAGGTATTTATTATTTTTTTCTTCTGTTTTGTTGATAAATAAATAAGAGTCCCAAATTAGACATAAGCTCTTTTGACTCATTTGCTGAAGTTAATATGGTACTAAAGCAACTATTCTTTTTTCCATCTTCTTTATTCGGATTTTAGCACTTCAGTTCCGAGGAAGGTCTAATAAAGGAGGAATCCGTCTGTTGCTTGCAACAGTAGCCATCTAGTTATGTCTATAATTTGTTATTAATATTGAAGCTGACCTTTCGCATCCTTCATATATGACTTGTATAGATTTATATTTCAGTGATCAATGTCGAAATGTATGTTTTATTTCAGAGCACCATATGCACTTTTCAACCAGTTATGCTGGGAACCGAAATAAAGGATATCAAAATAATTGAAATACGGAGAGAAAAATTCTAAATATGACCAAACATTTATAAAAAAAAAAACCAGCCACAGAAATAGCTACGTGTACACCTTCTGGGAGATACCCCTTGGTTTGTGGTTTTGTTTTCCCTTAAATTTGGTGACGGAGAATCTAAAAATATATTTAAAGTCCGCAGACGAAACACTGAAACTAGGCGAATGATATCTTCGGGGACTTTTAGTCAACCAGCAGAGATACCAGCCTACTGGCTGAAATTATCATAATGAAATATATGTTCTATTCTGATCTGATTCCAGTTCTGTTTACATGCATATCTACAATAATAAGGAAGTGTTCCAACTCGATACCTTCATTAAGAACATTTCAAACAAATCTTTTGTGCACCAGACACGTCTTTCGATTTTTTTAGATTCCTCATCAGTGATGATTCCGAGGTGCTTTTCAGGAGCCGTCAAAATTCATTTCAGTAGCGCCCTCTGGTTTTATCAAGTGATGGATTCCCAGTGATACTTTAGGCTCTTACCGTTCTTATCTTTATGTTGTGAATGGTCTCATATGCCTCGTTAAATTGTTCGTGTTACTTTTTCGATGTGTCTTGTTTTTTTACCATCTTGCGTGTGTATTTCCGTGCTTTTTGCAGCAATATTTTGGATTTTACATGTTGTCCTTATCTCTCATAATGGTTTACCTGTCACATTTTTAAAGTAGTTGTTTCGTAAAGATCGAAAATGAAATAGACAACATGCATTACATGTCCATATAAAAAGTCCCCACACACGATACGAAAGTCTTTAGTGTATTTTAGCGACGTCCTTTAATATCAGTTGAAGTGGTGGGTGTTGCATGCGAGCAGGAGATGCTCACTCTTCCTGGGCACCTGATCTTACTCCTTCGCAGGGAGTTCACTTCTTTTCATATGGTAGATTGGTCGATTTTTTTTTATTTCTGTTTAGATCTGATTTTATCCTGGTTTTGTATGCTCTTGGTTAGATAGTTTTTCGATTAACGATTTTGTACTTCTTGATATGGATATGATATTGTCCATATTTGTCATCAGACAGATATATGGTTGAATTCAGACATACTATCAGAGGATCTAAATATACGTCGAGTACGAAGAGAAATTAATTTGTTCAATGTCTTCGGAAGAGATATGAGTTAGAAATCGAGCAGCTTCATTTCAATATTTATGAAATTGCTAGTGTTTCGGTAATGTTTCACCTCCGAGTCGGGAACTTCAACCAGGAAGTACACTGTATAGGAACACGTTGCATCATTCGAGGTGAATTCACCTTCGCTACTTTCTCGGTCGGCTTCGTACCGCGAAAGTTTATCTCAGTGAATTTGAATACCAAAAGAATTCGCGAATTATTGTCCATATGAAATTGTTTTCTTTTATAAAGCACATGTCCCAGCAAATGAATCTACTTACACAGTATATAGGAAACAGAATGATTGACAATAAAGACATGTCAAGACACAGATGAGGAGTACAATATAATTGTTTAAGAATAGATATTAAATTGTGAACTTACGTGATATGATTAATATGACAAGAAAAGGGCACAAAACGGTCCAATCCATATGAATTCTTCGCACAACCTCTCTGTATCAATTTAGAACGGATAACAGGAAAGCAGGAAATCAAAACAGAATACCATTGCAACTACTACCCTTATCTAAGGTGCATGGGTGCATATATATAGAGAGATCGGGTCTTTTCGGTGCAGACAGAAAACTATTTCTCAACCTTAATACCAAGGGGATTGTTCCATAAAATAACGATTCACAGGTAATGTATATGTTGAAGTTGTCCTGTGCGTCTTATTCGTGACGTCATATAATATTAAAGTTCAGAGCCATTTTTCCGTTTGTCATTTTGCTTACCTACCATAAAATACTGTTGTGATGTCAAAGGTTGTCTTCTCGTACAAGAACATTTCACAAAATTAGCTTTTTACGCTCGAGTTTACGTTCTAAAAACTAGGGATAAAAGTTCATGATAGAAAATTCGATCACCGAGGGAAGTCTCCTGTGTGTACAGCTGTAAGTCTGGGTACTGTGACTCTACCTAGAACGATACTTGATGCCAGTAAATATCTATAAAAAAATATGAAAAGGTCTAGAAAACTAAATAATACGGAAGTGTTCCACTCTTTACCCTCTTGAAGGAAACAAATTTATTATGCATGCACCAGACACGTGTTTCGGATATTATATCCTCATCAGTGATGCTTCCAGCCAAAGTGATTTTTCAACACAGCCAAAATTCATTTCAGTAGCGTCCTCTGTTTTTTTTTTTTTTTTCATTTATTTATTGTTTAGTGTGACAGACAGATAGACATAACGGACCCCAATCACAAGGTTTCTAGAGCCTTAATGTTTATTTTGAATAAAGGGAAATAATAGGAAAAAAGGTTTGTTGTGTACACTTATAGGTTATCATAATTTATATTTGAGAAAACATTTAATCGAAATACATATTTGTACAACATCCATTCTTAAAATTGTCAACATTCACTTCACATGAGTATTAGAAACTGTTTCAAAATTACTTTTAGCTGCTATAGACATGATAAATAGGTTGAGGTATACATGATATGAGGAAGATAGAGGATTAATTCATTGTACCAAATTCACACAATATTATACATCGTCACCTGCTACATGTATACATAAATATACGAATTCCATTAGACACACAATATTCTAAAATACAATTTACATACATTTGAAAATATGTCCAGAATGTATAAAGTATACATGTACATGATATAATACAATAATATATTAAATAACAGTAAAGTTATTCAATAGTTTTACTAGTATACAAAAATGGTACTACGTGTACTTTAAAACTACATGAAGGTGTATTTCTTTTTAATATCGATTAAACATAAAATGCAAACATAATGTATTCAAAATGATGAAAAGTAGCAATTTCTTCAGTTAGTATAAAAACATTCCTATTATTTTATTACTGCTTTTACTCATTGTTTTACTCCAACTATACTTAATATTATTCATACAAATATCATCAGCTAATATACTCTAGCTATAATAAATGTTCAGGCTAATATATCTTCATATTTACTCTGGCCATACTTAATGTTGAATTTTAGCTCTTTTGATAAATAATATCAACAGCAGATATACCAAGTCACGTTCCAATTCAACTTTTCACACGTTTCCTTTTTGATATCAGCACAAACATGTAATTTCAGTATCATTATCCTATATTTGTTTATTGTTGCTGCTTTTTAAACACACAACACACGACGCAACATCCAATACACACAAACACACACGCCACGCCCAACAAAATGTAGACTGAGGTGGTTAGCCAGAACGCGTAGTAATACAGTGTGTGATTGCAGAACTTTGGTAAGCCAGAGTCCACGGTTTGGACGTCGTTATAATTGCTGTAGATCCAAACATTACCTATAAACAAGAAAAATACATGTAAGTGGTTCATCAAAGGGAGAGATTTAAGGTTAGGTACGGTAATATTCACATACTATTTATGACAAGGAAAATACATCTACGTGTAAGCTGTTTATTGGGGAAAAATATAAATTGATTATAGTAGATCTAAGTTAACCATTACTTCCATATTTGTGGTTTAAATTATCAACAGAAGAGAAAGATTATGCATGATAAATATACGATCTCAAATGGATTTTCATTTCATACGATGTATTATGAAACGAGTTGTGTGTTTTATATGCCTGAGCCTTGGCGAGGGGATATAAAACGCTCAAGCAGTTTAGTATTAGAACTAGTACTTTAATGAAATAATTATTTCAACAACAACAATTTTAATTATCGATATTGAATATGCGTCCGAATTTAACATATGACCAATATTTGAAATGTCACACAGTGATGAGCTCTGCATTCAAGCAGATTAATATGTAACGTGTTATCATAACATTTGATTATGAACTAGCTTAATGAAACTGCATAACGGGTGCATCATGTGATAAATCCAATTATTTCCCCATATGAGAAAATATAATGTGAGTTGTTTATTACTGAAAGCCATAATATGTCTTCAGAAAAAGTAGAAATGCATTTATTTTGCAAGAGAAGGACATGTCATCAGGCCGTGAAATAGGAGAAAACATTCAAAATCTGGTGATAACCCTCTCAAGGGATAAATTTCTTATTCTTTGATCATATTAATTGCTTTTCATGTTACATGCGAACACAAATAGAATGAAGAGAAAATAAAGTCTGCTTTCAGGACAGCTTTTTGCAGAGTCTTGGATGTTTTGGAAAAAAAAATCGTCCATGAACACTTTCACTTTCAAAATTCTCTTATAACAAGACTACAACAATGATACATTTTACTTTACATTGTTTTTAGGAATTTTTTAACCAATAAATAATTACTCTACGGCAAAAAATTATCTGTCTTGATAAATCATAACTGAACAATCAAATAAAAACATTTAAAGATTCTAACAATTTTTGTCTTAAACATATATAAATTTTACCTGCAATAAACCATGCACTTAAGAAGCAGCTCAGAAGCCCATTAAAACAGTTTTTCAGTTTTCCAGCAGCGCCTGCTTCCTCCTCCCCCTCGGTCTCCTCCTTCCCTCTGTCTTTGATTTTCTGTCCCATTCCACATAGATTTTGTATCAGGTAACCGGCCCCGCCCACTATCAGGTAAATTGGAATGAACCTTTCTATTGGACAATCGTCGATAAACACGGCACCTTTGAAAAGAATGAGAAGAAAATTTAAAAGATGGGGTACAGTATCTTTTTTAGACCTACTTCTTTATCATTAAATAAAAACAAAAACACTCAAATACACTTTTAGATTCCTTGGTCTGCATGTACACTTGATAAAGGCCAAGGGGCCAGAAATTTGTGTGTTTGAGTGTTTGTGTTTTTATTTGTTATCATCCCTTCCCTCTGGAAGAAATATTTCAATCTACATTAACGCTTTATTATAATCTAATTCCATTTTAATTTAATCTCATTTCAAAACTTACAAACACGGAACTAGATGAAGGGGTTTGGAGGGGTGTCATTAAATAACCCATTGGAATTTGCCGAACCCCCGATTTTAACTATCTATTAAACGTGAAATTCTTCTTTTATTTCAAATCAAAGGCTGGACCTTCGCCACCCTTTCCTTTAAAAAAAGATTCTAGATATGTCCATGCTTTATCAGGCTAAACAATTCTCTGTTTTTTATTCGTTGCTCGTCTTTCAATTTTATATGCTACTTTCACAAAGGAATTCTGGTTCAAAATTATTGATAGATTGACAATCAACATAATGATTTCTTTTGGAGCATATTACTTTTCTGTTACTCCTCATTGACCATATGTTGTTTGGCTATGGTCTGTGGTATGGCAAAGTTGTTTCCTCTTTTTTTGTTTTTGTTTTTTTTTTTGGAGGATGGTAATAAGAATTGAAAATTACCTATGACGATGTTTACTATTGGGATTGATAACGTGAGTCCAAGGCAGATGAGAAAACCAACTGAAAATAAAAGGAGAAAAAAGAATACAATACATAACCAAATGGACTGATTTCAAAATATTTTGTTTATTTCAGTTCTATCTGCTGGTACATACATGTACTTGTTCATACATTAACATTGTTTGCTTTATTCAGATTGTTGCAAGGTTTTATGGCTATTAGATACATGTACATGTATAATTATATAGTTGCCTTTCTTGGAAGAAAGAAAATGACATATCGCCAAACTGATTTTAACTTATTCCATATATGCCATGCACGGACCTGCATAATTTTTTTTCATTGTTTCATGTAATAGAGTGACCTACTTGAACTGGTAATGATGGTACATACAGTCCTTGCAAAGCTGATGTTACCATCAGAATTGTCGTGCGCTGCTTTGATTTTACCATATAAAGAATCATAGGATGGCGGTGCTTCTGAAATAATGGAAAATAAAACAAATTATATTATAATGAAAACAATTAAAATCTGTATTAGAAAATATTCAGATATTAATGAAAATTGTTTAGAACTGAAGAAAACATTTTTTTAAAAATCAATCTTTTTTTCATATTATAAATCTTTTTTTTTTTTTGGTTCCTTTTTTCTGTCATTTATTTCTGTTTTTCGTTTCTCTTTCATTTATATAGAACAGAGCGGAATATTTCCTTACCATTTGAAGCGGTGTTGCCGGTGCCATAGTCCGGGGGAGCGGCTTTTTCTACGTCACTGAAAGACATGCCTTTGTACTATGCTGCCTCACTCTCACTCTGTTAGCAAACTGTAAACAAAATGAAAACTGAAGTAGCATGAGAAAAAATCCCGTGATGCATAATCGCATCTTCGATAAACTAGTACAATGTATCTTGGTATGGCAAACATTTAATATGTACAATGTATGACACTTGCATAATGACTATGCATCAAACTAAGTGGCAAAGAATGTGTTTACGTTATAAATTTATGTAGAGAAATGATTTCGCCATTTTTAGAATCTATCTTTACACAGTGACTTCACTGCGAGGATGTTTAAATGTCGTCAGCCTCTTTCACACCAGCCAAACGTTGGCGGTCATTTACTACGTCAGCTAAGATAATCAGCCAATCAGATTGCAGGATACATGATTCATTAGGCTTACTGCCATCTGATTGGATAGCATGTATAAGGCTGTACTTTTTAGTTAAATTTGGAACTGACCTCGACAAAAAGGGTTATTAATAAAAAAAAAAACTTTGGGGGGAGGGGGGATGATTGGATAGACCTCATCTACATTTGCTGTAATACTATGCAATTAAATTTCTACATGTACATGAAGCATACAAATGTACAAACATGTAGGGCCCTACATGTACATGAAGTGTACATGTAATAACAAAACAGGCACGAAAACCAGTAGGTTCAAAATGATTGCGTTCGATACATGTACATGAAGGTTAAACTGATTATAATAATTATTCTAATCCATTCTGTTTGTTTCACGCATTCTGATTGGTTCACAGGATTTCTACAAGCATGTATAACGACGATATACATGCCGAAAACCGACTCACTTGACATACTTCAAAATGTATCCCTACCTAAATTTGCACATTACAAGCTTTAGCGCACTTTTTGCGTATGACGTCATGCTTCCCTTTGTTCTTCGCTCCTGTGACGTCATACTGTGACGTAAAACTACAAGGCATGAGCTTGTAAATGGCGTTCTCCACATGTAAACAACGGAGCAAGTAAGTTTATTATTGAAAATACTTTGATTTGTCACCATTGTAATAAATACGAAGCAGTTGTATTTCATATTTTGCAGCGCAATAATTTCTGTTGGTCGTTGTAAGTCCTCCGTAGCAACGTCAGCCCTAAAGCGATACGTGAGACCCTCTGAGGGGTATAAAAAGTTAAAATATGTCACATGAATTAGAATAGGGATAAACGTACTGTGTTTTGTGGTTCCGACAGGTATATGTTGGATATACTGTTGGAAACATACGTTATACCGTCGGGGACAAGCCCCGACGGTATAACTGCGTTTCCAACAGTATATCCAACATATACCTGTCGGAACCACAAAACACAGTACGTTTATCCCCTAAATATATGTTCGGTATTTTGGTGTTTGTTTGTATCTGTATACTTTGACAGTATGACCTGTTTGTGATCGCTGAAAGTTTGGACCTATGGACTCAGCGAACAAACTGATGAAATTACTTAATAATAATATAAGAAGTTATGGAATCAATATAAACAATCATTATAACAATATGTGATTCATAATACCTCTCATTCTACTTACTATACTTTTTTTTCAAAAAATATGATTACGAAAATCTAAACAATTTTAAGGCAAGGTCCATTTGATTTTCGGGGGGGGGGGGGGGGGCTTTGGGATTTTTGTCGGGGCGAGACTCTTTTTCGCCCCTGACAGGGGCAAAAAATAATTTCCGGCAAAATTGGAGCAAGATTTTTTTTTTTCGATCAAGAGATGTCTTTGTGCATAAAATGTCTATATTTTATCAAATATTACAGAAGTACTTTATTTGAACTCAAAACTGTAAATATTTCTTTTGTATGCCAATTTCGTTTAATTCACTCCTAAAGAGAGTGATAAAAAGAGTTATGCGATATAAATCTGTACATAAAACTTAATTAACACTATAAGGTACATGGAAAAGGGTGGGGGTGGGGGAGGGGCTTCATGACAATTTGTAAATTAACTATGCAGGTACTTCTGGTAGTATATTTTGGTAAAAAAAAACAGAATTGGACCCACAGTAATATCTTTCAAATTTTTCAACAGGTTTTCATTCACTGACAGATACTATATATATAATATTCTAGTATATGCCTAGAGATTCTCGACAGGCCAAAGATCCAACAATGTATCAAATAGCTGAGGTCATTTTAAACATATTATACTACTGTTTGTTACATGGGTTCTATTGATTCACAAGATAATTTTGAGTCGTGCCTGAACAAAAATATCGACGTACTTTATAATTACCGGGTGTGTTATTTTTCATTGAGAGGATTGATAGATCGCGGGATCAAGGGTCGATGAGACCTTGTCCTACTTATTCCATTTAAAAACCGAAGGTGATCGGGTGTCAATGTATTGTATGACAAGCAAATAATTCATCTAACAGAGAGCTCTTCTCTTTTCCCTTAGTTAAAGCATTGCACAATTTTGCATTTCTGATCCCAAAATAAGAACAGACAAACATAAGAACAGATAGGTAAAGAGCAAAGTTGTTCCCTCTAATTGAGAAAAATTAGAACCACTAGCTGAAACTGACGTATCATTACTAGTTCGTACTTTTTTTTACTAGTATTTTCCATTCTGCATGGTTTTGCATTATAAATGCAGTACTTATCTTAGTCATGATCACGTGACTTTCTCATCGTGCAATAATTCTATTATAACTTATTCTGTACATAAATACTTGATACTTAGCAATGCGATAAATCTCATAACGACCCCATCACTGTGTAACACGGAATACTTATTTGTATATTAGACTAAGTACTAGTCGGTGATTATTATACGTATTGCATTATTTAATTAGCCTTGGGAGACAACATATAATTTATAGAATCATAATAATTATTATTATAAAATGCTAATAAATAGAGAAAACCAATCTAAAGAATTTTTTTTTTATTTTGCAACAGCTTTTCGTCCATTTGCATTTGTTATCAGAATAATCGATTTTTGATTTTTATTTCCCTTCTCAATATGCTTAGAACTTTGGTCTTTCACACCCCAAGAAAATTAAAAGAGCTTTTTATGCACATGGGGAACCAGTGCTCATGCAACACTGTACTTTTTTCGTCGAAGCTTTCAAAATAAATTACTATTAAATATACTCACACGTGTGTATAAATACACTCCTACTGTGGATGATGGAAACAGACTCTATTATGTCAATAGATCATTATAGGTCTTCCACGGTTATTAAGCATTGCGAAATACCCTAGAACAACATTCTTTTATTAGATGGACAATTTTTAGAATCGGACCGGTTTTTCTGTTTTTATACTCAAAATGTTGATAGAGGTTATTATAAATAGCCCATGGTATTTAAATCTATATAGTTGATATATATGTACAATGTAGGTATGAACAGTATGTTACTTCTAAATAGATTAATAGGGCAACGAAGAACATAGCCTGCATTTTTCTAATCTGAAGACTGATTTTCGTTTTGTATCGTTATTTCTTAAGACATCTGCCATTCCTTACGACTTGAGAATGTGTGCATAGAATTGAGACTAGAGGTCCATTACATGTACATATGTAATAATAAATGCTCTCCTGATCAACCCAACGACCCCCGCCCCACTCTTACATTTAGTTATCTCAAACTTTAACTTTGTTGGCCCCACCAAATTTTAATTAAGTTTAACAAAATTGCTCCTTGTTCCTTTTTGAAGTTTAACATGAACTTTTTCATTACATTTTTAGACTTTCTCAGAATATGGCCAATTTTTCATTTTCAAAAGTACTTACATGTAAGATTAAGAATATGTGAAGACAAAATATCTTTGAAATTCACAGAACGAAGTACATATTTAAATTGATACATGTACTGCGCAGTATACTTGACACAATTTTGTAGCTTTTCCCCCAAATGACTCGTACAATGTACATTAAGGTTTTAGCCTAAGCACGGTGAATTTATTAAGCTTTTAGGTTCAAGAATTATACGTATTAATCAATATAATCAATATCAATTATATCGTTTTTTTTTTTTTACAAAGCAGGAAAGAAATAGATCCTAACAGACAAAAGTACATTCCTCTTACCTGAAAGTTGTCAAATTCGATTAGCCCGTTTAAAAACTTGATTGAAGAAGAGGTGCAGTCATCCAGAAACGCGGGAACAACGGCTTTTTAACCAATAATGTCGTATTGAAAAGAAATATTATTTGATTGAAAATTTGTTTAATGGGATTGGAAATTTGAAAAGCAATGCTATAATCTAGGTCGGTCACTTTTAAATTCCTTTTCCTGTTGAAGTATACCTGAATATTTATAGAAAAAAAAACCATTCAATCATACCATATAGAAACATTCCCATCTCTATAAATTGGAACTACTAAAATCACGGAAAGGATATATATGAAATGTCATGGAGTAAACTGCATGGTTTAAAATTTCAATTTCAGCATGTCATAGGACAAAGTGATGGAATTTCCATCCCCTTTCCATCCCAGCTCTGGCAACAAATTTTATTTCGATAAAACTGTTTAAAAACCAAATTTTGACCTCGTGACCTTCACCTATGACAAAATTAAAAAAAACCGAGATGTGGGACTTTGACCACAAGAGTGACTGTCCAACTCACTCTATCATACACCCACACATACCCGATGGGGAATGTACTAGCTATATAGCAACATGAAATTAGAAAGTTAAACGAGACTTACCTGTAAGGTGAAGTTTGACTGTAATTTCTTCGACCAATTGGTTGCCGAGGGATCAAATGAGATGATAAGCTTACCACGCAGTTCATACTTTAGAGGGAAATTTGGAGTATCAAATTGAAATAAGGGAGGGAAACTAAGGGAGGGCATTTGATCCCTCGGCAACCAATTGGTCGAAGAAATTACAGTCAAACTTCACCTTACAGGTAAGTCTCGTTTAACTTTCTAATTTCTTCTCCCAATTGGGTGCCTCAGTACCAAATGAGACTTTAGAGTTGATGACTCCAAATTTGCAAAATATATATACCAAGTCCGGTATAATGATGAATATTCATAACTAAATCAAGACATGAGAATATAACTTGTTACATAACGTCTTTATGTACGTAAACATTTAAACAGACATCAAACTTCAATCATTTCCTTTAAAATTTTCTAACAATTTTTCACTAAATGACGAATCGGTAATAATAGGCCTATTATAAAATTTTCTAAACATACAATCTTTCGACCATCCCGCTGTTCGCAAAATTGTTGCCATGGGTATTTTTAACGCATGCGCAGTGCTCGATGCTGCTGACCTCGTGCTGTGAGGTTTAAAGATGCTAATGTCGATTCCAGAAGTGTTCATAACTGATTTCATCCATCTGGCAAGAGTATCCCTTGAAATGGCCTTATAAGGCCTTTGTGACGTAATAAACAAACATGTGATACTCCCACGTAAAGGCCGTGTCTTTTGAAGGTAAAACTTTAGTGTCTTAACAATGCACAGATTCTCGTTAATTGTGTAAGCAGGAAAATTCATTTCCCCCAAATGTTTCCCAGGCTTTGAATTTTTTAATAAATCTCCTATCACAATTTTAACATTAGAATCTGATATATGCACATTCCTTATGTCAATTAAATGAAGGGTTTGCCCTCTCTGTCCTGATAATAATGCTAATAACATGACTAACTTTTGAGATAATTGTAAAAGTGATAAAGATTCGAGAGGCGCTTGCGAATTAAGAAAATTCAAAATTATATTTACATCCCATGTAACATTGTATCTAGGTAAAGCTGGCCTCAAAACAAACACACCTTTAAAAAATCTACGAATTAAAGGATGAGACCCAATATTTGACGAATTGTCTAATTGAAGGAAAGAAGATAATGCACATCTAGCGGTGTTCAAACTGCTGTAACCCAAGCCATTATGAAACAATTCAGTTAAAAATGTTAAAACATTGTTTACATTTGTTTCAAATATATCAATTTGTCTTTTGTCACAAAATGACACCCATTTCTTTTGATATGTCCAATACTGTTTTTTAGTGGAATCCCTCCAGGATGACATGAGAATTTCTCTTGTTTCCTTTGGTAGTCCTCGGTTTTCGAGCGTCTGCCCGATACACGGAAGACACCCAGTCTCATTTTCCTGAGTGGGTGTCTGACGTCCAGATTGTTCGGTAGATAAAGTAGGTCCGGCAGGTTGGGTAATATGAAGCTGGGTTCGCATATCATTTGTAACATCTGTGGAAACCAAGTTTGTGTTGACCATATCGGAGCTATTACGATCGCTTCGGCTTGATCTACGGTTATCTTCTGTAGTACACGACCCAAAAGACTGAAAGGACAAAAAACATATGCCTTAATGTCACTCCATTGAATAGAAAAAGCATCAATTACCGCCGCTTCTTTATCAGGCTCGTATGACGCGTACGGTTTAAATTGGTAATTTAAACCTGATGCAAATAGATCAATGTCACATTTGCCATAGATATCTATGATTCTCTTGAAAACGTGTGTATGTAACTTCCACTCCATATCAGAGTTACGATTGCGCGATAAGAAGTCGGCTTCGACGTTCTCGACCCCCGGGAGGTGACAGGCTGATAACCAAATTTCTCGCTCTGCGCAAAACTGCCAAATTGTTTTCGTTAATGAATTGAGGTTCGTTATCTTTCCCCCCATCCTGTTAATATATGCAACTGACACAGTGTTATCCAAGAATACTCTGACATGGCATTTCCTAAGGGGTTCACAAAAGGTTTTTATTGCTAATAATCCTGCTTTGAGTTCCAGATAGTTTATATGTTCGCGCTTCTCGTGTTCATCCCATACTCCTTGAATACATTCCCCGTTGTTATCGTTCACTGCTCCCCACCCACTGAGAGAGCTGTCTGTCTTTATAGTGAGGAAAGGTTTCTCGCATGTAATAAACTTCGGATGTTTATCTACATTATCGATCCACCATTGCAAATTATCTCTGATGCAGTTATTTACAATAACAATGGCTTCGAAATTTCCAGAATTCGCCTTAAGTAATCGATCTTTTTCGATTTCAAGAGTTTTATAATATAATGGTGCGTATAAAACCCCGGGTTCACTAGCCACAAACTTTCCGATTATTTGAGCGAATTGTCTCAGAGTTATTGTTTGCTTTTTTAAAATGTTATGACACATTAACTTGATAGAGTTTATCCTGTCTTGTGTTAATGACACAGTCATAGTTTTTGAGTTAATCTCAAATCCGAGAAACTGAATACATTGTGTAGGTTGAAAAACTGACTTTTCAATGTTTATAGTTAAACCTAATCGGTCCAACAGTTCTGTTGTCGCTTTGACATTTTCCCTACACTCGCTTTCATTGTCGCTAATTAGCAAAGTATCGTCTATGTAAGCAACGTTTGCATGTCCCCTTTTTCTTAATGTAGAAAAAACCGGTTTCATAAGTTTTGTGAATATCCGAGGGGATGACGCTAAGCCCATCGCTAAACAAGTATATTGATATTTGGTTTCATTCCAAATAAAGCGCAAATATTTCCTATCATTTTCTATGACTTTACATGAATAGTATGCGTCTTGTAAGTCGACAGATGCGAAAAAACAGTCCCGAGATACACAGTTCAAAGCTGTTTTGAATGTTTCCATTTTAAAATGATGATATTCAATAAATTTATTCACTTGTTTTAAGTTTAAAATAACACGAAATTTTCCGTTTTTCTTTGGTCGCACAAAAATGTTTGATATATATTCATCATCATCATTGTCTTGAACTAATTCAATGACTTTCTTTTTCAAAAGTAATTCGATTTCTTCATCGACTACTTTACTTTCAGTCTCGCTAAAACTTATAGGCATTGGTATTTTGTTTTGATTAGGATTATGACTGAACTCAAGCGCGTAGCCACGCACCAAATTAAGAATATTTGTGTCAGATGTTATATCTCTCCAGTTATCAAAATATTGAGATATTTTACCAGCAATGAAATTACCGTTTGTATTAGAGAATAAACTCACTTCTATTGCTTCCGTTGCTTCATGTTTTTCTTCCGGAAGCTGTTGGTCGTGCGCTGGCCTAAAAAAGGCTGTGACCTGTATGAGGAACTTGCCTGGCTGAAAGATTTATGTCCAGTGTAGTGTTTCTTGTGACTCTGCCTATTGTCCTGAAAGGATCTCTTGTGTCCGGAAATCTTCGAACCAATTTTATTTGCCTTCATTAGTTCCTCTACTCGTTTGCCTAAATCATCCCCAAACAAATTGTCAGTGACAGGGTAGTCATTGGAACATAATCCCCTGAACTCTTCATTTTTGTCGGGTTGAATTATCAACTCCCTTCTCCTGTATGACAGGTCGCAGTAGACAAATGTCATCAGTTTTAGTCCGTCCATTGCCAGCTTGGTGATATCTCTGACCGGGATTTGCCCCCCTCCTTTTTTGCTCTTCATCAGCATATCCAGCTGTTGTAGTTGAGGGACGATCGCCTTGCATACTAATGACTGGGTCTTTTGCAATCTTACATCCTGATTTTTCACCTGTCTATTTAGGTGAGGGCGAATTTCCTCATTTATTCTTGGTACAACAAGATTTTTAACGTTTTTCGGACGTAAATATTTTTCACTGCACTCCTTAATTTTGTCCATGCATAATTTAGTGCGGACACCTTCATTAGCAACTTCTGCTAATTTATCATTGATAGGCTCGCCACTTTTTTCATCCGAGCCGAAACATTCTGCCAGTTCATTCAGAATTTCCATATTAATGTCGCCGTCATCCGAATCAGAGAGTAGTTTATCAAACTGATCTTCATTTTCACTATCTGAATCAGCATCCGCTCTCTGTCTTTTATTTTCGTCATCCTCCTTTTTATCTTGACTTCCTTTTCTTTTCTCGCCCTTTTTTAAATCCGTTACGGTACTTGTAAGCACAGATATTTGTTTTTGCATCGCCGCCATCATAGCTTTGATGTCACCATTGTCCTTTTCCGTTCTACTGGTGGATGGCACAATTTCAGATTGTTCGTTTGTCTCGCCTTTTTCAGCTATATTTGAGTGAAGACTCATGATGTGAGTGAAGACTCTGAGACGCTGTGAAGACAGCTTATATTTATATAATACAATGTTGCTGTAAAGACAGCTAATGTATATACAGGCTATATATTATAACACTATGCGTAAATGTCATAAAGTTTGTCCAATGATAAAATTCCAAAGTTAATATTACATAAAACGAATAAAATATTTCCCAGAGTAAATTTACTTCTGTACTGAACTACGTTTTGTTTATCTATGAACTGCGTGGTAAGCTTATCATCTCATTTGGTACTGAGGCACCCAATTGGGAGAAGAAATTCAAAGTACATAGACATATTTCACATCATATATGATATCCTCAATGGTTGTACATTCTTAAAAAGCTCATTTATTAATTAAGTTAATTATGCATTAATATTAAGATGTATGATTTAATACATGTATCATGAAAAAGGAGCATACTTTAGTAGCTGCGTCGGTTTTAAATTCTGCTTTTATTCATACTATTTCTAGTATTTTTCTCTTAGACCAAATCCATACTTAAAACTAAAACTATACTATCATGGAATTGAAATATAAGATATATCAAGTATTCACTCGTAGTTAGTCGTCTGTTTATTAGATTAAAGAAAAAAGTCGAAAAACAAGTCTTGAGTAAAAATTATGAATACATACCAATTACTTTTACGAAGTTGTATATGAATTTCTTGGAGGATTCAATTCCTGTGTAATGGAACTGAGGGGACGGACATCAATTTATACTGTGAAAAATGATTTCGAAATGGCTGTTGTAATATATTATTAAGCTTCCATAGCTTCATTTTTGTGTAGGAGGGACTATTTTAAATTTGATATTTTTTAAGGGTTCAGTATGTTGAACGTCGATTTTAAAAGCCCGCGAAGTATGATGTATCTTGCATATATTCACATTACACTGCACGAGCTATTTAAAAATTTAGTTATCGACTCAAAAAGACAAAAAAAGCAATTAGATACCTGTATATGCCACGTGTTGAGCTAAAGAAAGATGGGTTGATCTATCTGGAACGCGATCCCATACCAACAATTAATATGACTGCACTTATGAAGTGCAGAGGAGGGCAAGGACCCCTACCAATAGAATTTGCCAAAAATAATGATCGTACGCCGTTTCTACGTATAATCTAAACAAAATCATAGGTTCGAACATCCCTTCTCTCATATGCCTTGGACCCTCTAGAAAAAAATCTCGATCCAGTCATGATACATATTTCGAACATCAATCAATACGCTCCTTTCCCTGTTGGGTTTTGCATGGGTCTAGAAATGTTTTCTTGGTTAGGGGGGGGGGGGTTCCAACATATGGTTTCAAAAAGAATTATACTTAGGAAAGGGATAGTTTTAAACAGCACTTTAGCAAATTCCAGATCCTAAAAAATGTCGTAAAACTTGAATGCTTGTCGGAATCTTTGCGAATACATTGAAACATAGCTACTTGTAAGGCAGGTCGAACTCAAACATGGTAAAGCTCATAAGGTAAAAAATTAGGAATTTCAAAGGTCTTCTCTTAAGAAATTCAAATGTGTTCCCTATCAACTACCGTTAAAGATTAATGCATACGGGCAAACAGATATTTTGCAGGCAGACTGTTTATGAACACTAATTATACAATGATTGCACAGTGATGATCGATGTCGATATGACGATTTATGGAGAGATAGAACCAATATCGACCGAGGTCGAAGGTATTATAGTAAAAAGTGTTTTATCCTTCGATCTTCTTAAATGATCTGAGAGGATTATCCAATTCATTTTCATGTTGTAGTCCTCAGCGCTAAGAACCTTGTTGCAGCGCATCACAGAACAAAATTATCGAACGATCGTCGCAAACTTTCCCATAGATAGAGGATGAACCCTCTTGATTTTCAAGGTCAAGGGTCAAATGTTAAACAATTACGTCGTTTTAGATCTTTGATCGTATCTTCAACGCATTAAGAAAATTATGTTATCAAAATTTCTTAAAATTTCTAAAACGTGGGTCCTGTACAAATGTAGCATCATATCTCAGCCATCCTGCAACATGTACGTTTTTCGGTACATTTTGGACATAATAACTTTCACACTCATTGGCCATATTTCATTGTTTTGATTGAGGATCACTGACGAGGGTAAAGTACACGAAACGTGCAAGTCTGGTCCATGCTCCAAATTTATCTGTTCTAAGGAGGGTTTGAACACCAAGATGGCGGCAACATTATTTGTTTTCTCGCGTCCTATGAAAAGTTCAGTCTTAACTTTTTCAAAACAATTGATATGCTGATTGATATACACATCTGAGTATCCTGATGAAGTTTGAATACTTTCCGGCGTCATTTGAAGAAATTAAGGCGATTTTCAAACTTGTGGACTTCGGGAGTTTTAGCCATGAGCAAACCACGACCTCATTTCGACGTTATCGGGTAAAATGGTGTCAAAAACCTTCGCATTCAAAATGCAATAAAATCATCAATACCAAACGTATCGCATTGAAACTTTGCATGAGTAAAAAAGAATGTTCAATCTTCATCACAGTGAATTCGTTGACAAATTTACATTACAGGAAAGCGGATGTCACTTCATTGAAAATGAACGATTTTCGAAGGAAAAATAGAAAAGTATAAAGGTTTGGAAACATTTTATTATAAATTCAATTTTTCTCATTTCATCATGAAATCATCTCTGGACATTGTTGACCAATTTGTTAGTTTTTGACAAAGATTCATCCACAGGATACCTATTAATTAGCTATCAACTACAGTCCATTGGCTCGGACTTGCAATTTTTTTAGCGATAGTATCATATTTTATTCCAGAATCCTACCTTTGTTTAAAACACAATTCGTCTCATCTTTTCCATATGTAAGTGTAATACATTTATGTAGATTTTGGTAGTTAAATTAGAATTAATTTCCAATATCTTTACGAGAACTGGAATGATACTTTTAATATTATGACGTCATAAAGAAATTCACGGAAACGTTGAAAAATGCATATTTAAAAGTCACATAGAAAATTTTCCTGTGGGTAGAATCAAATGTTAGTTTGTATAATCAAGGACAGACAAGTAATATATAATTTCAGAAATTTTGAGAAAAATTGAATTAATCGTCCAAGTGTTCAATACCTCCTTAAATTTGAAGACGTTTAACATGCTCTGAATGACTGGAAAAACCTCATTTTAGATACAACGGATATTCGAATAGATAACTTCCATAAAAACCCTCGTCTTTTTCAAAATCCACGACCCAAATCCGAAAGATATTTCAAATCCAAACTAAGTAAATTACAAAAACAATATGTCTTTGCACCAGCTGATAAAGCAGTCAACAACATCATTATCATTTGAAAACGTTACTACATATCAACTTTGGTTTCGGAACTTTCGTCTACTAATACACGTGTTAAAGAAGATCCTGACGATAATCTCAACAGCACTCACAATAGAGCACAAAATTAAACATCGACGGACATCGGCAAAATGCACATATTTCTACAATAACTGAAAGTCCAACAAGGGAATAAAAAAACAGTTGTTGTCCAAAAGGCGTAGTGATACAGCGTAGGTATGCAATATGTTGGGAGTGAAATGTCTGTATTCCAAGTCGTATAGGATCCGTACAGATACACGCTACCTGTAAGTGTAGAAAAAAGTAGATGATTTCATTTGAATTGATCTTGTTGATATCGTTATATACTGCATTGGGTTTGATTTTTTTTTTTACATTTCAACCATATATATATACTAGACTTTATGGAATGGAATATTTTCTAAAAAATCCCATTATGGAATTGAATATTTAAAAAAAAAAGAAATGTTGACATGAAAGACAGTTAAGATGTTTTTAGCTCACCTGAGCCAAAGGCTCAAGTGAGCTATTGTCATAGTGTGGCGTCCGGCGTCCGTCGTCCGTCGTCTGTCGTCCGTCGTCCGTCGTCCGTCCGTCCGTCGTAAACTTTGAACATTTTCAACTTCTTCTCAAGAACGGCTGAAGGGATTTTGATGAAACTTGGTATGCATGAAGTACTAAAGGTCCTCTACCAAGTTTGTTCATTTCGGCTCGATCCCTTCAGGGGTGGATCCAGGGTGGGGTCAAATAGGCCCCGGAGGGTACCCCTCTTCAAAAATCTTCTTCTCCAGTTCCACTAAATGGATTGAAAAACTAATTGTATCTATGTAATCTAGAAGGATGTATGATTCAAGTTTGTTCATTTCGTTAAAATCCGATAACTAATTTTTGACGCGTTTTTGACGTCTTTTCGGACTTAGTCAGAAATGCACATTTTTGCACTTTTTCTTTAAATAACTCAATAAGTGTATGATTTTACACACTCATTTACTACATATTTATCATATTTAACTTACTTAATGCTTTGATATGTATTTTATGCTTAAATTTTATTTTTTTGATTTTTTATGAATTTTTTTCTTATGTAAAAAGCAAGGGGGGGGGGTGATTTTCATACATTTTCTGCTTCTTTTCTATAACCACTCTTCAGATTGTCATGACAATTTGTAGGTATGAGGTACTCATGCATGGTACCCTACAAGTGAAAGAATTTTGTCCAGATATCCACTTTTGGATTTTTAAGGAATATTTTTTAAGATTGTACATAGGTATAATGTATGTTTTCTTACCAAAAATAGGAGAAAAATTCTCAAATCGCACCGGGTTATACACATTGATACTACTTTTGAATGAAGAAATTTTATTTGAATCACAAAAAAAAAAAATGCCGTAAAGATTAAAAGTACACAACTTTTTTAATATTTTTTCAAAGCCATGCACCTGGTTCCGGACCGGAATTATTCGAATTTTATGATCTGAGGACCCATTTTCACACGTATTCTTCCACACATGTAGATGTCTCACACACTTTAAAACTATATTCAAAATTTTATTTCATCTATCTAGTAAACAATCACGGGAAGACAATTCAAGATAAACATTGTGTGTATTTTTCACCAATTGTTGAAAATAATAAGAAAAAAATCGGAACTATTTGACAGGACAATGACCTAGATATGCATTAAATCATCTTCGTCCCCAAGGCGCATCGTATTCCGCTAGGCGCTTCATTGCAATACAATCCGCAAAGCAGTACTGCGATATATTTCAGGAGATACAGTGCAAACGGAATAGATTTTTATACTTGGAACACTTTCATAATGGTTATCATTCATGTACTTGGAACACTTGCATATACTTGTTATCATGTATAAAGTTTGCTCGAATTTCCTCTGTCTTAGACTCTCTTAGATGAAGTAATTTACGCACTGATTTCTTGAAGAAACGTCTAATAAGTAATCTCTTCCTCTGGATTTTGAGAATGCATAGGACATTTAATATCTGAAATTCTTGAAAATAAATAATTCCGTTCAGAGTTCCTGAAATCTTCCAATGAAATGTTGGACCACAGAAGCTGTTGTTTTAATAGAGAAAATAAATTATTATTCACAACCTTAAGCCACTGTGTTCGTCATCTTGTATGTATAATATTTCTAAGAGGAACACAGAGGCCTGAGGTTGTGAATAATAAAACATTTTCTCTCATAAAACGACAGGATCCTGTGTTAAGACATTTGGGGATTTTTATCTGTTCAAATAATAGATACATAATGAGTTTTTATCGGACCAAATAACTTCTTGTCGGCAAATCCAATGCAACCGATACATTTCATGAACTCTCTCCGCTAACAACTTGTCCGTGTAACAGACCTATGATGAGGTAAAACAATTAGTTAACAGTAAATAACGATGCCGTAGGTCTGCTAGTTGGACAAGCTTAACAATTTCATGGGCCTTTTAATTTGTTTCAAACTGCGAAACCTTAGAGAAACCACTTGAGTTGTTGAACAGCGTATGCTGAAATGCGACGCTCCTTCTCGCCTGTTGAAATATGCATAGGCAAGAAGCGTCGCATTTCAGCATATTTACTGAAAATTATTTGTTCAAGTGGCTTCACTGGGTCATGAGGTTTGATACAACATACACTGCTTTTTTGGAAAACAAACTGGCACAATTTCTGCACAACTCACTTGAATTGATGAATATTGGATCAAAACGATTTTAACTGTACGTTTCATGTATTTGAGATGAAATCAATACTATTCAAAAGCATAATTCATAGATTTCGGTGAATAAAGGCAAAACCGAAAAATCTTTCTTTTTTATGCCCCTGGAATAAAAGATTCGGGAGCATAAAGTTTTTGGCCTGTCCGTCTGTCTGTTTGTCTGTCTGTTTTCCGAAAAACTTTAACATTGGGCATAACTTTTGAATGGAAGCTGGTGATAGAGGTTTCATATTTCACATGTGTATTTACCAAAACTTTTGACCTCATGACCATAACCTTGACCTTTCACGTACTTCTCAAAAACTTTAACATTGGGCATAACTATTGAATGGTTATAGTGATAAGGCTTTCATATTGTACAGTCATGTGTATTCCTTGTGACAAGATCTTTCCATTGATACCAATATTACGCTGACCCTGACCTCTCACATACTTAACAGAAAATGGTGTTTATACTAACAAAGATGCCGCCGGGGGCATTCTCGTTTCACAAACACAGGCTTTATAATTTCTGGCATGCTAGCTATCAATAATGAAAGGTTTTGTGTTCAATTTTAAATAAACTTAATTTGTGAAATCATTTCATTGTTTTATTCTTTTTCTGCTGCACATTTATGTGGAATTTTACAATATGATTTTATTTTTGATGTTGCATAATTGAACTATACTAGCTGGGCATATGACGTTGGACCACTTTATCCGTTTTTTTTTTCAAATCAGTAAAAAAGTTATTGTTTTGAAATGTGACTATTTTTTTCTTTTTTGTACTTCTCTGCATCCGGCAAAAATCTTTTTAGAAAGGTTGTGGGCTAAAATCCTGGTACTGGCACTATCAGTATTCAATGTCAGTATGTCAGTTAGAGCGTGCATGGGTATCAGGTGAGCGTTGTGCCCCCTGGGGCTCTTGTTAAGAAATGTTGACATGAAAGAGAGTTAATATGTTTTGTAAACATGCATGTACATACAGGAAAACCTTGTGTGATTAGATACATTATCTCAGTTAATGTATAAAAAGTAGCTGTACATTTTTCAGATAGGCACTCTCCGTCTGATTTTGTTTTGGTGGGGGAAATGGGGGGGGGTAACATTCATTTACCCAGAGAGTAGGTATATATTTATTTAAAAAGTACCCCCCCTCCCTTTGCATTTCCCCTCCAAACATTGGCGAGGAACAGTCCTTTAAGTCACTTATATACGCCTTATGTGAAAACAGGTGCGATTATTCCCTGCCCTGTGATGCGAAAAAAGGAACTTGGGAGGGGAGAGGAACCTACATTCATTTACCCAGAGAGTAGGTAGGAAAAGAGGGATTTATAAAGTTAGTCCAATAAAAGAAATTAAGATCTACCTTCTTCAAAACCTTTTTTTAATATCGCAGATCAGAATGAGATGCTATATTTTTTTTTTCCTATTCAATCCGTACGATTTCATAAGGAAAAGGGGATGATCTCCAGCATGACCATCCTGCACTCACCCAGCGAAACAATCCCACAAGAAAGTGATACGTAAATGAAATCAGACAAAAACTACAAACCTTAAAAAAAAATACACGACAAAAATCACTAGAACTTCATACAAAACAATTGAGACAGACGTACAAAATCATTAAAATATTAATGACTTCACATAAAAGGAAGGAGACCAATGTGCACCCGGCACCGACTTTGGACAGCCATCTGCTATAAGCAAATGGTGTGGTTATCCGAATTACGTGTGCACAACCCTCCCACTTATCCGGATACACAGAGGTCTCCATAGAAGCACAATAGTTGTATAAACATAAAACTTTTCACTGTAAGGTGACGTTACAAACAAGACAGTTAAACACAGCGGCCTTTTGTAATAAAAATTCTATGTAAATCCTATGGCATGCGTAAATGTATAACAGTTTCACATACAAATCTTGGCCTTGGTAGTAGTTAATCTAAATTGAATACACAGTACAGGTTTTTTTATGAAATGCCTAGCCTTCCAAACAATATGAGGGATTTATCTGGCCAAGAACGGTCCTTTTCAGTCACTTACTTCAGAAATGAATCTCATATTTTCTCTGCAGGTATCACCCGAAAAATTTGAGAGAAAACTGCATCAATGCGCGTAACGCGTTGATGCAAAAGTTTTCTGTCCAATTTTTCGGGTGATACCTGCATCAACAGAAAAAATATGAGATTCGTTTCTTATCATTTAATTATCATCTTTATAGAAAATAGACTGTTTTCTTGGATCAATCACCGCACTATTTTTTCTTAAGTCGGAGGGTTTCGCAGTGATACGTCTGCCAAAACAAGTTATGGCAGCCGCCATGATTCAAACAGTGGAAAGAATAAGGACCAGTTTGAGGAAATTCTACATGCACTGTTAATTTTTGAGTAAGTAGAAAAGAAATGGTAACCTTGAAATGATAAGCAAACATCAGCAAATTGTTTTTTTAGTTACGAGATCATTCGTGTTTGAGGAAACCCCCGGTTCTAAAAATAGAACTATAAATAGACTTGCGTGAAAAATTGTGTTGATCGATGTATCAACAAAATTTCTCAGCCAAGCAGAATCTTCGTTTCTTGAAAATGACAATGGGAATTGCTTATGGTGTGTTCATATCTCAGTTGATACGCTATGCCAGAGCAAGTACCAAATATGCGGATTTTGTTCTGAGAGCTAGGCGTCTTTCAGATAAGCTTCTCAATCAGGGATATGTTTGTAACCGACTAACATCGTCACTGAGGAAGTTCTACGGTCGATATGGGGAACTCGTCATACACTATGATGTCCCACTTTCCAGAATGGTGGACGATATTCTGTCATAGACCATTTGAACCATCCAACCAAAGATTATACTCCGAAATGGAAGTAACCGGATGTGACAGTTCTACCGAATTGAAGCGGCGGGTGTTGCATGCAAGCAGGAGATGCTTACTCTTCTTGGGCACCTGGTTTCACTCCCATATCGGGAGTTCGCTTCTTTTCATGTGGTAGAGGTTTTTGCTTGTTTGCTTTGGTTTCCTGATTTTGTATGCCTTCAGTTTCTGATTTTCTGAATTATCGATTTTGTGCTGTATACAGGGATATGGTCATTATCCATATTTGTCATTAAATGATATACGCCTGATGTGAAAAATAGGGGCGATTATTCCCTTTGATGCGAAAATACCCGGTGTGAAATTACCCAGTGCGAAAAAGTTTTAACTTTTGGTGAGAATATTCTCGTAACCTATGTAATACCCAAACCGTACTCGGTGAAATCCGGACCTCGATAATTGAAAATCTCGATAATTAATTCAAACGAGCACTATTGAGGATAAAAAGATAAACTCGTCTCAGTGGCCCATTGGTCTTGTATACGTACCTATCAGCTAAAAATGAACACTTTGCCGATGCAGCGTGGAACTGGCTAAAAATAACTCTGTTTTGTATTATAGATATTTGAATTCTCTTGCAAAAGGTATGTAAATTTGCAGAATATAAACAAAAATATATAAAAATTTATAAATGAATATATATATTATATATAAATTTGCAGAATCATACGTTACGATATAAAGAAACGAAAAACATTGGGATACATGTACGGTCAGAGAGGATTTTGAGATTCTTGGGTCGAACAATCCCTGAATTGATTTAAGATCAAGGTTGTATAAGACTTTAATGAATCAATGGCAAGGTCGGTAAGACGAACATTGGGATACATGTACAGTCAGAGGTGATATTGAGATTTTTAGGTCGAACAGTACCTGTAATAATTGAAGGTCAAGGCACCTGGTCTCACTTCGGAATGTTGTTCATTCCGGGGTTCGCAACCGTTTCGATGGGAATTTTTACGATTTGCCTTGCCTCTTCGACTTTGAGACTGAATAACGGTTAGGTACTTCTTTGATGTTCATTCTACAATACAGTTAAGGAGTCAATATCAAGGCAAGTACTTGTAATATTTAAATCAAGTTCGTTTATTTATATGTACCTGTTAAAAGCCAAACAACCAAGAAGATACCAATTAAGGGAAGACAGCACATTGAAAACCTATATCCGCAGTCTGCCTCTGTTTTCCGAAATTTTATTACGATACAGCAAATATAAGCTAAAATGGCAAACACACCGAAAACTACCAAGAATGTCGGAACCATCTTTTCCAAACGACAGAAATGTAGATATAGTGATCCTGAAACGATTAAGAAAATGTTTATACGACAAAGTTAATCGCTGTCCATTGTATCATAATTTATAACCGTATGAAGAAAACGTTATATTACGTTAGATAATACGGGTTGCAATTCCATGAACACGGGTGCTAGAATTCAATGAGTTATTTCCCTTCCTTACAGGGATATTCATCCGTTTTCTTAGCCAAATACAACAGTTCCTTTTGAACAGCGATTTTGTTTAGATATAAATATTTTGCAAATAAAATTTTGGTCCACGAACCTTTTTGTAATTTCAAATTCAAGAAAATCTAAATTCTATACGTAGTCTAGAACCTCACCATTTGAACGCTTTATTTTTCTATAAGTGATCCGGAAGTTTTAAAATAGACCAAACATTGATTTGTGAACGATTTTATTTAACTATGCTACTGGAAATCTGAGGCCACGCACTCTCTGCAAAGAAATTGAACAAATTCAAAATTCAAAATATAAGACCAGAGGGCGCTACTGAAATGAAATTTGGAGGTGTCTAAAAATCACTCCGCCTGAAAGCATCACTGACGAAGATTTAATTTACCAAATACGCGTCTGGTGCATTTAAAATTTGTTTGAAATTTTCTTCAAGAAGGTAAAGGGTTTGGAAACTTCCGTATTATTGTGGAAATCTTCCTATCTTGACTTGCATTGATTGTAAGTGTGACAGACTATTAGCTTGGGTTTCAAACTTTGCTTAAACGAGTCATACATGTAATAACTCAAAATCATTTCAATAAGCATGATCAGATAAGGGTTTACCCTGGATTATTTTTCAGCTTGTCAAATTTTCGACCTTGTTTTGTTGAATATATACTTAGGAATGTTTATAGTATTTTACGGTAGATTTTTTAATATGATATAATTTAATTACCTTTGGTTAGGTTTAATCGTGTCAATATTACATTTTTGTTTGTTTGACATTATGACATTTTCCAGCTAATATAAATATTTCAAGAAAATCACTAATTAGGATAGTCTGATAGATTTCCCACATTATATACCATTTAGAATTACAAAATTATGGAAGAGACGAGAAGGGGATGGTTTCAATTAGGTTCATTGATGTTGAAACCATGTGATCTTTGCTAGTATTTTTGAAAAAAAAACTCTAAAATTAAAAAAAGGAATTTGATAGTCCAATTACAAATGAAGAGAACAGTTTATTACCTAGCACGATATGTGCAATTGGGATACACATGAGGAAACCAGTAACCACCAAACATATTGTAACTGTAATGAAAAATAATACATGTTCGTAAAATGAAAGATAATTGTAAAATAAATAAGTCATCCTTTACAAGAAAATTGAAAAAGGGACAAATATCTACAACTCTCTCTCTCTCTCTCCGGTTTCACGGTGCATGTATGTTCATCTCTCTCCTTACCTGGTTGAATTGGCTTTTTATGAGGTTGAGTTTGACGTAAATATGTAGATGCCGTCCTACCACGTCCGAAGAGGGAATTGTATGACGGTGGATCGAAAGCTAAAAGGAAATATTTGAAATATCACTAGCGATATACCGTTATCATTACCGTTATTAAGTCAGTCTTGATTTCAACCGTAGAATTTGAGATCATGCATCTAATTCAGTGGTACATGCATAATTTATCTTTGGCATTCTATTGAATCAGTTTGAAATAAAATAGATACATATATAATCTACATGTGTTTGATATGTTTATATATAAAATGAACCCTTTTGTCTGCCTCTTTGTCCGTCAAAAACTTATTATATATTATATTATATATAATGTATATGTATTTCCCCTCACCCTCGCCGGAATTCACGTTCGTCTCGCTATTTGATGTATCTGCGTTTGGCATATCAACTACTGAAAAGATAAAAAATATATATTAATGTTCTTATATTAACGTTTAGCTTATTTCTGAAGACGTATTAACCCATTGAAGTTAAAATCCTTTATCAATTGACAGTTATGCGGGGAATATTAATTCTCATATTAATCGCTACATGATATTGAAAGGGCATTCTTGTCATAATGAAATTGTCTTTATTGAAATACATGTACTTATGTTAAACGTCTTCAAATTCAATGGCATAATTCAAGAACGAATAAAAATTGCAGCATGGACCAGACATGCATGTTTCGGGTACTTAACCCTCGTCAGTGATCCTCAATCTAAACAATGTAATACGACCAAATATTGGGAAAGTTATTTTGTCCAAAATGTACCTAAAGACGTTATAGGATAGGTGGGATATGATGCTCTATTATAAATAATGTCGAAGGGTTCCAACTGTCTACCTTCTTGAAGAAAATTCCAAATCAATTTACATGCACCAGACATGTGTTTCGAATATTAAATTCTCATCAGTGATGCTTTCAGCGGCGCCACCATAAAACGTTTCAGTAGCGCCCTCTTTAATTTTTTTAAGTTAGATTTTTACATTTACATTACAGAGAGCGCGCGGCTCCAAATTTCCTGTAGGGTCGATTCAGTAGCATATCCAAATAAAATCTATGTTCAAAATAGCATTGGAGGGATGGTGCTAAGATGTTAAACTCCTATAAACGTTCATTGTACCATATGCGCATGTCAACAAGTGATGTTTTAATGTATGACAATTATAGAAAGAACTGGTGCGTGTATTGTGCATCACTTTTTCATAAGTCGACTATCTTTCTCAAACCTGTGTTCGCCGGATTTGCAGTCAAATTAATAGTTGAACTATAATCTACATACTCTCCTAAAATGAATTTTGAACTAGGATTTTGACAAATAGAAAAAAACAATTCAATGCAAAAGAATTTAGATTTTTCAGAAATGTTGCGTGTCTCTAAAGCCCCTGTCACACTAGCACGAATTTGAGCTACAAGTTGTGGCGAGTTACAACTCGCCACAACTCGTATTGTGTCGCGTGGAACTCGTACAAATGTCTTCACATGTCGAAGAATTGTCGCCTCATGTCGCCAGAACTCGGTATGAGGCGGCGAGAATTTTAAACGGTTTAAAATTGTCGTACGAGTTTTCATGTCGTGTGCATGTCGAGGAGATGTCGAAAAGATGTCGCATAAGCTCGTACAGGCATCGTGTGCATGTCTCCACTTCTCGCCGTTTCTCGCCGAAAATCAAACTCGTGCGAGAAGCGCCAAGTTTGTATACGAGTTTATACGACATATGTACGATATCTGCACGACATCATACGAGTAGGAACGACCTCTTCTCGACATTTGCTCGACTTTATACGAGCTCTGCTCGACATCTCTTCGACAATTTCTCGAGGTCTGCCAAGTTGAGTACTTGAAGCCAGTCTTCCAATGCAGCAAGCATTAATGTTTTCATTTTCATAGTAAAGCAACGAAAGAGAACTAAAATAAAAAGAGGCCCAAGTGGGCAGACATATTCAAGACGCGCAATAGCTTAATACAACACACACAGACTCTAGAAAATTGCAATTCACCATGATCAGTTTGTCCATCTATCCTCTTATATCATTTTGTCTTAATATGTGGAAAAGAAGTAATCAGTCCCCTATCATCACTCTATGGACGATGTATCTTGGTATAAGACATTGAACACCTACTACCTGTACGGTCTAGTACATTTTATTGCATTTAAAAAAGACTGAAACGTTAAATCATATATATTTTTTAAGCTGGCAAGATAAGAAAAAAGGTCAAATTTAGATACTTAAAGATATTCTATTTATATTCTGGTTTTATTGAAAAAGATTTTTGAAAAGAACAAATTTGACAACTGCCCCCACCCCCTTCCTTTGCCTAGGCGGAATAGTTACTTTACGGTACGTATTTTAATTTTCAGCCAAAACGATTTATACATCCATGAACACCAAGTGTAAAACAGTCATACCTTAAATATGCATCCTTCTTGGACACTTAGTTTCGTTACTTTTAGTAATAGATTGTAGAAGAGATTTTTTCAACATTTTTTTAGAATCTATCTTTGAAAGAAGTACTTAAGAATCACGAAGGTGTATCGTGTTATTTACATGATCTTTTACGTTGTACAGATCAATTCTGAATTTCATTCAAATTGTTAAGCAGATTTGAGGAAGAAAACGGAGAACTAATACATGCCAAACATACAAAAGGAAGACATCTTATCGAAGGACGGAATGCTACAATAATGATAATATCAATCCCTGTTTCAAATCAGGTTAGCTTAAAAAAGACTTCAACAAAAATTTATAGCAATTTATAATGTGTTGACATAACTCGTACACTTCTCGTACTCGGGTCGTCATAACTCGTACTTAACTCGTGCTAATCTCGTAGGCATGTCGTCACATCACGTATAAACTCGTACTTTTCTCGTATCTTCTCGCGCTGAAGTCTTCGTTTGTCGAGAAGATGTCGTGTACAAATCGCAGAGATGTTGCTTAAACTCGTGTGTGTTCGCCAAGTGTCGTACTGATCTCGAAGAGGTCTCGAGCAAATGTCGACCTCATGTCGTAATCATAAAAAATCAAGACCAACTCGGTGAAATTTCGGCTAGTTATAACTCGCCAGTACTCGTACAAAAGTCGTAGCTCAAATTTGTGCTAGTGTGAGCTTCAGCTCGATTTATTCATAATTGCATGTAAATGCAGTTTTTGAATTCAATCATCATTAAAGATAGATCAAGAACCACATTTTTCTCCTCCAAAATCTTATGATATGAAAATGAATCTTACCGTAAATCTGTTGTTTGCTATAAACTCCGCTCGAAATGTTCATGTCACCCATTGTTTCTCAAATAAAATCGGGAGGAATTTCAAGATATTAGAATCTACCATCAATTGAAAAAATTAAATTTGATAATAACGTTTATATTGCTATTTATCAATTTTACGTAATATGTAAACTGTTTTTTGCAATCCAAGTACATGTACCAATAATGATATAATAAAATCACACAAGGAGGGACATTATAAACAATTACTTAGTTTTAAGAAGGAAGCGTCCTTGTTGTAACATAACTTTGGTTACACACACTGTACACTTCCCAACAGAAAAAACACCTACACTGATTTTTTCAAGTCAGGATCACTTCGAGTCATTACGGTGGACCCAAATGACAATATTTTACGGGAATTGAGATTTGAGAAAAGTTGTTTTTGTCGAACTCAAAAAGTGACGAGTAATTAAAACCTTATACTTGTATTCTTATAATTTGGAGCCGCGCACTCTCTGTAAAGTAAATGCACAGAATTAGATTCTACAAATAAAGCCAGAAATGAATTTGGGCGGCTTATGAAAAACACTTTGGCTGGAATCATCACTGATGAGGCCAAAACACGTTTTGGTGCATGATATCCTTCAAGAAGGTATAGAGTTGGAACACTTCCTAGTGCAGTGTGGAGCAGTTTAGCAACATTTCTGAAGAATCTAAATTCTTTTGCATTGAATTGTTTTTTCTATTTGTCAAAATCCTAGTTCAAAATTCATTTTAGGAGAGTATGTAGATTATAGTTCAACTATTAATTTGACTGCAAATCCGGCGAACACAAGTTTGAGAAAATTAGTCGAGTTATGAAAAAGTGATGCACAATACACGCACCAGTTCTTTCTATAATTGTCATACATTAAAACATCTCTTGTTGACATGCGCATATGGTACAATGAACGTTTATAAGAGTTTAACATCTTAGCACCATCCCTCCAATGCTATTTCAAACATAGATTTTATTTGGATATGCTACTGAATCGACCCTACAGGAAATTTGGATCCGCGCACTCTCTGTAATGTAAATAGACAAATTTTAATTTAAAAAATGTTATGATCGCTAAGCGATATAGTCCCCTACCGGCGGCATATATTTATGTCCTGCAACTCTGCCTATGAATTACTCTTCAATTAAACATGTATGAGTTTTAATTAAACTTACTGTCTGTGCAGCTCAGTTCTGAGGTTTTATCTGCTTTAGCTTGATCGATTCGAAAAAGAGGTCAAGCGTGACGAAACTTGAACTTGCTCTGTATAACTATCCAAGACTAAGCTGAGTATCAAATTTTACCTGAATATCTCTATTTGTTGCAGAAAAAAAGTCTGTAAAAATGACAAAAACTGAATTTTGCAAGTCATCAAGTGGCATAACTCCTCGAAAAATGGGTTAAGCGTGACGAAAGTCAAACTTGCTCTGTAACTATCCAAGACCAAGCTGTGTATCAAATTTCACTTGAATATTTCTATTTGTTGCAGAAAGAAATCCGGAAAACTTACAAAAACTAAATTTTCCAAGTCATCAAGGGGCATTACTCCTCGAAAAGTAGGTCAAGCGTGACGAAAGTCGAACTTGCTCTGTAACTATCCAAGACCAAGCTGTGTATCACATTTCACTTGAATATCTCTTTTTGTTGCAGAAAGAAGTCCGGAAAACTGACAAAAACTGAATTTTCCAAGTCATCAAGGGGCATAACTCCTCAAAAAATGGGTCAAGCGTGACGAAAGTCAAACTTGCTCTGTAACTATCCAAGACCAAAGTGTGTATCAAATTTCATCTGAATATCTCCATCCGTTGCAGAAAAAAGTCCGGAAAAACTGACAAAAACTGAATTTTCCAAGTCATCAAGGGGCCTACATGTAACTCCTCGACAAATGGGTCAAGCGTGACGAAAGTCAAACTTGCTCTGTAACTATCCAAGACCAAGCTGCGTATCAAATTTCATCTTGATATCTCCATCCCTTGCAGAAAAAAGTCCGGAAAACTGATATTCGGACAGACGGACAGACGGACGGACAGACGGACGGACGGACGGACAGACCGAGAGGAAACTAAGAGTCCCCTTCGGCGTTGCCGGTAGGGAACTAAAAAACCCAGAGGGCGCTACTGAAATGACTTCTGAAAATCAGAGAGATGGAACACTTCCGTATTATAGTCATATTGAATTTATGATTTTTTTCTTTTGGAATAGTCTTTACATGTCCAAGGTAAAATTGGGGATCGTGAGAATGAATAATGCTTTGTGCGTTTTGTCTGGTTTTTTCAGTCTTTTTGTACTTATTCAAATTACTATATCTATAAATTTCGTCGATGACATTTTCCTACAATGTATGAACCGACTTCCGAAACATTGTGAGCAGCATTTAGTTCAAACCAGTCATCGAGGAATCACCATTATTGAATTGTGGTATACATTACAATCCCATAAATGTTAAACCTGTATGTAGCGTTCACATCTTATATGACAACACCAGGGCACAGTGGCCAAGTTCAATTTCGGTTTGTCGTTTCTTCTGTTTCTGTTTACAAAATTTTCTCAATTTTCTAAACCCGGGTCCTGTAGCATCATATCCCAGCCATTATGCTATGTCTTTCGGTATATTTAGGACAAAATTTTCGCAGATTTTGGTCATATTACATTGTTTAGATTGAGGATCACTGACGAGGGTTAAGGTAAATACCCGAAACGTGCATGCCTCGTCCATGCTGCAAATTCATCTGCTCTAAAATGATGCTAATGAATTTGAAGACGTTAAACACTTGAATTGGTATAACTGTATGATGAGGATGTAAATTCGCAGTATCATGCATTGATAAATTTAGAAGAATTATACATTTTTTTTCAAACTTTATTTCTTTATTTTCTTTTCTGACCGAAATAGATAGTATTACATATAATGAAAATGATATAAGTTCCCTTGCAACTTGCTCAATTAACTTTATATATATCAAGATTGCAGATGTAAAAAACATCGTTCCCTTGTTGCAAAAACAACTCACTACATGAACTGAAAACGAAAATTTTCATTTTAATTCAATTATTTGTAACTTGTGAAGAGTTTCATGTCTCCATATCTTACAAAAAATTATGCAGATCTAATTATATTTATACAAAATGCACATATTCCAACGATAATTGAAAGTCCAACAATGGAATAGAAAATAGTTGTTGTCCAAAAGGCGTAGTAATAGAGCGTAGGTATACAATATGTTGGCAGTGAAATGTCTGTATTCCATGTCGTGTAGGATCCGTACAGATACACGCTACCTGTGAATGAACAGAAAGTATGTAAGATCTTCTCGATATTCATAGGTCTATGACGTAAAATTATTGTGATGTCATCTAATTTAATAAAAACCAGTGATAAATTCAGGGAAAACATACTTAATATATTATGTTTCCATGGAAAAGAATATTTTTTTCCATTACGTCATGTATAGGGGAAAATTAGAAGTTGAGTTTTTTTCTTAATGGATTAATTTTCTTAATTGTCTCTTTAAATACATTAACTTATAAATTCTTTTTGAAAAATACATCAGAAATGTACATGTATTTAATGTAAAATCAGGGGAGGCTTTCCGATAGTAAGAGAGGGCATTGATATTCAAAGTTCTAATTAAACTTCAAATTTTTGGTGTCGTTGCCTCTGTTGTTGTTGATTTTTCGTGTTGTTGCTGCAGTTTTTTTTGGTCTTCTTCGAGTTAGTAAAGTGTTGTGAAATAAAGTTGAGTTCCGCACAGAACATTACAAGATGACAATAGAGGCTCGATCTGTCTCTGCAGGTAAAGAGGTATCAAATTCAAATCAAGTTATAGTTACATCGTGGTCCGATCTTTCTATTTTGTTGTTGCCGTTAGATGGGGAAACGGAGATGCTCGTGTTGTGGTGAAGCTGAGGCATATACAAAATTGGTTGCATTGATGTTAAGAGGTAGCTCAGTAGTGTTCAGAATATGGCCCATCGCCAGGTGGTCACATTTATGTACAGAACCTGTACTAAGCTACTAATTTAAATGATGTGTCGTATATGTAATAAGTCAACGTCAAGGTTGCATGTGCATTTTCCGCAAAATGATCATGTCAAGGTCATGCACAACCTGTAAATAGTCAATGTCAAGGTCGAAAAAACGTGTAATAAAATAAAGTAAGGAGGGGATCTCCAACAACACTCGGTTGCAGCACCCAAAGCAAAAATAAGTGTCAATGTCGTGCAGTAATGTTAAGGTCATGCAGTACAGTCTTAAATCAGTGTCAAACTCGGATGGTGTTTTCAATTAAATAAGTAAATAGAAAGGTTGTGCAGTGTCAGTTTGCCAGTCATTTCATGTAGGTCGGACAGTGTCTGGAATAAGTCAATTTCAAGGTCGTACAGAACCACCAAAAAAAGTAATTTTTAGGTCGGACAGTACTAGTAAAAAATCAAGGTTTTACATTTACCAGTTACATTTACCAAGTTTGTATACGAGTTTATACGACATATGTACGATATCTGCACGACATCATACGAGTAGGAACGACCTCTTCTCGACATTTGCTCGACTTTATACGAGCTCTGCTCGACATCTCTTCGACAATTTCTCGAGGTCTGCCAAGTTGAGTACTTGAAGCCAGTCTTCCAATGCAGCAAGCATTAATGTTTTCATTTTCATAGTAAAGCAACGAAAGAGAACTAAAATAAAAAGAGGCCCAAGTGGGCAGACATATTCAAGACGCGCAATAGCTTAATACAACACACACAGACTCTAGAAAATTGCAATTCACCATGATCAGTTTGTCCATCTATCCTCTTATATCATTTTGTCTTAATATGTGGAAAAGAAGTAATCAGTCCCCTATCATCACTCTATGGACGATGTATCTTGGTATAAGACATTGAACACCTACTACCTGTACGGTCTAGTACATTTTATTGCATTTAAAAAAGACTGAAACGTTAAATCATATATATTTTTTAAGCTGGCAAGATAAGAAAAAAGGTCAAATTTAGATACTTAAAGATATTCTATTTATATTCTGGTTTTATTGAAAAAGATTTTTGAAAAGAACAAATTTGACAACTGCCCCCACCCCCTTCCTTTGCCTAGGCGGAATAGTTACTTTACGGTACGTATTTTAATTTTCAGCCAAAACGATTTATACATCCATGAACACCAAGTGTAAAACAGTCATACCTTAAATATGCATCCTTCTTGGACACTTAGTTTCGTTACTTTTAGTAATAGATTGTAGAAGAGATTTTTTCAACATTTTTTTAGAATCTATCTTTGAAAGAAGTACTTAAGAATCACGAAGGTGTATCGTGTTATTTACATGATCTTTTACGTTGTACAGATCAATTCTGAATTTCATTCAAATTGTTAAGCAGATTTGAGGAAGAAAACGGAGAACTAATACATGCCAAACATACAAAAGGAAGACATCTTATCGAAGGACGGAATGCTACAATAATGATAATATCAATCCCTGTTTCAAATCAGGTTAGCTTAAAAAAGACTTCAACAAAAATTTATAGCAATTTATAATGTGTTGACATAACTCGTACACTTCTCGTACTCGGGTCGTCATAACTCGTACTTAACTCGTGCTAATCTCGTAGGCATGTCGTCACATCACGTATAAACTCGTACTTTTCTCGTATCTTCTCGCGCTGAAGTCTTCGTTTGTCGAGAAGATGTCGTGTACAAATCGCAGAGATGTTGCTTAAACTCGTGTGTGTTCGCCAAGTGTCGTACTGATCTCGAAGAGGTCTCGAGCAAATGTCGACCTCATGTCGTAATCATAAAAAATCAAGACCAACTCGGTGAAATTTCGGCTAGTTATAACTCGCCAGTACTCGTACAAAAGTCGTAGCTCAAATTTGTGCTAGTGTGAGCTTCAGCTCGATTTATTCATAATTGCATGTAAATGCAGTTTTTGAATTCAATCATCATTAAAGATAGATCAAGAACCACATTTTTCTCCTCCAAAATCTTATGATATGAAAATGAATCTTACCGTAAATCTGTTGTTTGCTATAAACTCCGCTCGAAATGTTCATGTCACCCATTGTTTCTCAAATAAAATCGGGAGGAATTTCAAGATTTTAGAATCTACCATCAATTGAAAAAATTAAATTTGATAATAACGTTTATATTGCTATTTATCAATTTTACGTAATATGTAAACTGTTTTTTGCAATCCAAGTACATGTACCAATAATGATATAATAAAATCACACAAGGAGGGACATTATAAACAATTACTTAGTTTTAAGAAGGAAGCGTCCTTGTTGTAACATAACTTTGGTTACACACACTGTACACTTCCCAACAGAAAAAAACACCTACACTGATTTTTTCAAGTCAGGATCACTTCGAGTCATTACGGTGGACCCAAATGACAATATTTTACGGGAATTGAGATTTGAGAAAAGTTGTTTTTGTCGAACTCAAAAAGTGACGAGTAATTAAAACCTTATACTTGTATTCTTATAATTTGGAGCCGCGCACTCTCTGTAAAGTAAATGCACAGAATTAGATTCTACAAATAAAGCCAGAAATGAATTTGGGCGGCTTATGAAAAACACTTTGGCTGGAATCATCACTGATGAGGCCAAAACACGTTTTGGTGCATGATATCCTTCAAGAAGGTATAGAGTTGGAACACTTCCTAGTGCAGTGTGGAGCAGTTTAGCAACATTTCTGAAGAATCTAAATTCTTTTGCATTGAATTGTTTTTTCTATTTGTCAAAATCCTAGTTCAAAATTCATTTTAGGAGAGTATGTAGATTATAGTTCAACTATTAATTTGACTGCAAATCCGGCGAACACAAGTTTGAGAAAATTAGTCGAGTTATGAAAAAGTGATGCACAATACACGCACCAGTTCTTTCTATAATTGTCATACATTAAAACATCTCTTGTTGACATGCGCATATGGTACAATGAACGTTTATAAGAGTTTAACATCTTAGCACCATCCCTCCAATGCTATTTCAAACATAGATTTTATTTGGATATGCTACTGAATCGACCCTACAGGAAATTTGGATCCGCGCACTCTCTGTAATGTAAATAGACAAATTTTAATTTAAAAAATGTTATGATCGCTAAGCGATATAGTCCCCTACCGGCGGCATATATTTATGTCCTGCAACTCTGCCTATGAATTACTCTTCAATTAAACATGTATGAGTTTTAATTAAACTTACTGTCTGTGCAGCTCAGTTCTGAGGTTTTATCTGCTTTAGCTTGATCGATTCGAAAAAGAGGTCAAGCGTGACGAAACTTGAACTTGCTCTGTATAACTATCCAAGACTAAGCTGAGTATCAAATTTTACCTGAATATCTCTATTTGTTGCAGAAAAAAAGTCTGTAAAAATGACAAAAACTGAATTTTGCAAGTCATCAAGTGGCATAACTCCTCGAAAAATGGGTTAAGCGTGACGAAAGTCAAACTTGCTCTGTAACTATCCAAGACCAAGCTGTGTATCAAATTTCACTTGAATATTTCTATTTGTTGCAGAAAGAAATCCGGAAAACTTACAAAAACTAAATTTTCCAAGTCATCAAGGGGCATTACTCCTCGAAAAGTAGGTCAAGCGTGACGAAAGTCGAACTTGCTCTGTAACTATCCAAGACCAAGCTGTGTATCACATTTCACTTGAATATCTCTTTTTGTTGCAGAAAGAAGTCCGGAAAACTGACAAAAACTGAATTTTCCAAGTCATCAAGGGGCATAACTCCTCAAAAAATGGGTCAAGCGTGACGAAAGTCAAACTTGCTCTGTAACTATCCAAGACCAAAGTGTGTATCAAATTTCATCTGAATATCTCCATCCGTTGCAGAAAAAAGTCCGGAAAAACTGACAAAAACTGAATTTTCCAAGTCATCAAGGGGCCTACATGTAACTCCTCGACAAATGGGTCAAGCGTGACGAAAGTCAAACTTGCTCTGTAACTATCCAAGACCAAGCTGCGTATCAAATTTCATCTTGATATCTCCATCCCTTGCAGAAAAAAGTCCGGAAAACTGATATTCGGACAGACGGACAGACGGACGGACAGACGGACGGACGGACGGACAGACCGAGAGGAAACTAAGAGTCCCCTTCGGCGTTGCCGGTAGGGAACTAAAAAACCCAGAGGGCGCTACTGAAATGACTTCTGAAAATCAGAGAGATGGAACACTTCCGTATTATAGTCATATTGAATTTATGATTTTTTTCTTTTGGAATAGTCTTTACATGTCCAAGGTAAAATTGGGGATCGTGAGAATGAATAATGCTTTGTGCGTTTTGTCTGGTTTTTTCAGTCTTTTTGTACTTATTCAAATTACTATATCTATAAATTTCGTCGATGACATTTTCCTACAATGTATGAACCGACTTCCGAAACATTGTGAGCAGCATTTAGTTCAAACCAGTCATCGAGGAATCACCATTATTGAATTGTGGTATACATTACAATCCCATAAATGTTAAACCTGTATGTAGCGTTCACATCTTATATGACAACACCAGGGCACAGTGGCCAAGTTCAATTTCGGTTTGTCGTTTCTTCTGTTTCTGTTTACAAAATTTTCTCAATTTTCTAAACCCGGGTCCTGTAGCATCATATCCCAGCCATTATGCTATGTCTTTCGGTATATTTAGGACAAAATTTTCGCAGATTTTGGTCATATTACATTGTTTAGATTGAGGATCACTGACGAGGGTTAAGGTAAATACCCGAAACGTGCATGCCTCGTCCATGCTGCAAATTCATCTGCTCTAAAATGATGCTAATGAATTTGAAGACGTTAAACACTTGAATTGGTATAACTGTATGATGAGGATGTAAATTCGCAGTATCATGCATTGATAAATTTAGAAGAATTATACATTTTTTTTCAAACTTTATTTCTTTATTTTCTTTTCTGACCGAAATAGATAGTATTACATATAATGAAAATGATATAAGTTCCCTTGCAACTTGCTCAATTAACTTTATATATATCAAGATTGCAGATGTAAAAAACATCGTTCCCTTGTTGCAAAAACAACTCACTACATGAACTGAAAACGAAAATTTTCATTTTAATTCAATTATTTGTAACTTGTGAAGAGTTTCATGTCTCCATATCTTACAAAAAATTATGCAGATCTAATTATATTTATACAAAATGCACATATTCCAACGATAATTGAAAGTCCAACAATGGAATAGAAAATAGTTGTTGTCCAAAAGGCGTAGTAATAGAGCGTAGGTATACAATATGTTGGCAGTGAAATGTCTGTATTCCATGTCGTGTAGGATCCGTACAGATACACGCTACCTGTGAATGAACAGAAAGTATGTAAGATCTTCTCGATATTCATAGGTCTATGACGTAAAATAATTGTGATGTCATCTAATTTAATAAAAACCAGTGATAAATTCAGGGAAAACATACTTAATATATTATGTTTCCATGGAAAAGAATATTTTTTTCCATTACGTCATGTATAGGGGAAAATTAGAAGTTGAGTTTTTTTCTTAATGGATTAATTTTCTTAATTGTCTCTTTAAATACATTAACTTATAAATTCTTTTTGAAAAATACATCAGAAATGTACATGTATTTAATGTAAAATCAGGGGAGGCTTTCCGATAGTAAGAGAGGGCATTGATATTCAAAGTTCTAATTAAACTTCAAATTTTTGGTGTCGTTGCCTCTGTTGTTGTTGATTTTTCGTGTTGTTGCTGCAGTTTTTTTTGGTCTTCTTCGAGTTAGTAAAGTGTTGTGAAATAAAGTTGAGTTCCGCACAGAACATTACAAGATGACAATAGAGGCTCGATCTGTCTCTGCAGGTAAAGAGGTATCAAATTCAAATCAAGTTATAGTTACATCGTGGTCCGATCTTTCTATTTTGTTGTTGCCGTTAGATGGGGAAACGGAGATGCTCGTGTTGTGGTGAAGCTGAGGCATATACAAAATTGGTTGCATTGATGTTAAGAGGTAGCTCAGTAGTGTTCAGAATATGGCCCATCGCCAGGTGGTCACATTTATGTACAGAACCTGTACTAAGCTACTAATTTAAATGATGTGTCGTATATGTAATAAGTCAACGTCAAGGTTGCATGTGCATTTTCCGCAAAATGATCATGTCAAGGTCATGCACAACCTGTAAATAGTCAATGTCAAGGTCGAAAAAACGTGTAATAAAATAAAGTAAGGAGGGGATCTCCAACAACACTCGGTTGCAGCACCCAAAGCAAAAATAAGTGTCAATGTCGTGCAGTAATGTTAAGGTCATGCAGTACAGTCTTAAATCAGTGTCAAACTCGGATGGTGTTTTCAATTAAATAAGTAAATAGAAAGGTTGTGCAGTGTCAGTTTGCCAGTCATTTCATGTAGGTCGGACAGTGTCTGGAATAAGTCAATTTCAAGGTCGTACAGAACCACCAAAAAAAGTAATTTTTAGGTCGGACAGTACTAGTAAAAAATCAAGGTTTTACATTTACCAGTTACATTTACCAAGTTTGTATACGAGTTTATACGACATATGTACGATATCTGCACGACATCATACGAGTAGGAACGACCTCTTCTCGACATTTGCTCGACTTTATACGAGCTCTGCTCGACATCTCTTCGACAATTTCTCGAGGTCTGCCAAGTTGAGTACTTGAAGCCAGTCTTCCAATGCAGCAAGCATTAATGTTTTCATTTTCATAGTAAAGCAACGAAAGAGAACTAAAATAAAAAGAGGCCCAAGTGGGCAGACATATTCAAGACGCGCAATAGCTTAATACAACACACACAGACTCTAGAAAATTGCAATTCACCATGATCAGTTTGTCCATCTATCCTCTTATATCATTTTGTCTTAATATGTGGAAAAGAAGTAATCAGTCCCCTATCATCACTCTATGGACGATGTATCTTGGTATAAGACATTGAACACCTACTACCTGTACGGTCTAGTACATTTTATTGCATTTAAAAAAGACTGAAACGTTAAATCATATATATTTTTTAAGCTGGCAAGATAAGAAAAAAGGTCAAATTTAGATACTTAAAGATATTCTATTTATATTCTGGTTTTATTGAAAAAGATTTTTGAAAAGAACAAATTTGACAACTGCCCCCACCCCCTTCCTTTGCCTAGGCGGAATAGTTACTTTACGGTACGTATTTTAATTTTCAGCCAAAACGATTTATACATCCATGAACACCAAGTGTAAAACAGTCATACCTTAAATATGCATCCTTCTTGGACACTTAGTTTCGTTACTTTTAGTAATAGATTGTAGAAGAGATTTTTTCAACATTTTTTTAGAATCTATCTTTGAAAGAAGTACTTAAGAATCACGAAGGTGTATCGTGTTATTTACATGATCTTTTACGTTGTACAGATCAATTCTGAATTTCATTCAAATTGTTAAGCAGATTTGAGGAAGAAAACGGAGAACTAATACATGCCAAACATACAAAAGGAAGACATCTTATCGAAGGACGGAATGCTACAATAATGATAATATCAATCCCTGTTTCAAATCAGGTTAGCTTAAAAAAGACTTCAACAAAAATTTATAGCAATTTATAATGTGTTGACATAACTCGTACACTTCTCGTACTCGGGTCGTCATAACTCGTACTTAACTCGTGCTAATCTCGTAGGCATGTCGTCACATCACGTATAAACTCGTACTTTTCTCGTATCTTCTCGCGCTGAAGTCTTCGTTTGTCGAGAAGATGTCGTGTACAAATCGCAGAGATGTTGCTTAAACTCGTGTGTGTTCGCCAAGTGTCGTACTGATCTCGAAGAGGTCTCGAGCAAATGTCGACCTCATGTCGTAATCATAAAAAATCAAGACCAACTCGGTGAAATTTCGGCTAGTTATAACTCGCCAGTACTCGTACAAAAGTCGTAGCTCAAATTTGTGCTAGTGTGAGCTTCAGCTCGATTTATTCATAATTGCATGTAAATGCAGTTTTTGAATTCAATCATCATTAAAGATAGATCAAGAACCACATTTTTCTCCTCCAAAATCTTATGATATGAAAATGAATCTTACCGTAAATCTGTTGTTTGCTATAAACTCCGCTCGAAATGTTCATGTCACCCATTGTTTCTCAAATAAAATCGGGAGGAATTTCAAGATTTTAGAATCTACCATCAATTGAAAAAATTAAATTTGATAATAACGTTTATATTGCTATTTATCAATTTTACGTAATATGTAAACTGTTTTTTGCAATCCAAGTACATGTACCAATAATGATATAATAAAATCACACAAGGAGGGACATTATAAACAATTACTTAGTTTTAAGAAGGAAGCGTCCTTGTTGTAACATAACTTTGGTTACACACACTGTACACTTCCCAACAGAAAAAACACCTACACTGATTTTTTCAAGTCAGGATCACTTCGAGTCATTACGGTGGACCCAAATGACAATATTTTACGGGAATTGAGATTTGAGAAAAGTTGTTTTTGTCGAACTCAAAAAGTGACGAGTAATTAAAACCTTATACTTGTATTCTTATAATTTGGAGCCGCGCACTCTCTGTAAAGTAAATGCACAGAATTAGATTCTACAAATAAAGCCAGAAATGAATTTGGGCGGCTTATGAAAAACACTTTGGCTGGAATCATCACTGATGAGGCCAAAACACGTTTTGGTGCATGATATCCTTCAAGAAGGTATAGAGTTGGAACACTTCCTAGTGCAGTGTGGAGCAGTTTAGCAACATTTCTGAAGAATCTAAATTCTTTTGCATTGAATTGTTTTTTCTATTTGTCAAAATCCTAGTTCAAAATTCATTTTAGGAGAGTATGTAGATTATAGTTCAACTATTAATTTGACTGCAAATCCGGCGAACACAAGTTTGAGAAAATTAGTCGAGTTATGAAAAAGTGATGCACAATACACGCACCAGTTCTTTCTATAATTGTCATACATTAAAACATCTCTTGTTGACATGCGCATATGGTACAATGAACGTTTATAAGAGTTTAACATCTTAGCACCATCCCTCCAATGCTATTTCAAACATAGATTTTATTTGGATATGCTACTGAATCGACCCTACAGGAAATTTGGATCCGCGCACTCTCTGTAATGTAAATAGACAAATTTTAATTTAAAAAATGTTATGATCGCTAAGCGATATAGTACCCTACCGGCGGCATATATTTATGTCCTGCAACTCTGCCTATGAATTACTCTTCAATTAAACATGTATGAGTTTTAATTAAACTTACTGTCTGTGCAGCTCAGTTCTGAGGTTTTATCTGCTTTAGCTTGATCGATTCGAAAAAGAGGTCAAGCGTGACGAAACTTGAACTTGCTCTGTATAACTATCCAAGACTAAGCTGAGTATCAAATTTTACCTGAATATCTCTATTTGTTGCAGAAAAAAAGTCTGTAAAAATGACAAAAACTGAATTTTGCAAGTCATCAAGTGGCATAACTCCTCGAAAAATGGGTTAAGCGTGACGAAAGTCAAACTTGCTCTGTAACTATCCAAGACCAAGCTGTGTATCAAATTTCACTTGAATATTTCTATTTGTTGCAAAAAGAAATCCGGAAAACTTACAAAAACTAAATTTTCCAAGTCATCAAGGGGCATTACTCCTCGAAAAGTAGGTCAAGCGTGACGAAAGTCGAACTTGCTCTGTAACTATCCAAGACCAAGCTGTGTATCACATTTCACTTGAATATCTCTTTTTGTTGCAGAAAGAAGTCCGGAAAACTGACAAAAACTGAATTTTCCAAGTCATCAAGGGGCATAACTCCTCAAAAAATGGGTCAAGCGTGACGAAAGTCAAACTTGCTCTGTAACTATCCAAGACCAAAGTGTGTATCAAATTTCATCTGAATATCTCCATCCGTTGCAGAAAAAAGTCCGGAAAAACTGACAAAAACTGAATTTTCCAAGTCATCAAGGGGCCTACATGTAACTCCTCGACAAATGGGTCAAGCGTGACGAAAGTCAAACTTGCTCTGTAACTATCCAAGACCAAGCTGCGTATCAAATTTCATCTTGATATCTCCATCCCTTGCAGAAAAAAGTCCGGAAAACTGATATTCGGACAGACGGACAGACGGACGGACAGACGGACGGACGGACGGACGGACGGACGGACGGACGGACGGACAGACCGAGAGGAAACTAAGAGTCCCCTTCGGCGTTGCCGGTAGGGAACTAAAAAACCCAGAGGGCGCTACTGAAATGACTTCTGAAAATCAGAGAGATGGAACACTTCCGTATTATAGTCATATTGAATTTATGATTTTTTTCTTTTGGAATAGTCTTTACATGTCCAAGGTAAAATTGGGGATCGTGAGAATGAATAATGCTTTGTGCGTTTTGTCTGGTTTTTTCAGTCTTTTTGTACTTATTCAAATTACTATATCTATAAATTTCGTCGATGACATTTTCCTACAATGTATGAACCGACTTCCGAAACATTGTGAGCAGCATTTAGTTCAAACCAGTCATCGAGGAATCACCATTATTGAATTGTGGTATACATTACAATCCCATAAATGTTAAACCTGTATGTAGCGTTCACATCTTATATGACAACACCAGGGCACAGTGGCCAAGTTCAATTTCGGTTTGTCGTTTCTTCTGTTTCTGTTTACAAAATTTTCTCAATTTTCTAAACCCGGGTCCTGTAGCATCATATCCCAGCCATTATGCTATGTCTTTCGGTATATTTAGGACAAAATTTTCGCAGATTTTGGTCATATTACATTGTTTAGATTGAGGATCACTGACGAGGGTTAAGGTAAATACCCGAAACGTGCATGCCTCGTCCATGCTGCAAATTCATCTGCTCTAAAATGATGCTAATGAATTTGAAGACGTTAAACACTTGAATTGGTATAACTGTATGATGAGGATGTAAATTCGCAGTATCATGCATTGATAAATTTAGAAGAATTATACATTTTTTTTCAAACTTTATTTCTTTATTTTCTTTTCTGACCGAAATAGATAGTATTACATATAATGAAAATGATATAAGTTCCCTTGCAACTTGCTCAATTAACTTTATATATATCAAGATTGCAGATGTAAAAAACATCGTTCCCTTGTTGCAAAAACAACTCACTACATGAACTGAAAACGAAAATTTTCATTTTAATTCAATTATTTGTAACTTGTGAAGAGTTTCATGTCTCCATATCTTACAAAAAATTATGCAGATCTAATTATATTTATACAAAATGCACATATTCCAACGATAATTGAAAGTCCAACAATGGAATAGAAAATAGTTGTTGTCCAAAAGGCGTAGTAATAGAGCGTAGGTATACAATATGTTGGCAGTGAAATGTCTGTATTCCATGTCGTGTAGGATCCGTACAGATACACGCTACCTGTGAATGAACAGAAAGTATGTAAGATCTTCTCGATATTCATAGGTCTATGACGTAAAATAATTGTGATGTCATCTAATTTAATAAAAACCAGTGATAAATTCAGGGAAAACATACTTAATATATTATGTTTCCATGGAAAAGAATATTTTTTTCCATTACGTCATGTATAGGGGAAAATTAGAAGTTGAGTTTTTTTCTTAATGGATTAATTTTCTTAATTGTCTCTTTAAATACATTAACTTATAAATTCTTTTTGAAAAATACATCAGAAATGTACATGTATTTTATGTAAAATCAGGGGAGGCTTTCCGATAGTAAGAGAGGGCATTGATATTCAAAGTTCTAATTAAACTTCAAATTTTTGGTGTCGTTGCCTCTGTTGTTGTTGATTTTTCGTGTTGTTGCTGCAGTTTTTTTTGGTCTTCTTCGAGTTAGTAAAGTGTTGTGAAATAAAGTTGAGTTCCGCACAGAACATTACAAGATGACAATAGAGGCTCGATCTGTCTCTGCAGGTAAAGAGGTATCAAATTCAAATCAAGTTATAGTTACATCGTGGTCCGATCTTTCTATTTTGTTGTTGCCGTTAGATGGGGAAACGGAGATGCTCGTGTTGTGGTGAAGCTGAGGCATATACAAAATTGGTTGCATTGATGTTAAGAGGTAGCTCAGTAGTGTTCAGAATATGGCCCATCGCCAGGTGGTCACATTTATGTACAGAACCTGTACTAAGCTACTAATTTAAATGATGTGTCGTATATGTAATAAGTCAACGTCAAGGTTGCATGTGCATTTTCCGCAAAATGATCATGTCAAGGTCATGCACAACCTGTAAATAGTCAATGTCAAGGTCGAAAAAACGTGTAATAAAATAAAGTAAGGAGGGGATCTCCAACAACACTCGGTTGCAGCACCCAAAGCAAAAATAAGTGTCAATGTCGTGCAGTAATGTTAAGGTCATGCAGTACAGTCTTAAATCAGTGTCAAACTCGGATGGTGTTTTCAATTAAATAAGTAAATAGAAAGGTTGTGCAGTGTCAGTTTGCCAGTCATTTCATGTAGGTCGGACAGTGTCTGGAATAAGTCAATTTCAAGGTCGTACAGAACCACCAAAAAAAGTAATTTTTAGGTCGGACAGTACTAGTAAAAAATCAAGGTTTTACATTTACCAGTTATAAGCCAGACAACCAGGAAGATGCCAATTAATAGAAGACAGCACAGTGAAAACGCATAGCCGATGTCATCTTCATCGTCTGTTTCCCCAGATTTCATTCGCTGTGCGATAACGGTACAACAAAGGTAAGCTAAAATGGTAAACACACCGAAGACCACCAAGAATGTAGGAACCATCTTCTCCAAACGACAGAAATGAAGGTATAGTGACCCTGAAACGATTGAAGAAAAAGTATTTATACAACAAAAGTACATTCATGCAACTGTTGTCATATTTATCATAATCAGTCCCAATTTACACTATCCCCGTATGAAGATAAATGAAAATATGGCATAACCCGACATACTGTGATCTTAATTATATAAGCTAGGTATGACCATAGATACTAATATCTAAACATCAATGCCCCGCAATAAAACCCGCCTGTTTCTCTTTGGTCTCCTTCCTTTTATGTGTTGTCATTGATGTTTGATGTTTCTGTACGTCTGCTTTGTATGATGTTCTCGTGAATATTGTTGTGTCTTTTTGCAGTTTGTAGTTTTGTCTGATGTCAGGTCTGTGTCGATTCCTTGTGGGTTTGTTTCGCTGGGTGAATGCAGGGTGGCCATGCTGGAGATCATTCCCTTTTCTTTCTTATAGCGTTTTCTATTCTATATTTTACCTGGGATCATGGGCTTTTAAAACAAAATACAACAGTCCCTCTTGAATAGCAATATGATACATGTTTTTTTGTCATTTCAAAGTCAATCAAAAATAGAAACTTTTTAAAGCTTAATTAATCTTTTTACAGTCTATCATAAAGTATCCCGGAGTTCACAATAAAATACCCGTCTCTAGAATTGCATTAATTGGAAGTACAACTATCCGTTAGCTTGAATTATAAAAGTTCGCTATTACGCGTAAAAAAGAACCCAAATCAGCACTGTCAGCAAGATCATAGAAGTGCATTTTGCGGATTCTTTTCATCCTTTAAAGTTTTGAATCGTTTTTTTTTAAAGTATTGTTAATTGTAGATTTGAAATTTATCAATCCTTTGAATAGGCTTGAGACAAACAGGAATGCAATAATGACAGATTTGATTACAGAAAGCATATGTCCATCATTTCAAAACAAATACCGATCACGAGGGCCTACATAATTTTCAAGCGAATCTCCTTGAAAATGAAGAAATTTAGGAAGAGATGAGCAAGTATTGGTTTCAATGGGATTCATTGGTGTTGAGCTATTGTGATCTGTGATTTTTTTTTTATATTTTCATCATTTATAAATCCAATAACAAATTAAGAATATAGTTTATTACCTATCACGATATGAGCAACTGGGATAGACATGAGGAAACCAGTAACCAGCATACACGGAACTGTAATAAAAACCATGCATGGTCGTAAACTGAAAGACGGGCTATGCTCAGAAAAAGCATAAATTTCAATATAATTGAAAAAGGGAAAATGGTAACTTTGTAACAATAAGTGTAAATCTCACTTTTTCTCTCTTTATGGTCACTTGGACTTCTCTCTCTCTCTCTCTCTCTCTCTCTCTCTCTCTCTCTCTTACCTGGATTTACGGGCTTTTCACCAGGTGGAGTTTGACGTAGTTTTGTAGATGCCGTCCTGACACGTCCGAATAAGGAATTGTATGACGGTGGAGACGAGGCTGGAGTACTGTGAGCTAAAATATACGATGACATTATTGGCGTTTTGTGTCTAAGTTTCACTTTGTTAAATGAAAGTGAGTACATTTTGAAAGCCCAACTATCATCACACGAGAATCTGTACATCTTACTTACTCTTTATATAAAAATCATGCTTACTCCTCCCGGGCACCTGGTCCCACCTCTAGCTTTCTAAGGGTCCGTCAATGCTCAGTTTAGTGATCTATTGTGAGTGCTGTTGAGATTATCGTCAGGATCTTCTTTAACTCATTTATTACGAGGGCTGATTGATATGTTGTGAGCCTCTTTTTTTCTTTGATAATAGAAGATATTCTGCTAATAGATAGATTATCTCCAAAAAGGAAGGTCAAACAATCAATGGCACATAACATGCACTGTGCTTAACTTCTGACACAGTTACGGGAAAATATTAAACTTAAGCGTCGCTGAAAGCTCACTAGTTAAAGGTGTGTTGTTCCATCAGGACAATGCTCCTGTTCTCAAGTCTGTCACTGCTTTGGTTGCCATTCCTGATTGTGGCTTTATTTGATTGAGTATCCGCCTTATTCACCTGATCCTACTCAACCAGACTTTCATCTATTCCAAATAGATGCTGACGCCTCGCGGTAAAACTCAATTTCTGATAGGGGATTCGCCGATACCCTGTCAGTATTTGTAAAACACACGCATGGTAACCCCTAAGTGACAATTGTTGTATGGCAAAAAAGTATGACGTCATAAATATGAATATAACGTTGCGTGCTCTTACGCACGGCGCCACAAATATATTTTTATATGTTCCTACAGCCCCGACCAGTCGAAAGTTTAACGCCGAGATGAGGAAATTTTGAAAGCTCAATTCGAAACGAAAGTTTCGTTAACTATTCGTCAGCGATTTTTTGAAAGTTACTGAGATGACGAAATTTTGAAAGCTCTAAAAAGCTTTCAAAAAATCGCTGACGAAAATTTCGTAAACTAATCTTAGTTAACGAAAAATTTGAAAGCTATGAGCTTTCAAATTTTCGTCATCTCGGAGCTTTCAAAATATTTGAAAGCAATCGCTGACGAAATTTTGAAAGCAATCGCTGACGAAAATTTTGAAAGCTATCGCTGACGAAAGTTTTGAAAGCTATCGCTGACGAAAATTTTGAAAGCTATCGCTGACGAAAATTTTGAAAGCTTTTTGAACGCTCGGGTGCCATTTTGTTTTTGCGATGGGTGCAGCACGCCTCGGGCGAATTCCTCTGCACAGTTTAGAGGATGAAAGAAGCCGTCTCTTTATCGGCGTGGCACTTTAAAAATTCACCGATTGTGAAATATCTTTCAAAGCTTCCGACAGTCACAGAGAAGAAGCCAGGGTTTCACTGGATATAAATTTCCCTCATTTAGTCAGAATTTGGCCGGTCAGATGTAAATTTTCTGGTATATATATATATATACTTTTAGATTTAAGATGAAATGGAAGTTGTTCATATATACACTTAAAGATGGAATACTTTTACGGGTAATACAAATACAGGTAAATTTAGGTAACTAATTACTGCAAAGCATACCCTTTTGATTTTGAAAGCTATAGCTGACGAAATTTCGTTAACTATACATGTAGCTTTCAAATTTTTTGAAAGCTAATCGCTGACGAAATTTCGTTTACGATAGCTTTCAAAATTTTTGAAAGCTATCGCTGACGAAAATTTTGTAAGCTAGGAAATCGCTGACGAAAATTAGTTAACGAAAAATCGCTGACGAAATTTCGTCATCTCTTGAGTATTCAAAATTTTGAAAGCAATCGCTGACGAAATTTTGAAAGCTAAGCTTTCAAAAAGCTTTCAATTCGTTTACAAATTGAAAGCGAATATTAAACTTTCGACTGGTCGGGGCTATATGTTTCGCTTACTTTCACCGGAATCCATGTTCATCTCTCTATTTGTTGTGTCAGAGTTTGGCATATCCACAACTGCAAATGAATGTTATACACAAATATAACTTTTAACGCGTTATTTTATAAGCATTACGCTTTTTTTCAAGTGATCTTGATAATAAAAACATACCAAGGAATGCATGTGTCGCCTGCGAAACATAGCGACACTCAGGAATCACTTTTATAGGGTGTAACATCCAAGTGTGACAGACAGGCGGACAACGGACAAAGTGATCCCTACGTGTCGCTATGCCTCGAAGGCGACACAATAAAAATAAAGTTATTCTAAAAATCTTGCAAAGTACGTGAAAGACGTACTTAAGAAAATGTCAAATCTGTTTGTCCTAATTGCAATGTAACAATACAGTACATTTTTAAAATCAGTCAAAAACAAAAATCACTCGGAGCAATTGAATTGGCTCAGATACGTTCTGGGGTTTCATTAAGATAAATCTTTTATGTTATAGGAAAAACTATTGCATGTGGTGTTATGTGTCACTGAATAATTCTTTTTTTCAAACCTGTGTTCACCGGATTTGCTGTTAAATTAACGGTTGAACCAGACTCCAAAGATTCTCCTAGAAAAAAAAAACATCAATTTGCTATACTAGAATATTGAGAAAACAAATAAACCTCACTGCCACACAAATAAACTGAAGTAATTGTAGATTTTATAGAAATGTTGGTATTCCTTTCAACTCGAACTCTTTATATTTGCATGTACATGTAAAAATGATCTTATTTATTTATGTAAATTCAGTCCCTGATTATGGTGCATTTTGTTTTGGAGAATAAAAAAAAAGAAAATATTTCTTACCGGGTATCGATTGCTCATTAGGACCACCAATCGCAGTGTTCGTATCGCCCATGGTTTCCTATTGATATGAAAAGCTAACTGTAGTGTTTTCAAGAGTTTTACCAGTTTTTGTGATAAAATGTAATAAAATTTGCGATTTTCTTCAGCAAGTCAAATTTACCAATACACTAATATTTACCAAAATTCTGTATGAGGCAATCCAGTATCAAGTGCCTATAATGTAAGAAAGTAAATCGAAATATTATACGGTAATTGCTATTTTTCACAAGAAGGAAGCCTTGTTGCAAAACAACACTTCCCTACAGAAATAATACCTGCACGGGTACACAGCCATACTTTTGAACCCAAACATGATTTAATGGGAATTAACATGTGAAAAATCTTCGTAGAATTATAAAATCAAATTAAATGCATCACACTTGGTGTAACGTACGTGTATGTTGTGCTGCCTCAAGACAAATGACTAAATTTCCTGTAATGATTGGTTACCTTATTACTCTGAAAGCGACGGGGTCTACTGGGGATATCGGAGAAAAAAACTATTTTCTGAAGCTGTCACACAAAAATCACCATCAATTTATCAGTGGTACTACAGGACACAAGACGGAGTAGCGAAACTTTAATGATTTAATCTTTATCCTTATAGATGGGGTTGAAAGGGTGAAAGTGAAAGGTAGAAGAGGGAAGGAAGTGTCTGGATGGGGAGGGAGGAAGAGAGAGACAAGGGGAAGGTAGAAATGAGAAAATGACATAAAGGGGCGGAAAAGGTAAGCAGAGGGGGAAGGGTAGGGAGGGGGAGGGATACGCCTTCTCCGTACCCTCATGCATGGAAGTAATCAGCGCTTCTTGTACATGATTCAAAGCATAATTAAGTATATCAGAATTAGATATATTGTGAAAAGACTATATGTCTACAACTCTTTACATATTTTAGACTGTTGGACTGCATATCCTCGATTATTTAATAACAAATGCACTATAGATCTATGGTTCCTGTAAATTACGCACGTCTGATGTGATAATTCTTTTTCATCTGTACTATAAACAATATATTTTCTGAAAGGTTATAATGCCCACTGCTCAGAAAGAATAATTATGGGGTCAGAAAAACGAGGGGAAATAACTAATGAAGCATTTTAAAAAATTGTCTATTTCTTCTATATAACAAACATGAATGCAAAATAACAAAGTTACGGGGCTTTTGTGAGAAAAGTGTCGACAAAACATCAAATGTGAAAATGTAATACTGTACATTCTGGTCAAGTATTGAGATATCTACTTACCTTTTTAACGTAAACTTTTCCTATCACATGTGTGTTATCAAATTATATCCGAGTAAATTGTAATGGAGGAAGTAAAATGTGTTCGTCGCCTCCAGCCCTGGAGCGGCTTCCTATTCTCCTTGTCCCATTGCCTGTCATCCTGTTTATCTTGCTTTTACGCTGTTTATAATGTGGTTGAAACATTTATAATGTAGCAGCATTGCCTAATACACTTATAATCTATTCTTGTCTGATTCAATGCGATCATAAGAGGAAGATAGATAGATATTCGTATTTAATATCGCTATTTTCGAAAACCAGAGTTACTTCCCATTTGAGACGTTAGCTGACGTAGACTGGTTATGACGTCATCAAATTATATGGAAACAGTCCTAAAAGATTTGGAAATTACGGTATAAAATCGATTTTATCATACTATTTCCATGAAGTCATAAATCGGTTTACGTCAGATACTGTCTGAAAAGGGAAAAAACTCTGTATTCCGCAAAGATTCAATAGCCTAGCACACAATGGTTAAGACAATGCTGCAATGCAATTGAGTTGTTGGATGAAGACAAGCGTTGACATGTTCCACTTCAAACCCTGAATTGACATTTTTCACTGAGCATTGCGATGGTGTTGCTAATAAGGAGTTGCTTCTTTATTGCTGCTGATGGACTGTAAGTTCCCGAGGATATCACCTAGTTTTAGTGTTTACGCACTGCATTGAAATTTATTCCAAATTTTGTGTCATCAAATTAGACCTAAATTTCTATAACTAAGGGGTATCTCCCTCGTTGCATAGCTCTGTCCTAAGCTGTGTTTCGACATAATTTTTTCGGTCATGTTTAGAATTCAGCTCTTTCCGCCTACCCTCCGACGATTTGTGGCCATATTTTCCACTTAAATACGCTTCTGATTATACCCAACAGAAAATTTGGAGCCGCTCATTGTGGCAAGAGAAAATAAAAGCTCTGTATTATAGATGGCGGCAGAAAAATTAACTTTGGCTTTTTTTAAACTGTTTGACGTGAAGTACTACTAACGAGGATTGAAATATCCGACACACGTGTCTAGTACAACAAAATTGGTACTAAAGAACATATATTTCATAATTGACAATTTCGACCACTAGGTTGGTTGCTGTTAGTCGACTGTAAGTCCCCGAGGATATCGCTCACCTAGTTTTAGTGTTTACGCACTGCATGGAAATATATTACAAATTTCCTATCATCAAATTAACCCTGAATTTCTAAAACTAAGGGGTATCTCCCTCATTGCATAGCTCTGTCCTTAGCTGGGTTTCGGTATATTTTTTTCGGTCATGTTTAGATTTAAGCTCCTTGCACCTACCCTCCAACGATTTTTAGCCATATTCTTTACTTAAATACGCTTATGAATATACCCTACACAAAATTTGGAGCCGCTCATTTTGGCCAGAGAAAATAAAAGCTCTGTATTGTAGATGGCGCCTGGAAACTTCACTTTGGCTTTATTTAAACTGTTTGACATGAAGTGCTAATGACGAGGATTGAAATATCCGAAACACGTGTCTGGTACAACAAAATTGGTACCAAAGAAGATATATTTCAATATTGACAATTTCACCGAATACAATCTACATAGTATCACTCCCCTTGCGAGGATCGTTTTCGCTTTTCCTTCGTTGGTAAATATTTCTTTATGACCGACATGAAATGTACATATATAGCAACATTTTCGCTATTTTACGCATTGTATATGTGAAACTTTCCAGCCGCTTTATGTAAGCAATATAAACTGAACGACATAACATTGCGTTTAATTGATACGCTGATAATGATGGCATTGGTGATTCTGCGGTCGATGTGGGGAACTCGTCGCGCACTGTGGTAACCCACTCTCCAGAATGGTGGATGATATTCTGTCATGGATCGTTTGGACCATCCGGCCAGGGGTTGTGCTCTATATCTTCCGAGGTGGAAGTGGCCGGATGTGACGGTTCTACCTAATTGAAGCGGCGGGTGTTGCATGCGGGCAGGAGATGCTTGCTCTTCCTGGGTACCTGGTCTCGCTCCCATATCGGGGGTTCGCTTCTTTTCATGTTGTGGAGGTTTTTGTTTGTTTACTTTGGTTTCTGTTTTGTCCTGATTTTGTATGCCTTCGATTTCTTATTTTCTGAATTGTCGGTTTTGTGCTGTGTGCAGGGGTATGGTCATTGTCCATATTTGTCATGAATAAGGTATGTGTACATTGTAATCTTGGATGAATCCCTCAACCCTTTCGCAGCAACCAATACAATGATACGACAAGACAAACAAACAAAAGTCAATGGTCCATTCATAACGAACATAGAGCGATCATTTCAATGTACAACTGAGCGCTAACTGTGAGGATATCCGGATTAAATGCAAAGATTTTTCACTAATAAAATAGATTCAAAGTTCAACTTAACAACTTGTGACCAAGCCAAAACAGAGTTACATGTAATTTATATACATAAGCATTATAATTTAAACTTATATCCCTATATCTTAGTATTTTATTTCATCTTATCATTTTAGTCTTTTTAGAAAGAGAAGCATACAAAATGTTCACTTGTCCAGGGTATATAACACATGTCATCTTTAATTTTTTCTGTTTTAGGCATCAATTAAGAGTGTTTACAAAAACAATATATATAAAGTCATAAAATGCTAACTAAATTCTCAAAAAGTGAGCTGATCACACGAAGCTTTAATTCACCTTTCTAGTCATCAATCTGGAAAGGTTTTGTGTCTGTTTACTACCTTCTGATTATCTTTGAAAGTCTACCCTTATTTACTCTAAATTAATAATCTATCATAATGTCGTTATTTTTTCAATTGTATTCATAGTTAATGCTCATGCGTAACTTCGGGGTTTTCCATTTTCATTGAAAATATTGTGAGCCGGAAACATACAAGAAATGATCTCCATATTGGTGTTAGTACTATAATTTTTTAAAGAACGGTTTATGCTAGAAAAATACAGTTCATAATGTCGAAGGGTTCCAACTCTCTACCTTCTTGAAGAAAATTCCAAATCAATTAACATGCACCAGACACGTGTTTCGAATATTAAATTCTCATCAGTGATGCTTTCAGCGGCGCCACCATAAATAGTTTCAGTAGCGCCCTCTTTAATTTTTTGAAGTTAGATCTTTACATTTACATAACAGAGAGCGCGCGGCTCCAAATTTTTTTAAGGGTCGATTCAGTAGCATATCCAAATAAAATCTATGTTCAAAATAGCATTTGCGGCTAGCCAACAGGGGATGCTTACTCCTCCCGGGCACCTGGTCCCATCTCTAGCTTGCTAGGGGTCCGCCGATGCTTATTTTTTTCCTCTATTGTGAGTGCTGTTGAGATTATCGTCGGGATCTTCTTTAACTCAATTGAGGGATGGTGCTAAGATGTTAAACTCCTTAAATTTATTGATATTTATCGGTGAAATGGCTAGTATCCGAAAAAGCAAATAAATATATTTTATGTCTCATTGATAAAAGGCCAAAACAAAGCTTCTTTCAGGTGACAGAGCTGGAAAGAAGTAATTAATACACTTGACAAACATCAGGCCACGGGGAACGATTTTAACTGCTCCACACTGCAACGTGAAATAAGTGTCTATATTAATAATGTCGAAGGGTTCCAACTCTCTACCTTCTTGAAGAAAATTCCAAATCAATTTACATGCACCAGACACGTGTCCTACATATTCAATTTGATCTGATTTTAGTCGATTACTGGGTCTTCGTCTTTAAATCGGAATATACATGATTTCAATTAAGACATTGTGCGTTGGTTTAGCAGTTTAGTAGCTCCTAATCTTCACTGTCGAAAATGCTGAGTTTATGGCCGCAAACTGAATTTTTAGCGACACGTAAGCAGAGAAAGAAAAACTTAATATTGAGGATCACAGACGAGGGTTAGGTAGCCGAAACGTCTGGTCCATGCTGTACATTTATCTGTTTTTGAATGATACTATTGAATTGCGGCTAGCAAACAGGGGATGTTTACTCCTCCAAGGCACCTGGTTCCACCTCTAGCTTGCTAGGGGTCCGTCGATGCTCAATTTTGTGCTCTATTGTCCTGTGTTGTTGAGATTATCGTCAGGATCTTCTTTAACTCATTGAAGAAGTTTAACGTTTGTACATGTACCATTAGGTGAGTGTCACTGCTGGTGGACCAGGAGTCCCCGATGGCACATGTAGCCAAGTTCGATCAACTTCGGTTGATCGTCTGTCTCTTCAACGCATTCAAAATTTTTTGTTATTTGATTTCGTGACATTTCTAAAACGTGGGTCATCTAGCATCATTTCCCACCCATCCTACTACGTCTTTCGGTACATTTTTGGACATAATAATTTTCACACTCTTTGGCAATATTACTTCTTTAACTCATTCGTTTAGATTGAGGATCACTCACAGACGATGGTTAGGTACCCGAAACGTGTATGTTGGGTTCATGCTGTAAATTTATGTGTTCTTAAATGATGCTATTGCATTTGACGACGTTAAACATAATCATTCACTGAATAAAACAAAAAATGCAGAATCTAGCTATTCCTTTTCCAATGCAAGATCTTATTTTTCCGATTACAAGCACATTGTCACTTTATTGTAATGCTAACAGCGCGAGTATGTTCTCTTTTAACGGTCGTTACTGCATAAGAAACAACCAATGGAATTTGAAATTATTACGACGTTGCATAAGATCAGCATGCTTCCACAGGGATTTATCACGCTTCCCGGTTTCTATATTTACTATAGGTTATTAATCCATAGACAATTTAACAACCGGGAAGCGTGATTAATACCTTTGCATGCATCGATGTCTGATTAACCTTTCTTGAAATAAGGACGTCCCAGTTTAACTAGACAGGAATTCTACGTTGACATTTGGTTTTAAATCACTACGAACATAAATTTTGTATTTCATAATCCCTCTCTTTACATTGACTAGTAAAGCAGGAAATTATATTTACATGTACATGTACATGTATATAAATGGATAAAAAGATAAGGACTTTTTTCACTTACATACTGTCTTAATCTACTTTTCATGAAACTATGTTATGCCTAGGTTATCACATTAGCATCCTTATCAATTATATTATGGTCATCTATTCTAGTCAAGAATAGAGGTATATCCGTAGAACACTTAAACAGAAAATTTTGCTTAGTTACGTGCACCATATTATAACATGTAAACAATATATATATATATAATTTTCTGTTTAAGTGATCTCTAAATATTCCTCTAATCTTGACAAGAAATGATTCGCTACCGTGACTAAACCAGAGTCCTTACTCAAATAATAAACAAACTGAATAATGTACGGTTTTTATTATTATTATAATCTACATAAATTTGAAAAACAATAGCTGAATCCAAATGAAAATACATATGTACGTTTGTTCATGTATGACAAAATTATATCAGTTTTCGTTAGCGCTGATATACATGTTTCAAAGAAGAAAATAGAGGTACATTCTTTGGAGAACATAATGATGATGACAAAGTAATTAAGTCATATATTCATGATTATGAAAATAGGTCTGATATATCCAACCGTAGCTTATGATGAAATTTCATAAACATTTCGTCAATTTCTTATAAATATTTTAATTTCGATATCAAAATAGATTTGCTGAATTATATATCATAAATGTTTAAGTGTTCGAGGGCTGATTGATATGTTGTAAGCCTCGTATTGAAGAATGTTAATTTAATCAGACATTTTACATTATTTTTCTATATCCCCTTCAGTATCTATACACTTTTGCCACCGGTGTTTAAGCAGCTCAATACCACTTTTAAAGATATGCTTATGTTCAGAAAGCCATTTTCTGCAAGTATGACGTCATCATAGGACTGAATGTGTGTGCTAGAAATATCAAGATCAGCTGAATAAGGCACATGCTCAATCAAATTAAAGCCACATTCATGAATGGCAGCCATGGCAATGACATACTTGTGAACAGGAGCATTGTTCTGATGGAAGAACACGCCTTTAACTAGTGAACTTTCTGCGGCGCTTAAGTTTAAAATTTTCCCGTAACTGTGTCAGAAGTTAAGCATATTGATTGTTTGTTCTTTTTGAAGATCATTTATCAGCATCTTGGAAAACCAAGGCTCACAATATATCAATCAACCCTCGTATGTACATGAGTAATCAAATGGTAATGAAGATAATCATAATAATTGCAGATGAAAATTGCCAGAATTTAGAAGTCCTATTGGTAGCTCAAGAAGTTACTTTTTCGATGTTCCTACGCAACTCACAAGACAGCACATTAACCATCCACAACAGAAGACCAAGACAGTGATAATATACACTAGGGTTGTAACCCAAAACGCGTAGTAATACAAGGTGTAGTTACAAAACTGTTGTGAGGCGGAATCGGAAGTGTTTACTTTGTGGTAGATACTATAGATCCAAATGTTACCTGTTAAAAAGAAAGATAAGACAGTCCGAAAGTTTATATAATGCCGTGCTCTACCGGCTGTAGCTAACTCATATATGTTATCACCTGAGGAGTCCGACTGACATTCAGAGAGGACAGGTGGTCGGGGCCCTGTCTTCTCTAAAGAGGTTTGGACAGGGCCCGTCACAGTCAGTCAGAGTGCAAGTCTTAAGAATGCGCTGGTACAAGATTGTAGATTGTTCAAGTACCAAGCCTAGTGTCTGTCTGGTGGCATTTTGATCATATCAACGGAATAATGGGCGTTTGATGATTCTGACGCATTTTCGATGGCTATGCTGTCTACATCTGATCCTTCTTATTTTGTTAATTAAGTCACCATAAAATAGAAATTGTGAAATACCCAAAGTAATATACTCTGTTGCTTGTATGGGTCCGAATTTCATGAGAAGTTGACAATAATTTTGTACAATTTCCTGAAAGCCTTTACTAGTATGTGAACGCGAAAACAATGACCTAAAAGTTTCTTCGTAATTTGTAAACTTCTACGATAATCTAGAAACATCACCGTCAAGCCAGGGAAAATTTACTATCTTGAATCCAAAATCATCTCTTTTGTCATACAAATTTGTTTTTTGAAGATTTTGGATAAATTCTTTTTCATATATGTATAAAAATCAATCTGCCACCAGAGGCGCACAATTAGTACCCTTAGGGATCCCTACAACCTGCTTGTAGATATTCTCACCAAATTTACATAATGCTGTCCAAGAGGAAGGAAAAGACAATAGACCGATCACTACATTTCCATGATTTCTATGATTTGTATTCTGTAGCGGAAAAGATACCCTTTGTTTCAAATGTATAAATATAAGTTTTCCCCTCTCGATTCAAGCACCATTCGATTGGTTTGGAAATGATCATTAATGTTGTCGTGAGGAAGCGTGGTGTACATATTGAAGAGTCGTATGAAAAAAAAATCGTATTGGCTTGAAAATTTCTAGACGATTTGCGTTTGAACTAGTTCAGTATAGAAGAGGAGCTTCAGTTTCTCATTGAAATCATTCTTATCCTTTTATTTAGACACGATTTGTAATTTCATATGTAACCAATAACATACCGTAACATGCGCTGTATTTCCTTTGTTTATCATTTAATATAGAAAATTACGATCAAATCCAATTCAAAATTCAAACAAATATAGGCATAAGAAGTTTACCTGCAATAAACCATGCGAACATGAAACAGGTGGTGACGCTGTTGAAACAATTTGAAGCTCTTTCTGTTGGAGTTAGCAGCTCTCTTTCTTCCTGAGGTACAACTTGTCCCCTGTTTATAATTTTGTTCCCTAAACCTACTAGAGTCTGTGCCAATGTGAATACTCCGCCGACAACTAGGTAAATTGGTATGTATCTCTGGATAGTACAGTCATGCAGGAAAACAGAGCCTGCAGAAAGGGAGACAACCATATTCGAGTATCATGTATGAATTCTGATGATAAATGATCTAAATGGAATGTTCAGCTTGTTTCGTGGATAAACACCATTCTTTTCCCTTTTTTGTCAAAAATAATTGTCTATACTAAGTATATCATACAGATAACTAGACTGGTTTTTTTTTCAAATTGTCTTGAGTTTGAATTAATTCTGTTTTCATGAGTCAGTGAATAAAAAATAAATCAGGAACAAGATGAACACAGTAAGTACCCATTGAGATCCGTATAACTTTGCCTTTGGAATGTTTCATCAAATCGAATATAGTATTGTATAGATCAATGCATTTCTATTTGTTCTCCATTGCGGAAAATCCCTTTGATTTAGATAAACAAATATACGAATTTATATATTATACGAAGATCACAATGATACAATACTTTTGCCAGAGGATATTTATTTGAAAACCCATGTAAATATCATGATACATTTTACAAAAGAAGGTTCCTTCCAAGTTATTTTTAGAGACTCACCTAGGACGATGTTTACAATAGGAAGGCACAGAGTAATTCCCAAGAGGATGATAAAACCAACTTAAATAGAAAAATGATATATCATATTCACATTGCTATGAGTCAAAGCAGATCCTGACGATAATCTCAACAGCACTCACAATAGAGCACCAAATTGAGCATCGACGGACCCCTAGCAAGCTAGATGTGGGACCAGGCGCCCGGGAGGAGCAAGCATCCCCTGTGGGATAGCCGCACCCGCCGTCAATGTTCATGCACGAAAATGAAAACAATATGTAAAATGCTTGCACTGTCTGAGGTTATGTCTATATAGAAAGTGTTATTGCGACCAGGTCAGGAAAAAATATTCAAAACACTTACTGTAAAACCCCTCGAGGGGAACTTTTTACGAGCTCCACACGGCAAAGGGCATAAGTGTGACACAAATGAGTTAAAGAAGATCCTAACGATAATCTCAACAGCACGCACAATAGAGCACAAAACTGAGCATCGACGGACCCCTAGCAAGCTAGAGGTGGGACCAGGCGCCCGGGAGGAGCAAACATCCCCTGTTGTCTATGAGGTAAAGATAAGAATGTAAAATGCTTGTAGAATTTGAAATAGAAAAGCCGGTTTAATAAATCTATATGAAAATAGATCTGGGTGTCAAATGTAAAAATCGTACACGAAGGGGTATTGGGCAAGTTTATATAAAAACGATGGAGTTGTAATTTCATACAGCTCCAACCAGTCGAAAGTTAAACGCCGAGATGACGAAATTCTAACAGCTTAACCCGAAATTTTGTTAACTATTCGTCATCTTTTTTTTTAAAGCTGATGAGATGACGAAATTTTGAAAACTACTAAAAAGCTTTCGAAAAAGAAGATGACGAAAATTCGTTAACTTCTCTTTCTTAACGAAATTTTGAAAAGCTATTAGCTTTCACATTTTTATCATCTCGGAGCGTTCAAAATATTTCAAAGCAATCGCTGTTGAAATTTTGAAAGCTATCGCTGACAAAAATTTTGAAAGCTATCGCTGAAGAAAATTTTCAAAGCTAATGTTAACGATATGTTTAAAGCTCTTTTACTGACGAGGTCGGGCTGCCGGTGAAGAAGCCATGCACAGTTGTGAGGATGAAAGAAGGCGTAGGACTTTAAAATTCACCGATTTTTTTAAAACATCTTTCTAAGCTTCCGACACAGAGAAGCCAGGGTTTCTCTGGATATATCAAGACTTTTGTAATTTGTTAAATCTAGTCCGAACTCGGAAATAAGAGAACAGATATGATTAGTAATAAATGAATATTAAAACAAAATTCAATATTTCATTTAATCCAAGAATATATTCTTTCATAGTTTAATCTGAATTAACATCACTATTACTATTATTAATCAAGCAAATTATGACGATGATTGCTTTGATTTCAGCCATCTTGGTTTTATCGACTCAAAATAGCTTACGAAAAGCTTGCAACATTTTGAAAGTTAGCTGACGAAATTTCGTCAACGATTAGCTTTCAAAATTTTGAAAGTTAGTAAACGAAATTTCGTCAGCGATAAGCTTTCAAAATATTGAAAGCCATAGTTGACGCAATTTCGTCAGCAATAAGCTTTAAAAGATTTGAAAGCTAATCGCTGAAGACATTTTGAAATGTTAAACGTCTTCAAAATCATCATTTAAGAACAGATCAATTTGCAGCATGGAAAAGACATGGCGCGTTTCGGGTACTTAACCCTTGTCAGTGATCCTCAATCTTAACAATGTAATATGGTCAAAGAAGTGTGAAAATTATCTCGTCCAAAAAGTACCGAAAAATGTAGCAGGATAAGTGGGCATTCGAAAATTTCTGTTATCAAAAAATCTTGAAATTTCTAAAAAGTGGGTCCTGTAGCATCATATCTCAGCCATCCTGCTACATGTACGTTTTTCGGCACATTTTGGCCAAAATAACTTTCACACTCTTTTGCACTCAGGAACCAAAGCAAACAAACACAACCCTCCACCACATGAAAAGAAGCTTTCAAAACTTCGAACACTCCAAGCTTTCAAAATTTTGTCATCTCTCGAGTATATAAAATTTTGAAAGCAATCGCTGACGATATTTTGAAAGATAGGCTTTCAAAAAGCTTTCAATTCGTTTACGAATTGAAATCGAATATTAAACTTTCGACTGGTCGGGGCAGTACATTCCTAATAGATGTAATAACAATAACAAATATGGATAATGATCATATCCCAATATACAGTACAAAATCGTTAATTCAGAACTTATAAACCGAAGGCATAAAAATCAGGATAAAACAGGAACCAAACAAACAAACAAAATCCTCCACCACATGAGAAGGAGCGATACCAGGTGCCCAGGAAGAGTCAGCATCTCCTGCTTGCATGTAATACCCTTCGGTAGAAATGCCACATCCGGTTACTTCCATTTCGGAAGATATCAGTACATTCCGTGTTTGGCTTGTTCAAATGGTCTAAGACACACTAGTGAATCAGATGATAAATCCTCGGAACTTCATTGGTTAAGCAGGGACGCGGGCACTATTGCTTTTTGCTTAACAGAGTTATGTCCCTCAGCAAGTATTATGACGTAATGAACAGTGCCAGAATGTACATTGCAATAAGCGCAGTGGGGGGAAATAAAGGACACTTTTATTTGATATCCCAAAATAAATTACAATTACCTAATTCATTAATCAATTAATACTACAGTCATGTGATGCACTAAACCAGTTAATGCACGTTTGTGTTGGTACTATTCTCGCTGACGCTCGAGCACTATTCCTTCCAAAAGCAACACTATGAGACCCACACAAACGGGCATTAATAGGTAAATACCATCCACCATTCTGGACAGTGGGACATCATGGTGTATGACGAGTTCCCCGTATCAACCGTAGAACTTCCTCAATCTTAAGGAATTGAGTTTCCATATTAGTTTCCACGTTTGATTTTCGGTAGGTGTTGTATGCAAGCAGGATATGCTTACTCTTCCTGGGCATCTGGTCTCACTCGCATATCGGGAGGGAGTTCGCTTTTCATATAGTGGAGGTTTTTGTTTCTTTGCTTTGGTTCCTGTTTTATCCTGATTTTGTATGCCTTCGGTTTCTGATTTTCTGAATTATCGATTTTGTGCTCTATACAGGGATATGGTCATTGGAACAAAAATCCCCTCAGATACATTTTGATCATGGTAACTGAGATACTTACACGACGTAGATATTAGACTCCATACTGTTTTGACAAATATGAGTTTGTTGTCCGATGTTTCGTGGGCTGCTTTAATCTTTCCAAGAACGGAATCGTACGAAGGTGGTTGATCGTGAAAGTCAGACTTAGTTGAGTCTACTGTGTTCGTAGAAAAACATAAAACAAAATGAAACGTATAGATTATAAGATTTTAATTTTATCTAGTGATAAATACGGAAGATTGCAAAGATTATATGATTGTTTTCGAGCACTCTTTGGTTGTTCTCAATTGTTTTGACATCATCAATTTATTTTGGCAGTTGCCTAGGTTTTGAACGATGGTTTTAATTAGGTAGGTGATTTAATGAAAATCAGAACGGACATGCTGCACACGCTGTAGTTGCGATCTGTGTATTGTAGCAGAAAGATGCAAAAGTACGTATGCGATCAACACTAGGCGTTTCAAAAGATGGCTATGCTAAACAATTTCAAAACTCAATAAATTAATGGAAAAATGCTGATTTTTACCATGTACATTGTACATGTGCATGAATAAGATTTTAAAAGATTTCTTTGTATTCCCTTTAACCTATTGATAATTTTCTCCTTGTTGTTCTCTATTTTTCTGGTGTAACGTTATTGCTTTTACCTTCATACTTTATAAGGGTTTTCTATTTTATATTATCCATATTTGTCATAAATCTCTGCATGCTGTTCCGCTTTCTGCTTTTCATTTAAATCTTTTAGTTTTCGCATTTCAGTAACTGTAAGCGCACCTCACTTCAAAAATCGAAAAATTGAAGTTTTCTCTACTTTGTCAGCAATTTCCCATTTAAATTCACATAGGGGGATATATCACAAACATATACATGCAAAACATTTTTTTTTAATATAAAAGGTTTACACACAGGATAAGGCAGGTGCCACTGTGTGCGTGTATATTTTTTTTTTAATATGACAATCCTTTAATTAAATAACTAAACCTGATTTGCTTTACTTAGCATGTCCATAATATGAGGGATCACTAGTCTTGTATATGTTTGTCCCCCTCCTTTTCTGCTATCATCTCGGCCTACTTTACTTTTAGCTAAACGGGTGTCTGTTTACCTGTGACATGGTCTGTCTGGGTATCCTTGCAGGCATCACATTTGCGCGTGTATCTCACAATTTATTTGATATCTTTAAATAGGTTATGTATGTATGTGTAATATTTTCAATTCAATGTTATATATATGTATAAATCATGATTTAGTTCTTTTAAACCATCTTTTCCTAGATCGTTCATTATTACAGATTTTGTAACTTTTCGCGGGTAACGGGAGATGCATGCATGTGCCGCGAATATTATTACGTCATAGACTAACATAAACATTTGCAATGAAAGCCAGAGAAGCAAGGATGGATTTTACTTAGAATTGTTATAGATCGTCGTTTTTTTACATTTGATAAAGGCCAAGGGGTCGAAATTTTTGTATTTGAGTGTTTGTGTTTTAATTCATACACCGTTAGTTATGAGAGTGCGAGATCTATCCCTCTATATAAATTCCAATCTAAAAATTTGCCGACAAAGTAGAAAAAACTTCAACTTTCCGATTTCTGGTGAGCTGCGCGGACAGTAATTATAATACATCCCTGATTTGATCTCTATCGAATTTTCTTTTTTTTATTTGATATACTTATAAAAAAACGATCTTACATTGTTGAGTGGACGCAAAATTGTGCGATCCTTCTTCTATATCAGTATTTGGTTCTTCCGACATGCTGGGTTTTTATTCTCTGTAACCTGAAAGAGAGTGATTCCAATATTCATATGAGACTAATGAATGAGACTAGTTGGTAACGCATTTCCCCGCAATCCGATGTTTGAATTGTTTTAATTCCATCATGGTCCCTAACCTTTCCTATTAAAAAGTTATATAAATCAGGAAAAAGCTAACAGAAATTTTTAGATAAAGGGAGACAAATTCAGGTGAAAATTCACGTAAAACGTCAGATATTCTTTTATTTTATGGGAACGTTCGCTCATACAGCGGTAGTCTTCACTTGCTAAAACTATGATGAAGGTTTTGACCCAAAAAAAATCTAATTAAAAATGTAAAAGTTGCTAGTAATGACTAAACATTTTGGCTCACCGTCAAGTTATTCCAAATCACATCTGTTTTTCTATACATGTAATTATATCAAGATAAGCGTAAATGTACATGCAAGTTGTCAGTTGCGTCTAGCTCAGGAACGGCTTCCTTTTCTCCTTGTCCAATTGGCTTGTCTTCCCGTTATTGTTGTTACATTGTTTACGTTGTGGTTAAAACAACTGTTATGAAGCTACTAGTCTTGTTAGATTCATTGAGGTAGTGAAATGCAATTGATGTACTGTTCAAAACATAGGCTAAGATAGTTTCTGAGTATGTTAGATTTATCCGTTTATAAATGATGCTATTGAATTTGAAGACGTTTAACATTGACTGATTATACTTTAATATTTTTCTTTGAATTGCTTAAAACTGAAACATTATAAGATAACTACATCTCCGATGGAGAATCTGATGATAAATGTAAAAGAAGGGAGGAGATCTCCAACAAGACACCGTTGCAACATCAACAGCAAAACACCAAAACACCCGATGCAAAAACACAAAAGACGAGTACAGCACGAGAGCAAAAGAGACACACGACATGTAAACATCAAACACAAAAGACTACACATAAACCGACGAGACCAATGGGTAACCGGTGCCGACTTTGGACGGCCATTTGTCACGCAAGTAGCAAATGGTGTGGTTATCCTGGATTACGTGCGCACAACCCTCTCACTTCTCCAATTACCAAGAGGTCTCGAAGAACGTACAATTGTGTAAAACAACCTCCTCACCGTAAGATGACATCACACAAACAAGACCGCGAAACGTAGAGGCCCAAGAGACACAGATGAATATGTAAATGGATATAAAAAGAGGGCATGCGTAATACAGTCCGTGCTATGCCTGCTGCAGCGAGCTCATGTATGTAATCACCCGAGGAGTCCGACTGACATTCAGAGAGGACAGGTGGTCGGGGCCCTGTCTTCTCTTAAGAGGTTTGGACAGGGCCCGTCATGGAGTCCCGTCGTCACAGTCAGTGAGAGTGCAAGTCTCAAGGATGCGCTTGTAAAAGGCTGTAGATTGGTCAAGTACCAAGTCTAGTGTCCGTCTGGTGACATTAGGATCATATCCACGGTATAAAAGGCGTTTGATGATTCTGACGCATTTTCGATGGTTATGCTGCCTACCTTTGATCCTTTTTATTTTGTTTATCATATCACCATAAAAGACAGGTTGTGTAATACCCATAGTTATGCACTCTGTTGCATATATAGATCCGAATTTTAAAAGAAGTTGACTGTAATTTTAGTAAAATTTCCAGAAACTTAACTAGTTTATGAAAGCGGAAACCTCGACCTAAAAGTTTTTTGGTAATTTGTAAATTTCTACTGTGAAAATCCAAAATATCAGTACATGCTCTTGCGTACCAGATGAGCTGTGATATGTAAATGCCGTATGATGGTAATCTTGGAACATCACCGTCAAGCCAGGGGAAATTTACTATGTTGAATCCAGAATCATCCCTTTTGTCATATACACTTGTATGAATCTTTCCGTTTACAATTTTGATATTTAGGTCCAAAACCGGTGTTTCTGTATTTGAAAGGTTTGCCTTGTTAAGTGTTAATTCTTGTGGATAAATTTCATTCTTATATAATTCAAAAGCAGGATTGTCAATGGTTAGAATATCATCCAGATACCTAGAAGTATTATTGAAACATTTCAGATCATCAAACTTTCTTTGCTTTTGAAGATTTTGGATAAATTCTTTTTCATAAGTGTATAAAAATAAATCTGCAACAAGAGGCGCACAGTTAGTACCCATAGGAATTCCTACAACCTGCTTGTATAGACCCTCACCAAATCTAACATAAATATTGTCCAAGAGGAAGTACAAGGCATTACACAGGTCACTACATGTCCATGATTTGTATGATTTGTAGTCTGTCGAGGAAAAGAAACACTTCGATTCAGATGTACAAATGTAAGTTTTTCGCTCTCGATCAAAAAACCATTTAATGAGATTAGATAATCGATCATTTATTTTGTCATGAGGAAGTGTGGTCTACATATTAGAGAAGTCGTATGAAGAAATCGTATTGGCTTGGAAATTCTAATCTGTCCAACCAATTTGTCAATCACATCCCCTGAATTCTTAATAGACCAAAATAAATTTACATCGTTCCTGTTTAGAACCGTTTCACAATATTTAGTTATGTGTTCTGTTGTGTTATGTGTAATAGCAGTAAGCTCTGACGTCAGATTTCTAGACAAAATTGTAGTGGAGCAGTTACCAGAATTAGCAATAAATCGAAATTTGTAAGAAGACTTGTGCAGTTTCGGTATGAAATATAGTGTTGGGAGATCCAATTTAGAAATAGAGATATTGAATGAAGACAGTTCACTGTTATGCTTGCTTAAAATGTTAGATGCACTTTCATTGCTTTTGATATATGTATTAGTAGACGAAAGTTACGAAACCAAAGTTGATATGTAGTAACGTTTTCAAATGATAATGGTGTTGTTGGCTACTTTATCAGCTGGTGCAAAGACATATTTTTCATGTTATTTACTTAGTTTGGATTTGAAATATCTTTCTGATTTGGAACGTGGATTTTGAAAAAGATGAGGGTTTTTATGGAAGTTATCTATTATTATCCGTTATATCTAAAATGAGGTTTTTCCAGTCATTCAGAGCATGCGGTTCGACTCCTTCTGATTTACACCATATTTTCGTATAATTATCTAAGGCTTCCGTAAGCACCTCACGGCATTTGACAAAATCTATCTTGGATGGGATTCTATACTTAGGTCCTTTTTTAAGAAGACCACGGAGCTGTCTGTCTTGGATAATTGAAAAGTCACCTGTAACAACATGGCCAGCTGGTTTGTAGAGATATTTAGAAGTTGCACATTCTCAAGAAGCAGGACACGATTCAAGAATGTCAGGATCCGATGTAACTTTATTATAGTTAAAAACAAAGTTTCGAATAGGTTTCTTGTACCATAAATTTTCAAACTATTGAGGAATGGTACTTTGTACGCGATGATCCCGATAAATATTAGAGATGTTTAGAAGATCAAAACCTTTGTTAATAAACGGGATATTTATGAATCGTCTTTTAGGTAAGGTGTTTTTCACAATAGGATAAAGTTTATACTGTGCGAATGAGACAATGATATTAAGTCTGAATCATTCAGTGTTTCTTAAGAATGCAACCTCTGCTTCATCCAAGATAGATTTCAAGTGCATAACTGGTATTGACGACAGAGCATGTAACAGCTCATGTCTGCCGCCATTGCGTGCTATAGTAAGTAAATTGTTGAGAGAGCGGTAGATTCTGGGTCGTTTTCTTTTTTGTCTGTTTCGTCTTTTCCCGTGCGACCTGTATTTCCTTTTAGTGTTTGGGCGAATTGAAAAGATATTGATATTGGTAGAGGCTGAGGAAATGTTTCCTTGGCCATAGATTTGATCGTTTAAACCCAGAGGGTACGCAGACTGAAGTTTGGTGATCCAGGCAAGCTCAGCTTGTAGTCGGCGTTTTTTAATTTCGGTCTTACTTTTATTTTTACGTTTTTGAAAAGTCTGAACTGGGGTAATGGTGATATCCGAAATATAATGATTATATTTAACAAAGTGATTATAAAGAAAGTTTCTGTGTTTTTGTTGACGTGAGGTTATGATCTGATAAGAATGATTCCTAAAACGAGATTTTAAAGGTTGGCCTGTCTCACCTACATATTGTGCGCGACATCCCCTGGCATTTCAAGTCATAACATGAATAAGATCTTGAGACGATCAATCGATGTCTTGGTCTACCTCGATTTTGAATTTCTGCCCATTTACACTAGATGTTATTGTGGAGTCGCAGTTGATGAGGTGACACAAGGATCATCTTCTATTGTTGTAACAACACAAAGCAGCAACCATGCAGTGATAGGAAAAAACACAGACACATTTACAAATAACATACACAATTGGTAGACCTCAAACTTAAGGCATGAATAACAACATGATAAATGCAAGATTATCCAAATTAAATGCTTTGGATCTTAGCCACGATCGCCCCGATTGCCCCGATTTTTTTTATTCTCAAAACATTTGCTACGATTGTCCCGATTGATCCTTACATCGTGAGAGAGCATAATGGAGCGTTGTGAACGTGATGGAGCGTAGAAGAGCGTAACAGACCTTGACAAAGCGCAACAGATCGTAATATCCGATCGTAGGAGATCTTGGTGAACCACGTTCTTACAATCCACTACAATTTCGCTAACGCTCATTGACGATTTGTTTTGGTTTCCACGATTCAGTCCACGATCTACAAGATGCGTTGCGATTCCAACATTCCTATAATGAAAGTTTTTGTTGATAACAAGAGTTTTTGACATCTGCAGCAATTTCTAACATATGAAGAAGACTGAAAAAGAAGTCTTGATAATTAGTGAGGTGCTGCATTAATAATAATTATTGTCTTCGAAGGTTTTAGATATATACACACAATCAAAGATTTGAATTGCTAAAAAAATGTTACCTTTAATAATCGTAAAAAAAGAAAGAGCAAATGAGGTTATCTATTCCACTTCCAGCGTTTTGCGATATAAAATCTTTATCTCCTGGATGTCATGCTTAATCTTGTTCGGATAATGCAAGTGGTATTGAAACTGTTAGTCGTGTTAAATCGTGTTAAATCGCGGCAAGTTTTATCACATCGTAGTCCTGCATCGTAACAGATCGTAACAAAACTTGATAAGCGTAGGGAACCGTGAAAGAGCGCGGCAAAGCGTATTATCTCATCGTGGTAATCGTACGGGAACGTTACGAATGACAAATATGGACCGTCCAACCAAAGATTATACTGTATATCTTCCAAAATGAAGATAACCGGATGTGACAATTCTTTCGAATTAAAGCAATGGGCATTGCATGCAAGCAGGGGATGCTGACTCTTCCTGGGCACCTGGTCTCACTCCCACATCGGAAGTTCGCTTCTTTTCATGTGCTGGAAGTTTTTGTTTGTTTGCTTTGGTTCCTGTTTCATCCTGATTTGGTATGCCTTCGGTTTATGATTTTCTGAATTATCGATTCTGTGCTGTATATAGGGATATGGTCATTATCCAAATGGTCTATGACAGAATATCATCCACCATTCTGGTGAGTTGGACATCATAAGTGCAATTTCCATCATAAGTGGACATCATGAGTGGGAAACTTGAGAGAAGGGGATGAAAATCGTAACAGACCTTACCTACAATCGTAACAAATCGCTACAGCGCGTTTCAGAGCGTGATGGAGCGTCGGAGAGCGTGTGAAGACCAATCTATTTTATAGAATCGTGGATATCTCATGCTCAATTCTTGTCTCGATTACATGTAGTACTTACAGTCGAACATGAGGGCAATTCTGTTCCAGTGACAAAAATTCTCAGAAGATTTTTTTTCATTGAAAACAATGTGTAATTTGGAAATATTTACAGTCTCGCGATGATTGTCCAGTAATTTCTCAAGCTTTATGGACCAATCAAATTAATCTTATCGGTACATAACAAGAGGGTAATTACAGGACAATAAATCACAAGTAGGTGGTTGTTATTTCTATTCTTATAGGATATATTTCAAGTTGACGTACTTCGGACTTTATAAGGGTCAGATAAAAGAAATGAGGTGTGATTAAAAAGTAAACGCTTAACATACAATGGAAGAAATGACACAGGGGAGTCTTAAAAATGTATTTTTACAAATGAAAGCGTGTCTTATCAGAGATTAAGATCACCGGCTCACTATCACATATAGGGAGATAATCACATGTACATATAATCCGTTTCAACGCATAGCCTTTTAAAGGGGATTTTTTTTAATTGTTATTACGTCTGATAACCGGTTGCTTTAATCTTCTACTACACTTCTTGAGTGATAATAACAACGATAAACAAAATTTAACTAAATATACACAATGAATACATGTAGAGAGCACAAAGGTGGTAAAAACAACCACGTTCACTATTCAGACAAGCTGATGTCGGATCCATCCAATAAGGGGCAAATGCACAATGAATACATGTTTATATTTGTATAAAAAGAATCAGTTTTTGTTAGCGTTAATAATAATACAAATTTTATGCTTAAAATAAAAATTTCAGAGCAGTAAGAATATAAGATACATTGTACGCAGAAAAAAAAATGAGTATTACAATATCTCTGTCTCACTCCCATATCGGGAGTTCGCTTTTTTCCATATGGTGGAGGTTTTTGTTTGTTTGCTTTTGTTCCTGTTTTATCCTGATTTTGTATGCCTTCGGTTTCTGATTTTCTGAATTATCGATTTTGTGCTGTATACAGGGATATGGTCATTATCCATATTTGTCACAATATGTATATAATCATATTATGCATTTGTGTAATGAAAACAAGCTTATTGCATATTTTAACATATTAAATATCATAATAATATGATAATTGAGTCATATGAATATTATTAGATATTCTAATTCTCATAAATAGTTCAAAGTCGATTAAATTTACTTTCTTGATATTCCAGCACATATAACATCCAACGAAACAGGCCAACCGATGAAAATATACACAAGGATAGTACTCCAAAACGCGTAGTAATACAAGGTGTAGTTACAAAAATGTGGTGAGGCGGAATCGGAAGTGTTTACCGTGTTGTAGATACTGTAGATCCAAACGTTTCCTATGAAAGAAGAAAAGTAAGTTTGAATATTGTTAAAAAAGTAGTAAACATATGCACTTGAATGTGTTCGAAACTATGAAATATCTTCAGTTCTTAGTTGATATTATCTTTATCCTTTGAATCAGTCGCAATTTTTTACAATTTCAGTTCTTACAAATGAAATACAATTATGTTAAAAACATAAGTATCTTTTTTATCATTGTTTTCAATTGAACATGTTATGCTATTAATTGTCAATATTAAAATATATGCTCTACTATAAAATGTCAATGCATCATATGCACGTTTCAACAAGTTAAGTCTCATCAGTGATGCTAGGGGCTGCAGAAGAATACATTTAAATAAAAACAACTATGAAAAGCAATTAGCTAAAGTAGACCTAAACATTCTGCTAAAGTAAACATTACAGAAGTACCCATCAGTTATTCAGTCTCTTAGTCGAGAAGGCAAGGCAAAATCATTAGATTTTCCACAGGTACTGGAAGGGTTGCGAAATTCTGAAGTGAAACCAGGTGCCCGGGGAGAGTCAGCGTCTCATGATTGCATACACCCGTCGCAACAGCTCCATAAAAACTTGTCAAATTCGGTGATTGTCTCGATGTGCATTTTTGATGTACATATCAGGTAAGTATGTCTTGTTGCTGAATTTGCTTAGTACAGAATTATGCTATCAGGGAGATATATCTTAGTTGTAGAAGATAATTTTATGATGGAGAATTTACAAATATTTTTTATGTGAAGTGCTGAAGCACTTTAAAACGAGGCTAACAATATTCAAGGGAACTAAACAATCAGCCAGCACAGTTACCAACCTAGCGGTATGAAGGTATAATCAAAATCTAAACAGATAAATGTAGGTACATGTAATAGATATTCACCTGCAATAAACCATGCTAACATGAAACAGGTGAGAAGTCTGTTGAAACAATTTAAGGCGTTTTCTGTTAGAGTTAGCTGCCTTTCGTTCCGAGGCACAGCATTGTCTTGTCCCCTGTATTTCATCTTTTTCATTAAACCAACTAGATTCTGCACTAATGTGTATGCTCCGCAGACAACTAGGTATATTGGTATGAACCTTTGGATGGTACAATCATGGAGGAAAACAGAACCTGGAGAAAACAAGCACCTTGTACAAACAAATACAAACATTGTAGAATGCCGTTTATATACATGTAAGTCTTCAAACTTCTTTTATAAGAACAAAATGAAAGAGTAGTTAATTATCGGATCTTTTTCAAATTTAATTGCTTCTTGTTTTATAGCTTTATATTTTGCATTATTGATTTCCTATCCTAAGCATATTTCTGTTTTTTATGTTTATCTTAAGGTCAAACTTTTTGCGCTGCATACATGAAGAGCATATAAAGACAAGAAAGAAGGGGATCGCCAACAGACCCAGCCGCAGTACCCAGAGGACAACACCGAAATACCCGGATGCGGAAATACTCAGGGGATGAGCATGATAATACGGAAGTGTTCAAACTCTTTACCTTCTTGAGGAAGGTTTCAACCCAATTCTGATGCACCAGACACGTGTTTCGGATAGTAAATCAACATGAATGATGCTTCTGGCCAAAGTGATTTTCAGACACAGCCAAAATTCATTTCAGAAGTGCCCTCTGGTTTTATAATTCAATCAAAATTTGTGCATTTATACTACTCAAAAAAGTACAGAATCACACTACCATTCTCGTATACATGCAGTTGAGGGGTATGCTGTTTCGATTCAAATATTTTGTCGAAAAATAGATATAAGAAGGAACATACTCTTACAATACATGAATTAATCCCATTACAGAATCCATTGATTAAAAAATCCATTCCTGAAAACTGCTTGGAAATTAAAAAAAGTGATAGATTTGGTAATTTTAGCGATTTTCAAACTTCATCAGAAATTTTCCTTCGTTACATTAGAATTCAAAAGGGTCTAATTATTATAAGAAATAAAGTGTCTTCTTTGTAATGACGAAGTTTCTGAACCGCTTCCATCTCTTACCTAAAAGAATATGATAAAATTCAAAATCGGGGAATTTTCAAAAATACCATTTTGTTGTAAATCTTTTGTGGTTTCCAGGAAGGCAAAAATTGAAAAAAGTGATGTTCAGACTTGTACAGGCTATGCATTCCTTATTTATTCAGATGAGTAACATGTAAAATAAATCATTTATTCAATTACAAGAGTGCATTGAAAATGATGCAAATTGGCTAGAAGTAATAGGGAAATAGTGGTTTGATTCTAAACGTTTTTGAAGGGTATACTTTGCATAAGAGACATCAAACGGATTATAAGATTCAACACAAACATCGAAGACGCAATCAAACTACTTTTAAAACATAGAAAGTCTACACATATAATAAACATCAAAGTGGTACCTAACAGTCATTCAGTCTCAAAATCGAGAAGACAAGGCCATATCGTGAGAATTCCCATCGGAACGGTTGGACAACATTCCGAAGTGAGTGTAACAAAGAGACCAACGGGAAACTTGTGCCGAAAAGGGACGAACATCCATTTCTTAAACACCAAATGATGTACTTATGATGATATACAGCAATTTCATTAGTAAAGCTACATTGTATCCGGCGGTATCGATGAACACACATTTGGTGTATATTTTAGTCTCATCTCTGTTAGATGGCAAGATAATATTTACACAGGGGACCAAGTAAAAGATAAATATTTAACATGATACATGGTACCAGCGCATTCCTAAGACTTGTACCCTGACTGACTGTGACGACGGGACTCCATGAAGGGCCATGTCCAAACCTCTATGAAGAAAATAGGGCCTCGAACACCTGTCCTGTCTGAGTGTCAGTCGAAATCCACGGGTGATAACATACATGAGCTCGTTACGGCCGGCAGAGCATGGTCTGTATTACGTACGCCGTCTTTTTATATCCATTTACATATACATGTAACTAGTAATCATTGGGATCCCTACAAGATGAATGCGGAGATTTTCACCAAATCTAACATACCTCAATGTTGTCCAGGAGGAAGTAAAAGGCATTGCCGCATAGGTAATTACATGTCCACGATCTTAAGTTTGTCATAACATACAGAAGAGAAACTACCTTGCGTCATATGTACGAATATACGTAACGCAAGTATGGTAAGAGGTGACAACATCATTACATTGTTTATGATCTAAAATAAACCAGGATGTACATAATAAGAAAATGCATATAAATGCTGTAGTATATTTTCAGAATAAGTATTTTCCAACCAAGTTATTTTTAGAATCTTACCAATGACGATATTAGCGAGAGGTACACACAGGGTCATTCCAAACCAGACGATGAAACCAACTGAAAAAGATACAGATGATAGCGTATATATGTTAAATATTGCTATGAGGAAATGTAAGATAAGCCATCCTGATGATAGATGCAGAATTCATATATGCAAATCTAGAAATCAAAATGTAGAAACCTGTATCATTGGGTACAATATAAGTCAATTTTACTGTTATTTAATAAGTCTTAGGATTAAAGAAGTTCCTGACGACAATCTCAACAGCACTCACAATAGAGCATTGAATAATAATAAAAATAAAGTATTTATATATCATAATTCGCAGTAGGATTAACTTAATTTTGGAAACAAAGATGCGAATGATAAATGCGAGCTTTCCCATACTCACCTACATTATGATAATACGGAATGTTCCATATCTACATCTTCTTGAAAAAAAATAAACCAATTTTACATGTAATGCACCATTGAGATCACTTTTCATGTAATACCTACCAGACGTAGATATCAGACCCCATGCTGATTTGGCCAAGCTCACTTTGTTGTCAGACGCTTCATGGGTTGCCTTGATCTTTCCAAACAAGGAATCGTATGAGGAGGGTTGATCATGGAAGCTCTTTTCAGCGGAGTCTACTGTGTTTGTTGAAACACACAAAAAGCAAAATAACATGTGTTAATCATATGATATCATATCCAACCCATCCTGCTAAGACTTGCGGTAAATTTTGGACATAATGATTTTCACACTCTTTGGCAATATTACATTGTTTGGATTGAGGATGACTGACTAGGGTTAAGTACCCGAAACGTGCATGTCCGCTCCATGCTGAAAATTTATCCGTTCTTAGATGATGCTATTGAATTTAAAGACGTTAATCATTTTATGTGTTGTCATTAAAGTTTGATGTTTCTGTACATCTGTTTCGATTGCTTTGTATGATGTGTTAGTGCATATTGGGTCTTTTTGTGGTTTGTAGTTTTGTCTGATGTCATTAATGTAAACGTCTTCAAATTGAATAGCATCATTTAAGAACAAATAAATTGGCAACGTGGACCAGACATGTGTTACTTTCTTGTGGGTTTGTTTCGCTGGGTGTGTGCAGGGTGGTCATGCTGGAAATCCTTGCCTTTTCTTTTGTTGATACGACAACAGACAGAATCAGTAAATGAAAGTCAAACCCAAAACGCTATATCGGAATCCAAAATTCACGATTTCACTCTTGAAGAATGTGAAATAGAGCATATCCCACCCATCCTGCTACGTCTGTCGGTACATTTTTTGGACAAAATAACTTTCACAATCTTTGGTCATATTACATTGTTTAGATTGAGGATCACTAACGATGGTTAAGTTCCCGAAACATGCATGTCTGGTCCATGCTGCAAATTTATTATCTGTTCTTAAATGATGCTATTGAATTTGAAGACGATAAACATTTCTCATGGGAAAGACAGCACCATGGAAAGACGAAGAACAATCATATGAAAATTCCCACTAGACATTGTATAGGCGTAAGCAGTTGAAATGGCGAATGTTTGCGTTTTTCCTGTTACAACAAAAGGGCAACCTATAAAACAAAGGAGGGGATCTCCAACAACACCCGGTTGCAGCACCCACAGCAAAACCCCAAAACACCCAATGCAAAAACACAAAGCAGACAAGCACGGAAGGAGACGCATAAGGGACAAGGAACGTCAACGCACAACAGAGAAGCATCAAACACAAAGGATTACACATAAACCAACGTGGCCAATGGGCAACCGGTGCCGACTTAAGACGGCCATCTGCCACGGAAATAGCAGAAGGTGTGGTTATCCTGGATTACCCATGCAGCTAATAATTTTGATTTATCTGTTCTTAAATGATGCTATTGAATATGAAGAATGTAACTACAATGTAATTATCAAATTTAATTAGGGAATTCCTAAGACGTCAAAATGGGTCTCGAAAACAGAGTACTCTGGATTGAGTGAAGATGACAGATTGCCTACAAGAAGCAAGTGCAATGTCAATCTCATAAGAGAGTTATCTGTTCCTTCCTGTTTATAGTCGATAGTAGAGATGTGAATAATACATAATGTAACACAGGTAACTTATATCGGTGAATAGAAACATGTAAAGTGCGCAAGCCAGCTGTGACACAGATCTGCAAAACGATAAATACACTATGCTTCTGAATATAATGTACTTCTAATAAATAATCTATAATCTATGCAAAAGAATGAAAACATGTGTTAAAATCAACTGTACACCGAGTTTATTTAGAAAAGTATGCATATCATTAAATGAACGCATAACTCCGTCGTATGTAAACCTACAGGCAAAATAAAATGCAGTTTGGTACGATCAACCTCGGTGATTTAACACGATTGGGAAGCTCAGAATTTCCATGTCTATAAAGGTTAATGACGCAGTGCTAATTTCCATCAACTAAATCTTTAAATGGTTTTGAAAGATTACTTTTTTAATTGTCTACTGTCCGTTTATTATTCCCTTTTATACTTAATTTTGTTCAGCTGTGAAGTGTGTGGTGATTTTTAGGCTTTGTGAGCTTTATTTCTTTCTTGACGTCTTGCATTTTGTTCCTTTGCTGTTTCCTATTCTAATTTTCATTTGTATCCGTCTTTGGGGTCTTTTTTTTGGGGGGGGGGGGGGGGGTTCTCGAAGTTTGTTCTTTTTTTATCATATCATGTAGCAAAAGGAACCCAAATGATCCAAAGGGACCCAAAAGGAACCCAAAGGGACACAAAAGCCAATATTTGAAAGCTAATTATTGTTACGGCTTGTATGATTTTAAAATCCATGCTTTGGGTCAAATTCCCCATACTCTGCACCGCCAACCATTCCCATCCGATGAGTCTGTCGCGCCATTTCAAAATTCAAAAAAATGAAAAAATAAGAATTTGGAGTATATGTATAGGATCTCGAATGATTTTCTATTGCGTATTGTGTTTATGAAATGAGTTGTGTGATTTTTACACCTCTGGGCCTTAAATTGCTGCCAGCCACTTCATTGAAAGACAGAGCATGTAGGGTGGATGTGGGTGGGTGGTTTCACAACTTGAAACCAATTCCAAATGTTAAAATCTCTGAAAGGGATATTTTCAAATACATTATCTGAAATAGAATATCTTTATTAGATCTAATCTTGTTTTTAATCTTTATCCTTTAACAAGCTATACAGTTACTCATTTTAAAATTTCCACCATTTGCTCTTTTTTTTCTTTGTCTGACCCCTCACCTGGTCATAGAGATGGGAATATTGTTTAATCCTTTTGGTTTTTCAAGGCCTTTTGGGTATTTGGTCTTTTGGGTATCTGTTAGGTCCTTTTGGGTTTTTTGGGTTTTTTTGGAGGAATTCGAAGCGCCGAGAGTAATAACCAGAAAATATCTTACATTGTTGAGTGGACTCATAATGTGATGGTCCTTTTTCCTCATCAGTAGATGACTGCTCATACATTTTCTATCAGCTGTACTCTAAAAGTAAATCAATAGAGCGATTGCTTTATCATGACTATAAAAGTTAGGTTGAAAAGTTTTTTAATTCAAAAGAGGCGAACTTACAATATTTTTATAAAGAGAGACTAATCATTATGTATAGGATAAAGACCGAGTTGAGGTCTGTATGAAGGTTAGATGCCCAAGGAGAGAACAGGGTGGTGTTTAAAGACCGAGGCCGAAGGCCGAGGTCTTTAAACACCACCCTGTTCTCTCCGAGGGCATCTAACCTTCATACAGACCTCAACTCGGTCTTTATCCGACTTACAAACCGCAGATTTTCTTAAATTTTCAGAAAAATAAAAATCCAAAAATTTAAGACACCCCTAGTTGTCAAAATGAAACTGACCATGCAAATTATCGGGTGGACGGTAACGATTCTCAGGCCATAGTAGAAAAATAGTTTGTTGTACATCCCGATAATTTTTCTGAAATTTTTTGAAAGGTACCCTCACTACCCTGTATTCGGTCAGAGAAGAAAATATCAGGTAAACAATGAGTCCTTTTCCATTAAGGTTTTTGAATACGTAATTAAATTTAATGAAAGGTTTTCTAATCGAGTAAGGACAATATTTCTTTATTTTGTCGGTCAAGTTCCTCAATATACATTTATCTGGAGAGCATATAGAATAATTGGTCTTCAAGAATCGCTATGGGGATCTAGATTGATTTGAGATGGTATTTTGAGCTTTTATGGATAGAAGAAGCTGCTCACATGTCACATTAAAGGATTCTTTCGCGGACTTGAAACACAATATTATCTATACTATGGCCGAATACTCTTAATAATCAAAACAATTCACACCCGCGACTGAAATAATTTTCTTTTCTCCGCCCCTCATTGTTTTTTATTGACCTCCACACTTCACTGAACGTTCATAAAACCTAGTATATTTAGAATCGTCCGCGGTCTTTATGAAATAAAATGACCGATGAATAACAAAAGAATCACATTTGAAGGTTTGTAAGAAATAAGATAGAACAAAGGGAGAATAATTTACAAGACCACGTACATGTAAATTTGTCTCAGCGAGAATCTTTCAAAGAGAATGTTTCTTTTTTTTAACGTATTCACAAAAAATCTATCTACAACATGTAAAATCATTGAATTACTAAAACTGACTGATATATGTACAATTAAAGACCTCCATCGTGTTGTTCTAAGCTAAAGTACAAAGTAAACATTTGAAAAACGTAAAAATTAGCAGTCGGGACGAAACGGAAATTAAATCACAGCGATTTAAAGACTTCCTTCTGTATGATTATCATGCCTTCTGTTTTCTGTATTCTTAAAGGTTATGAAGAAAAGCATACCCGCCCAGTACTTTTGCCTGTGTCGTGGCCATCTGTTGACAGATCCAGACGAAAAGCAAAATTTCTCGAATTGATTATTCGATCTTCATTACTGCCAAGTTTCATCTAAATCGCTTCAATGGATCTGAAGAATCTGAAAATGAATAAAAACTTCTACTCCTACTTCCTTTTTTACGTTAGACGAAAGGTAATCCTGAAGATCTTAAGTAATATCAATTCATATTTATTAAATGGATGCACAGAACCATATCAAATAAATACGGCATACAACTAAAAGAACAACACTTCTTAACACATCCTTCTACATGTTTTAAATCAGTGAGATGCTTTCTGTTTTTGATATGTGCACTGTTTTAGGAAAAGCTAATTTCAAATCAAAAACAAAGGGAATCCCTGAACCTGTTTTCTTTGCCGATGGTTGCGCCAACTATTGTTTTAGAAGGATCTTGACAAAAACATCAGCAATTGTTAGATACTATTGACTTACATACAAACTAAAAAGTTTCATCGAAATCCAACAAATTTTTCATGAGAAAAAAGAGAAAACGAGAAAAAGCCATACTATTGCTTACTTCAGCATTGCTTAGGTGAACTAAAGGAGAATTTTTCAAGATTTATACCATTCTAAATTTATACATGTGTCATTTTCCCTTAATCAATATTTTCAATATTCATATAACGATATATTTGTGTACTGAAAACTATAAATTATAGCATTATTTTAAAACACTAGTAAAGCTCGTTTTCGAGAGGGAGTCACCCTCGTTGAACACAACATTCAAACACATAGAGATAAGTTTAAACGCGATTTCAAATTTTAAAATATTCAAAAGTTAATTAAAGTATGACATTGTGATCCTTTTTCACCAAATCTAACTTATATAAATGTTGTCAAGAAGGAAGAAAAAAAGAATTGCTCCGGCTATAACATTTACATTTACGAGGGTTACTAAACCCTCGTCAGTGATCCTCAGTCTAAACTATGTAAAATGGCAAAACAGTATGAAAAATATTGTGTCCAAACATGTACCAAAAGACGCAGCAGAATAGGTGGGATATCATGCTACAGGACCCACGTTTTAGAAATTTCAAGAAATTTTGTAACAGAAAACTTCAAATGCGTTGAAGAGACAGACGATCAACCGAAGTTGATCGAACTTGGCTACATGTGCCCTCGGGGACTCTTGGTCCACCAGCAGTGACACTCACCAAGTAGTTCAAATGTTAAACGTCTTCAAATTCAATAGCATCATTTAAGACCTGATAAATTTACAGCATGGACCAGACATTTCGTTTCGGTTACTAAACCCTCGTCAGTGATCCTCAGTCTAAACTATGTAAAATGGCCAAACAGTATGAAAATTATTGTGTCCAAACATGTACCAAAAGACGCAGCAGAATGGGTGGGATATGATGCTACAGGACCCACGTTTTAGAAATGCCCATTATTTGTGTGATTTGCTGTCCATTTCTGAAAAGAAACAATTTAATGCAAATGTACAATGGAAGGGGATAACAAACCGGACCAGGTTGCAGCAACCACATCAAAGCACCAAAACATCTGTTGTGAAAACACAGAGTAAACATGTACAGTAAGAGATGCAAAAGTTACATACGACATTGAGACATGAAGTACAAAAGACAACACAATAACCGACGAGAACAATGGGCAATCGGTCGCGACTTCTGGTGGCCATTTGCCATGCAAGTAGTAAATGGTATATACGAGAGCATTAACGAGTATATACGAGTAAGTATCATACGAGAATGCCAGAATATTTCATTGCTTTCGCCCTTCAAATATACCAAAATTTACACAATTTGAAATACATGAATATAGAAATACTTTCTTCCCTACCGAGTTATCTTTGGAGCCTTATATACTTACCTTACCTTATGGCGATATTAGCAAAGGGAGGACACAGAGTTATTTCCAAGCAGATGATAAACCAACTGTAAAAGAGAAAGATGTTATATCATCACATGTAAAACATTGCTATGAGATATATATATTTTAATGACTTGAGACTTGAATTAAATGTTATTGATTTCCATAAACTTTTACGATGCAATTTCGACCTGGAATTTTTCCATTGAACAATTACGATGATCAATCGTCCGTGTGTAAACAACAATGGCTTCTGGAAAGTCAGAGTGTTTTAATGAAAAAGAAACAAAGAAAGGTTCTAGCTAGCAACCTAAGAGGCTGTTTTTACAGTGATCTCTAAAATAATAGTTTTGATGATTCCAAGAAAGGAGGGATCTCCAAATCAGGGGTTTTAAGGGTCAACAAACCAATCTCCGATGTCATTTTTACTATTTGATTTCATTCAGGACTAAACATTCAAGACGGCCGCGATTTTAACCTCATTTTGGTACAATGTGAATATTTCAATAAAACGTTCGTGTAACACATCTTATTTGTAGTTGCAATGGTCCTAGAATACATCTATTTTGCTGTTTTGGCTATTATCAGCTGACATATGCTTCGAGGACAACTCTGCTTATCGGGGAAAATTCAAAATGACCGCCAAATGCCATCAATCAATAAGTGAATTTTAATTCTTTCTTTCAACATTAGGTGTGGCACATCAAATGAGAGGTTTTGAGGGTCAAAAGTGGCAACCAAGCTAGAATCGTTCAGTACTATCCCATAAATAATAATCATTAAAAACAAGTTCATAGGAAATGACATTTCTAGGTTCTGAAATTTTCAAATCGACTAAGCTAATGAAAAAGGCAAGTGAGGAATTTATTAGAAAAAATATAGTTGATTTAGAAATCGAACACAAGAGAAAAGAGAGACATCTGCAGGACAAAGTTGATGGAATAGAACTTTTAAAGGAAAAGCTAGCAGACCAAGACAAAGCTATGAGAGTAATTAAACAAATTATTACTGAAACAGTTATGATTGCACGCGAAGCACAAGTAACATCAAACAGAAGTGAGCAGTACAGAAGAAAAAAACACTATATGGTATGGCGGAACAAACTCCTTAAGACACGGAACAAAAAAAGTAAGAACTTGTTGAAGGATGTGGTCAATGTGCCAAATAATTGCATTTCACCACATTCCGACTGGAAAAAAGAAGAGCCGATGCCGATTCTATTGAAGGACGTAAATAGTAGCATCAAAGCCAGAATCATGAAAGAGAACTGTAGTCAAATGTACCACTGCGCCTTAGCGACTTGCGGATGACGTCACGCAGAAGAATTCTGAACTGATACAGAATCTGAACCAACACGAAGAAATTTAGCAATCACACTACTTTAACGGTAGCGTATACGGGGAAATAGCTGGCAGTAACCGTCGCATCAAATTTGACATTGCCGACAAGGTAAGCTACAAAATCCGAAAGGCCGATCATAAACGCGATAGTTTCCGAGAACTTTATTTCTCATTTAGGATCCGCCCCTGAACCTAACTCGATGTGATCATACAGATGTATCTGCGTTCGTTTAGTAGCAATAGGATCATTGATCGTGAAATACCTTAACGTCAGAACCCCATGATATGTTATATAATATATGCAACTTACCTGTGTGGCATCATATATGTATAAATATAACTCTAAAATAAATAATACACCTGAATATGTCACTTCTTGTCTCAACGTGTCATTAGAATTTAACAATTGTTCCAGTCACTACACAGATAATAAAGTTGAGAGTTTTCATATAGATTCAATCAAATTTCACGCATGATACATTCTAAAAATTGGTGTGTACCGGAATATCACACGCGATTTAGGCAAGAACTTTAAAGAAATCTCTACGCTGAAGATTTCCGACTTTCTTATTTTAAATTGTCTTGGTGTTGCGGCCTTGTAATAATCACTCATGCAGTAAGTCAATCCAGTGGCTTAGAGGTAGAGCTCTCGTCTAGCATGTTGGAAGGCCGTGACTCGAGTCTGCAGGTTTGAATGCAGGCACCTATGCTTTTTTATCCCCTTGCAACTCTGTCTCGGCAGGGAAATAACATCGCTGCTATGAGTCCTTGTGTTCGTGTATGTGTCTGTGCGTGTCTTGATTCTTGTGAACAGCATAGAACACAAAACAATAATCATAGAAACACCAAACCTTTAATTGATGATTCCCATGGAGAGACGATAAATCCTATTGATTTTCAAAGTCAATGGTCAAATGTTAATTTCACTGTGGACATAAGCTTTACATATTTGTGAACAGACTAGAAGACAAAGTTATCATAATAGAAACATGAAACCTTCCATAAATGTTTCCCAAAGGAAGAGGATGAACCCTGTTGAATTTCAAGGTCTAGGATCAAAGGTCAAGGTCGCTGTTGACATAGTCTTAAAATCCTTATGAACAGCACAGAAGGCAAAGCTAATATCATAGAAACATCAAACCTTCCATAAATGTTTCCGATGGAGAGAAGTTGAATACTTTTGATTTTCAAGGTCAAGGGTCAAATGTCAAGGTCACTGTGGACATACGCTTTACACATTTGTGAACAGCATAGAAGACAAAGTAATCATAATAGAAACATTAAACCTTTCACAAATGTTCCCTTCGAGAAGAGGATGAACCCTATTGATTTTCAAGGTCAAGGGTCAAACGTCAAGGTCACTGTGGACATAGGCTTAAAATCCTTGTGAACAGCATAGAAGGCAAAGCAAATGGCATAGAAACATCAAATCGTCAACAAATGTTCCTCATGGGGAGAGCATGAACCAAATACTTTTTAAGCATGTTAAGGTCAGGTGTCAAAGGTCAATGTGGTCTTATGCTTAAAATCATTGTGAACAGCATAGAATACCAAACAATTATTGCATGATCACCACACCTCTCACAAATTATTAATTTTCAAGTTCAAGGGACAAAGGTCAATGTCATTATGTACTTGATTCAAAATTATTTTGCTGATGAAATAGAACATGCAATTGCAAGGGAATGCTAAGTTTGCATTGCCTTAATTTTGCCTTAATTTTGCAATGTAATGATAAGCCTAGAATGACCAACAATAGTCGAATTATTGACAGAGGTACAGCTTAATTCGAGCTGATTTGCAAATGAACAGATACATTTTTGTTCTGACTTTTTTTACCTACATACATATGTCATACCTATCTAGAAATAATTATGTTCATCCGGTTTTTGAGAAGTGTTTGAATGTAAATAAATTTGATATTTTACACTATCCATATGAATGCACATTTATCCATATGCATATGGACAATTATTTACACAAATTTTATATACATGTTTATATATATACTATGTATTGTAATCATTGTGATAGCTGGAATGCTGCGTCGATATTTTACATAAATTAAAAATATTTATGTCAGTCGGGTGTCTGTAAAGTGTTTGAATGTAGAGAAAGAGACAGCCACGATAAATTTAGTTCTGTCAAATACTGCAAAATATGAAAGGTCTTAATTTGAGAGATAATGTTAACGATGAAATAAATGATAGAGTTTATGCTTTGAATGTTAATATAGAACAGTTTGTATTGCCGAAGTATCATTCTCTCAGCGGGGCTGTCTCTTGAAAATGGAAAGGGAATGATCTCCAGCTTGACCACCCAGCACTCACCCAGCGAAACAAATGACAAAAAATTGGATAATAACAATATCCCTGTATACAGCACAAAATCGATAATTCAGAAAACCAGAAACCGAATGCATACAAAATCAGGATAAAACAGAAACCAAAGCAAACAAACAAAAACCTCCACCATATGAAAAGAAGCGAACTTCCGATATGGGAGTGAGACCAGGTGTCCAGGAAGATTAAGCATCTCCTGCTTGCATGCAACACCCGTCGCTTCGATTCGGTAGATCTGTCACATCCGGTTACTTCCATTTCGGAAGACATAGAGTACAATCTTTGGTTGGATGGTTCAAATGGTCTATGACAGAATACCATCCACCATTCTGGAGAGTGGGACATCATAGTGTATGACGAGTTCCCCATATCGACCGTAGAACTTCCTCAGTGACGATGTTAGTCGGTCACAAACATATCCCTGACTGAGAAACATATCTGAAAGACGCCTAGCTCTCAGAACAAAATCCGTATATTTCGTACTTGCTCTGGCATAGCGTATCAACTGAGATTTCAGTGTACTTATCTTCAGAATCGGACTTTTCTTTTACAAAGTAGGTTTTGTCATAGTTAAAAACATTAAATTTGTATTTGCGATTACCGTTCTTCCTTGTAAACGCATTACTTATAATTTTCGCGAGTCTTTCTTTCAATTTAGAATGTGGAATTGTAGTGTAAAATGTCGAAAAATCAAAGGCTTTGATCGAATGGACTCTACTAAAATGAGTGGATTTCAGATGTTCTAAAAGGTCCTTCGAATTCTTTAAAATCCACATCTGGTTGATACCACTGCGAGAATATTCTGTCGAACAATATTTTTGAAGCCCAGATTTGATTTCAGATAAAACTTTGGTGAGTAAGATCGATACAGATTTGGTAGAACATTTTGAAGTACCAGCGATGAAACGTTCTTTGTACGGATTCTTTTGCATTTTATGTATGCGGTATAAGTATGGTAAATCTAAATCTAAATTGTTAGTATCGAAGCCAAAGGAAACAAGAGCTGATTTGTGGTTATCTATTATTTCAGAGGCAGAAAGGTTTGTGTAAGTGGGATTTCCAGGTGTCGAATTTAAACCAAACTCTTTAACTAGACTGTCGAAAGAGTACTTTTTGCAAGTAAATGTGTAATTATTTGAGGCTTTTTCCGCTGGTGTGATGACATTATGTTCTTTGTGGTAGGTAAGCTCTGTGATAATATCAGGGTCTTTAAATATAGACTCGAATTTGGTGTTCACAGTTGATTTTAATCGGTTTATTCTAAATAAAAGTAATCCTCTGGTGGATTGTATCCATTCGGAAAGGGTGCCGAGCTGTACATCCTCTTTCCACAATAAAGTGACACATAAATGACATCACATAAAACTACAAATCGCAAAAGGACACAACAATATTCACTAGAAAATCATACAAAACAATCGTACAGACGTAGAGAAACATTTAACATTGATGACAACACCTAAAAGGAAGGAGACCAATGTGCACCCGGCGCCGACTTTGGACGGCCATCTGATATAAGCAAAAGATATTGTTAACAATGTGTTGGAAATTTTTAAAATTTAGCTAGAATGGAGAATAAGATAATAGCTTTAAGGAAATATAAGCATTATTTCTGAAATTTTTCCAGTAGACCAGACCAGAAACAATACACAGAAAAAATGGCAAAAACCAAGAATTTTAGGCCAAGTTTCTAAAACTTTTTCAGTAAAAATGTATGATATTTATTATGTATAGCAATCTTAACATGACCTTGAGACTAGTATCATATAAAAGCTGTAGATATAAAAAGAAGGGAGGAGATCTCCATAAAGACCCCGTTGCAGCATCAACAGTAAAACACCAAAACACCCGATGCAAAAACACAAAAGACGAGTACAGCACGAGACGGAAAAGAGACACACGACATGTAAACATCAAACACAAAAGACTACACATAAACCGACGAGACCAATGGGTAACCGATGCCGACTTTGGACGGCCATCTGTCACGCAAGTAGCAAATGGTGTGGTTATCCTGGATTACGTGCGCACAACCCTCTCACTTCTCCAATTACCCAGAGGTCTCGAAGAACGTACAATTGTGGTGTAAAACAACCTCCTCACTGTAAGATGACAAACAAGACCGCGAAACGCAGAGGCCCCATAGACACAGATGAATATGTAAATGGATATGAAAAGAGGGCATGCGTAATACAGTCCGTGCTCTGCCGGCTGTAGTGAGCTCATGTATGTAATCACCCGAGGAGTCCGACTGACATTCAGAGAGGACAGGTGGTCGGGGCCCTGTCTTCTCTAAAGAGGTTTGGACAGGGCCCGTCATGGAGTCCCGTCGTCACAGTCAGTCAGAGTGCAAGTCTCAAGGATGCGCTTGTACAAGACTGTAGATTGGTCAAGTACCAAGCCTAGTGCCCGTCTGGTGACATTAGGATCATACCCACGGTATAAAAGGCGTTTGATGATTCTGACGCATTTTCGATGGTTATGCTGCCTACCTTTGATCCTTTTTATTTTGTTTATCATATCACCATAAAAGACTAACAGATTGATATATAGTATAATAATGTGAAATATATAGAAATAAAATGAGATGACGTCAAATTATGTATGATTGCGCAATATTTCTGTGCCACGTGACCGGGTAAGAGAAACTGGTGAGCGGACCCTAATAGAGTCGATGACAGTGTCGCGACAAAAAAATTTTGTTTAAAAAGTTCTTAGAAACCATACATCATAAAATACTACAAGGCATATAGATTAAAATGATACCAATATCTTATATGTAAGTCTTCACACATGTATACTTTGAATGTTGTAAAAGAGCAATAATGCTTTAGGCAGAAAATGAAGGGAAAAGGGGTCCATTCTGTGATGTCGAAGGGACCTTGGCGCGGCATATTTCTGGGAAGGTATTTGCGTTACGACACTATGTAGTATATCAATTTGTGCGAAAAGTCAAATTCTATCATTTCATAAGAAAACAAAATTGAACGCTAACATAGGGAAAATTATTAGGGTCCGCTCACCGGTTTTTATAGTGAACCCAGAATATCCAGGGTGGAAAAGCTGAAATAGGGGAAATTGAGTGGTTTTGAAAGATGGGTTGAGAAGACCAGTATGAAGATAGTCTGTAATGGTAAGATGCATATTGTAGAGTACGCCTGCCTTATGCAAGAGCAATAAAGTTTTTAGGTCACATGACTTATTTAGTCTATATATAGATATTTTTAAAAAGCGTACCGGATTTTCCCTGTTTGACAAGACTTCGATCAACTTCGGTTGATCGTCTGTCTCTTCAACGCATTTGAAATTTTCTGTTACAAAATTTCTTGAAATTTCTAAAACGTGGGTCCTGTAGCATCATATCCCACCCATTCTGCTACGTCTTTTGGTACATTTTTGGACATAATAATTTTCATACTTTTTGGCCGTATTACATTGTTTAGACTGAGGATCACTGACGAGGGTTTAGTACCCGAAACGTGCATGTCTGGTCCATGCTGTAAATTTATCAAGTTTTAAATGATGTTATTGAATTTAAAGACGTTTAACATTCATAAGGGAAAATGTGAAGTTTTTGGGGTTTTACACATTTTTTGAGTTATATGTGTTGGAATTTTTTTTTAATTTGGCTAGAATTGAGTATAAGATAATAGCTTTAAGGAAATATAAGCATTATTTCTGATTTTTTCCAGGAGACCAGATACAGTACACAGAAAAATGGCATGTTATGTTGAAATTTAAGTAGTATAGCGCATGCATTAAGTTGATTTGATTTTGTATTGTATATATATTTTCTCAATATGTTGATGATGAGAAACAAAATAAACTTTTAAACTTGTAAACTTGCAAAAACCATGAATTTAGGCCAATTTTCTAGACCTTTTTTAGCAGCGTGATATTTATCATTATTAGTAATCTTATTATGACCTTAAGACTAGTATCCTATAAAAGCTGTAGATATAACAAATAGATTGATATATAGTATAATAATGTGAAATATATAGAAATAAAATGAGATGTCAAATTATGTATGATTGCGCAATATTTCTTCGCCGCATGACCAGGTAAGAGAAACTGGTGAGCGGACCCGAAGCTAGAAATCAGGCTAATTCAATATGGCACTAATTACAAGGAACTGAACAATCACTCAAAGCCTCTTTAACTCTTTTAGGCCACGTATCAAAATACTCTGATTTAAAACCAAATATTGAAAAAGCTAAGTGTCTATGGGTAGGAATAGGAAATATAGAAACGATAAATTATGTGTACCAACCTATGTGAAAATTTCAAGTCGTAATAACGACTTAGTATGTTGTAATTATGACTTAGTTTTCTCGGAATTCCGAATGAACATGTCGTAATTACGACTTCGTTATCTCGTAATTAAGACTTAGTTATCTCGTAATTACCACTTAGTATGTCGTACTTACTACTTAGTGTGACGTAATTACTACTTAACCCTTCGACATTATCGTAATTACCACTTAGTATGTCGTAATTACTACTTAGTATGTCGTAGTTACTACTCAACCCTTCGACATTATCGTAATTACGAATTAACTGTATCGTAAGTACGAATTAATATTATTCCCCCTGAAGTGAATTTGTAACGAATTTTTATGTCTTTTTATATATTTTGGATTATTGATGGACAGCACATCGTCTATGTATTTGGAAGTTAAGTTGAAGTCAGAAGCTAAGTATCTTTTCCCTTCAGAGACCAAAGATTGAATGAATGTTTGATGTTTCTGTGCGTCTGTTCCGATAATTTCGTATGATGTTCTAGTGAATATTGCTGTGTCTTTTTGCGATTTATCATTTATATGTCACTTCAATTTCTTGTGGGGTTTTTTTCGCTAGGTGAGTGCAGGGTGGCCATGCTGGAGATCATTCCCTTTTCTTCCTACGATATGTGGATGATCTGCTTGATGAAGGAGGAAAACTTTTGTCTTTTGATTTATTTGATGAATAATTATAGTTCCGTCCTCCTTTCACACAATTTTGTGGTCTTAGGAATGCACACTCTAAACAGGGCCACTATTAAGAGAATTTTTTTTAAATAAAGCTGCCTTTTTAATCCATAGTGTGTCAAAATTATTTCCAAGAATGAAGACTATACGCATTTAGTATATGATCATTTTATTGTCGAACAGAAATCGCATGTAAAATATATATAAAATCGAAAAATTAACTAGACCTAAATAACAATAACAAAGATTGAAAATTTCTTCACTCTCTACCTTTTAAGTTAACTTTAGATTCAAAATCAAGATGGTTACAATTGGGAATTATCCATAGATGCATAGCTACTAATTATTTCCTCCAAAATATTGTAGTTTCACAATTATGCTCCTTTTGTAAATAAGAGCCAGAAACAATCCTCCTTATTTTGTACAATGCCAAATAACTGAAAATTTTGGGTCTAGTATAAGATGCTCGGTTGCAGCAAAATAATATTTCAATATAAGTAACAGATATAGAAAAATAATCAACAAAGCAAGGACTATTATTTTTATTACTCTGGTTGCGAAATTCCACATTTATCAACAAAGACTTAATGAAATTAAACCTACTTTATCAATTGTATGATATAATAAATCACTTCTTGACTGAAAAGTATTTTCACTATAAGAAATAAATGTTACAGCTTTTGAGAAAAGATGGGGTTCACTTAAAAATATCCTTGAAATACAGGGACCTTAGTTGCTGAGTAAATTTGCATCGTATCATTGAAAATCCTCCTAACCGCTGCAAACTTTTGTAATTATTTTATATGATATGTATTTATGACAAAGTCATATCGCTCCTTCAATGTTAAGTATTTACAAAAGATGGGGCAAGTGTTAACGTCTTCAAATTCAATAGCATCATATAAGAACAAATAAATTTGCAGCATGGACCAGACCTGCAAGTTTTGGGATAAACTCGGGGTTTATCGTAGAGCATTGTGTAAAAATGTATAAGTATTGCTGTATATCTTGAATGTAATGTTTTTACAAGAACGAAACTACTAAAGGTCATTGAAGTAACCACTGATGAATGATCTCATAGCTCCTCAAACGCAAATATAACAGCAGAAATGAAGAACTAGATATCAAAATTACGGCTTTTTTCATAGGGCACAGTGATAAATCTAGAGACTCATCCCCCTGTAAGTATGGTGGAAATTTTGTCATGTGACCAATCCAACATTAAAAACATCAACGAATAATAGCAATTTGAACGTAGTTTATTGTGTAGTAATTCCTCATTTAGACAATAAATCACAACAATGTATTTTTTTTTATTCTTATTTATTCTTTTTATCTGACAACAAATATTGTTGCTGCAGTATTTTTCAGAAAATGACTGCTTTTTGGAAAATTGAGTGCAAAGTAGGCGTGGTTTATCGGAGAATACTCTCCTGTTAGTTTTATAGTACATATATGGGACAAGTCAAATTTTAATCCATGATAATCCCTATTACCTATTAGCATTCTATAGGGGTATAATTGTTTTCCTCAGTTTATATAAAAATCATCAATCAACTTAACTGAAAATGTAAAATGTATATAAAAATGAATACATTTATATATAGAAGGAAATTTGAAATTTCAGTTGTCATTAAAGTCAATATACATGTTTTTGCTTAATATACAGGTTTCAAAGGAGAAAGAAAATAAGGTACACTGTACATTGTAGGCAGAAAAATTATTCATGCATCTATGTAAATGAAAACAAGTTGGATGAAACTTTTATCACAAATATCAATAAAATAAATATACAATCATCAACGAACGATAAGATTACATAATTATTTTGTCAGATACATGTCAATACGGTTAGATCTTAAATTCTATAAATAGTTCAATCGTTAAAAAAATCAGAAACATGTGCCTTCGTGATTTACCTTGACTTGTACTGATGCATGTCAAAACAATTTTGCTTTATGTCTATCATAATTATTCATGTATATAAATGTATACATTGTAAATAGTTATCAGATGATAGTCATTTATAAAAGAGTCAGCAGGATTTTCTACGTGTAAGTCCTATATATAACTCAAGGTTCATAGAAGTAATGTAATGCAACAGCACATACAACACGCACAGAAGCAGCTCAAACCGAGGGTAATATACGAGAGGGAAGTGACCCAAAACGCGTAGTAATACAAGGCGTAGTTACAAAACTGTTGTGAGGCAGAATCGGAAGTGTTTACTGTGTTGTAAATACTATAGATCTAAACGTTTCCTGTAAAAGAAACATAAGTCAGTCTATATATTCAAACAAAGAGCTTTACAAAATACACTTGAATGTATACCATAGAAGAAGTACCAGTTGTACCAATGACCATATCCCTGTATACAGCACAAAATCGAAAATTCAGAAAATCATAAACCGAAGGCCAAAAAAAAAAATCAGGATAAAACAAGAAAACCTCCACCACATGAAAAGAAGCGAAATCCCGATATGGGAGTGAGACCAGGTGCCCAGGAAGAGTCAGCATCACCTGCTTGCATGCAACACATGTTTAAAAACATTGCGGAGCACAATCAGTTTGTAATTGAAAATATTCTGTATCTGTTATTTGTTTCAAACCATTGGTACATATACGGGTACATAAATCTTCCTTTGTTGTTGTTCTTATAGTTCTTAATCATTACATATTTAGTACTAAAACGCTATCATTTCTTTAAATCTCTAAATTGTCTACACATGGCACAAATTTCGAATGTTGCCAATTTTGCGATGAATATGCAAGAAGACGGACCAAAAAGGAGAATGTACATGTATAAAGTTAACTGGAGTGTTTCTTAGACATGAGCTGTTACATGCTCTGTCGTCAATACCAGTTATGCACTTGAAATCTATCTTGGATGAAGCAGAGGTTGCATTCTTAAGAAACACTGACTGATTCGGACTAAATATCATTGTCTCATTCCCACAGTATAAACTTTATCCTATTGTGAAAAACACCTCCCTTAAAAGACGATTCATATAAATCCCGTTTATTAACAAAGGTTTTGATCTTCTAAACATCTCTAATATTTTTCGGGATCATCGCGTACAAAGTACCATTCCTCAATACTTTGAAAATTTAGAGCCACCTCTTATTTGTTGTAAGTACAAGAAACCTATTCGAAACTTTGTTTTTAACAATAATAAAGTTACATCGGATCCTGACATACTTGAATCGTGTCCTGCTTCTTGAGAATGTGGATCTTCTAAATATCTCTACAAACCAGCTGGCCATGTTGTAAGAGGTGACTTTTCAATTATCCAAGACAGACAGCTCCGTTTTCTTCTTAAAAAAGGACCTAAGTATAGAATCCCATCCAAGATAGATTTTGTCAAATGCCGTGAGGCGCTTACGGAAGCCTTAGATAATTATACGAAAAGATGGTGTAAATGAGAAGGAGTCGAACCGCATGCTCTGAATGACTGGAAAAACCTCATTTTAGATATAACGGATATTCGAATAGATAACTTCCATAAAAACCCTCATCTTTTTCAGAATCCACGTTCCAAATCAGAAAGATATTTCAAATCCAAACTAAGTAAATTGCATGAAAAATATGTCTATGCACCAGCTGATAAAGCAGCCAACAAGACCATTATCGTTTGAAAACTTTAGAGAAGACAGAGCCCCGACCACCTTTCCTCTCTGAATGTCAGTCAGACTCCTCGGGTGATTACATACATGAGCTCGCTACTGCCGGCAGAGCACGGACTGTATTACGCATGCCCTCTTTTTATATCCATTTACATATTCATCTGTGTTTATGGGGCCTCTGCGTTTCGCGGTCTTGTTTGTGTGAGGTCATCTTACAGTGAGGAGGTTGTTTTACACTACAATTGTACGTTCTTCGAGACCTCTGGGTAATTGGAGAAATGAGAGGGTTGTGCGCACATAATTCTGGATAACCACACCATTTGCTACTTGCTCCAAAGTCGGCACCGGTTGCCCATTGGTCTCGTCGGTTTATGTGTAGTCTCTTGTGTTTGATGTTTACATGTCGTGTGTCTCTTTTCCGTCTCGTGCTGTACTCGTCTTTTGTGTTTTTGCATCGGGTGTTTTGGTGTTTTGCTGTTGACGCTGCAACGGGGTCTTGTTGGAGATCTCCTCCTTTCTCTTAGATCCAATATCCATAAAGTACGACTCTCTCTGAGCATTAGACTCAAATCGGATTCCCAAGACCCTGGTGTAACCAGAGAATTTCTCTCTCAACGAACATTTTGTAATTGCTTCAGCAGATAAAGTAGCTAACAACTATACATTTTCATGTAGAAAATATAACTGCAAGATTCTAAAACAAAGAACTGAGCATACGTGAAGAATCAACACAGGGGAATCCTACATATGTTCCAACTAATGTCCTACATTAGAATCAATCGTGGGAACTAGAGGTGATGGAGGCCACTGAAAGCATTAACTTAATATTTAGAACTCATGTTTTCTCTTTCCGAAAACGGTCACCCTAAAAATTCAATGTATTACCAACGTTACGTCATCAACTTCAAAATAACTTTCCCTTTCCTTTGTAGTAACATCCATTCTTCCCCTGCATATGGCGTATTAATATTGCAATTGAAACGTTATTTCTTGGCTACAACGACTTCGTGAGGGATGGTATACCGAACAAAGGGTACATTTGTGATTGACCGACTTTGTCAATTTAAAATTTATGGATAACTCACTGAAAATATTACCTTAAAACATTACAAAATCTCGTTGTCATCCATGGTGGGTGATATCTTAGGTTAGAACCATCAAAACGAACGAATTTAACAAATTTACCGGTTTTTTGAACGGCCTATGTGATGAGTGTTGCTAGCAAACAGGAGATGCTTACTCTTATTACATGCACATCATTTATCTCCATTTGGAATTCACATTTGCTCCTTTGTAGAATGCCTTAGCTAACTGTATTTAAGGGAGGGGGGGGGGTAATTTTCTATGTTTCCTACTCTTTGTACATGTGGTGATATTCTATCTACTTGAAAAAAAAGTAGACTCCACTAGGAATTTTTATGTTTGGAAGGCTTTCGTCTCAATCAATTTGTATTTTTGAATTATAGTGTAAATCCAATTTCCTCTTTTAATGTCTTCAAGATAACCCCACTTGCATTGATTTTTTGTTAGTCTAGATTCTGATATCGTGATCCTCCCCGTCCCACAGCGAGAGAAATTACGTTTTAAGCTTAATGTTTGGTCTAATAACTTCTTAGAAACTTGCATTTTACTAGTATATATAACATCATTCATTTTCGTGCATGAATGTTAAACGTCTTTAAATTCAATAGCATCATTTAAACCTGATAAATTTACAGCATGGACCAGACATGCACGTTTCGGGTAATAAACCCTCGTCAGTGATCCTCAGTCTAAACAATGTAATTTGACCAAAACGTATGAAAATTATGTCCAAAAATGTACCATAAACCTGATAAATTTACAGCATGGACCAGACATGCACATTGACGGTGGGTGCGGCTGGCCAACAAGGGATGCTTACCCCTCCCAGGCACCTGGTCCCACTTCTAGCTTGCTAGGGGTCCGTCCACGCTCTATTTTGTGCTCTATTGTGAGAGCTGTTGAGATTATCGTCAGTATCTTCTTTAAGTCATTTGTGCTAATATAATGTGTGATACATGTAATTCGATATATTTAAACTGCGCCACCTACAATTTTTTTCGTACCAACACTAGACTCTGTAGATTCTTCATTAGAAAAAGTTGTCCTTCGTTTTTCTATGGAGTTCTGTTGGTTTTTTTTATACCTTTGATAATTGATAATATAATAGAGAATATAAAATTGGAATAACAATAATAAGCAAAGTTCATACAATTGTAATATTCCGCTTTATCGTATTTGCCAAAATGGAGGTCACACTCAAATTCAAAAGGAATAAGGTTGAATGGTCTCACTTGTGGAAGGAATAACGATACTTTTAAAAGATCCGAAATGCGACCAAATTCTATATTTTTTCATATCTAACATAAATGTAGATACAAGAACTTACCTGCAATAAACCATGCGAACAAGAAGCATTCTAGGAGTATGATGAAACAATATGAAATGTTTTCTGCTAGAGCTGTCCCTCTTTCAGTTGTTTGAGACACAGTTGTTTGAGACACAGTTGTTTGAGACACTCTTTCGAACATGTTTCTAATTTTATTTACTAAATAAATAAAATTATTCACAAATGCGCATGCTCTGCCAACAAGTAGGTAGATTGGTATGAATCTTTGGATTGTACAATCATGAAGGTAAAATGAACCTGAAGGAAAACAAGTACAGTGTATTCCAGTACAATATACATCTTAATACCAATTTTATGTAGGTAACAAAAATATAGCACGCGGAAAAACGTAACCAATTTGGGACAATTTTGGTATAGAAATTGTATATGATTAGCTGAGACATGAAATAATTTCTTTTTGCTATAAGATTTTCGTTGCCATGGAAAGCATGTCTGATCTTTTACGTATATGTGAAAATGATTAAATTTTGAAGTTTCACTTGGTCTCGCAAAGATAAAACCGTGAATAAATAATTTTGTCAATTGTTAAATGGAAGCGAGTCTAGCATATTTAAAAACTAGAAACCAGCTGGTTACATTAGTCACATATGCCCTCGCTTCCGAAATATTGCTTATAAAATAGGTACCCCAAAATAACCTAGTTTTCTCCGAAAAAGAACGATTTGCAAACACCTGTAAGCACTAATTTGCATACAGCTAGTACTATAGCAAAACAGAACAGCATGGCGACCGGATATCACATGGGACGAAAAGGAATATACAATCGGAATTATCAGAATCTGAAAAGAGAAACATGATAAAAAGAAATAAAAAGAAAGAATTAGTATTAGCTGGTCATTGGACTAATGGAGACCTTAGAGCACGACCGTGACATTAAAATTTAAGTCGGACGAGAAATTAGCCAAAAAGGATCTACAGTGTACATGTACTTCTCCGTGTTATATATATAAGATGTACAGATATAGTTTGATGTTTTTCCAAAATCAGAAAGAAATAGGATCCAACATAAAGGATATACTAAGATATGTAAGAAAAAAAGTTAAAGCACCACAAAAAAAGGCGATGTTAAATTTTACATTTTTCACGAGACGTGTTTCGGCTAGTGTATTAAGCCTCTTTAGATAATAGTAATGTAACATTTGCATTAACATTGAATACAGTACAAGCAATGGTAAATACATTGATGATAATCAGGATGCGTTAATAAGATTATTTAGCACTCCTTGCTGAAAATATGCTTAAACCTAATATAAATGGAGAATAGATGGACTGAATCGACCTTACGGGAAATCTTGAGCCACACACTCCTACAAACGTATAAATTAAAACTCTAAAAGTAAAACTAGAGGGTGCTACTAAAATATTTTTAGCTGTGTCTAAAATCACTTCGGCCATTAAAACAAAGATGAAAATCTCCATCAACACCAGTACCCACAACAAAACTCTAATACACCCAATGCAAAAAACACAGAGCAGACACACTCAGAAAGACACGCAAAAGGGACAAGGAACACCAACACACAACACAGAAACATCAAATACAAAGGACCGCGCATACCCAACTCAACCAATGGACAACCTATGCCGACTTAGGACCACTGATGAGGATTAACTATTCGAAACACGTGTCTGGTGCATTGAAGTTGGTTTGAGATTTTATTTAAGAGGGAAACGAGTTGGGACAATTCAATTTTCCTAACGGTATTGTTTTTATAATATACAAATATATGACAGAAAAGCTCAAGATAAGGAATAATAAGTAACAACAAACATGCAAATTTCGTTGCAATCGGAACCATCATTTATTTAATTTATTGTAAATGATCTTGACTAATTTTGAAAGTGCTCAAATATTTATTCATTCAACTTTTCCTATTTGAAGACAATTTTTTGATTAATTATCATTTTGTATGATTCGGCTTATTGAAAAAGATATCAAAAAACCATTCGATTTTCAATATAATAGAAGTTTTCAAGATTATAAGTTGTTAAAACTAATTGACTTTGACAGTGGTTTCCATGACAACATAAAGTCCAAATATTGCCTATTCGGCCATTGTTTCAGTTTAAAAGACATGCATACCTCGTTTCCATGGCAACACATTCTTATTATTCAACAATTTTCATTTTGTATTCAGTGAATTAAACATTATGAGTATAAGAAAATACATTTAAAACAAGCTATTTTCCACATATTTTGGTTTTTACAAGGAATAAATATGAAGTAGCTTTGCATATGTGATTTCATTCACTTAGTCTTTTTGTATACTTTGTCGTTTTTACAGTTGATAAAGGCCAAGAGGCCGAAAATTTGAGTAAACGGGTGTTTGTGCTTTTATTCATTTGAAAATATATTTAAAGGTCATGAAACAAAATAATTTTTTCTGCAAAATTATTTCAATTAATCTTACCCATGACGATATGCGTAAAACAAATGGATAGAGAAATCCACGAGGAGACGACTTAAAAAAGGACAAAGATGCTATGAGTCATTATGGAACATTCAATTAGCTTTGAGGTGCGAATTTAGATCATTATACATTTAGTTGAAATAAACTTGAGATTGCTGTTGAGATTATCGTCAGGATCTTCTTTAACTCATTTGAAATATACTTCGAAAAAAAAACCAAAAAACTTTTTCTGATCTTTGTGAACATCTTAAAAGTCATCATATGAAAAAAAATATACCGTACGGCTTGCCCTTATTGTTTTTCAAAAAAAAACTTTGGAAAGAAAACTCCAAATTAATATTTATTTCATTTTTATCTCTTGAAAATGCATTCGTATAGACTGTAGTAACTTGACTACTTACGAAAGAATAAAGTTACAAGTTGTTCTTTGGCAGAAGTTTTCCGACTTATGGTTAGCTGCTTTAATCTTCCATAATAAGATCTCGTATGAAGGGGGTTGGCCGTGATTATCATTAGTCGAGTCTACTGTAGAAATACGTAAAACACATAAAATAATGGGATGTATACTTATATGCAATTTCTAATCTAGTGCGGATGTGTACATATTCATCTGAGTGTTGTTTTCTCGTTTTGCTATCATGCCTGTGTGTTCAGATTTCAGTGAGGAGATTCTATACGCAACAATTGTTCGTTGTACGCACGTAATCCGGTTAGCCATACAATTTGCTAATTTCGAATAAGATGGCAGTCCTAAGTCGGCACCAATTGCCCATTGGTCTCGTTGGTTAATATCTTGACTTCTGCGTTTGGTGATTCAATGAAGCATGTATTCTGTGCATATGTAAAAGAAGGGAAGGGATCTCCAACAAGGCCCTGTTGCAGCACCAACAAAACACGAAAACACCCGATGCGAAAACACCAAAGACGAGCATACAAAGAGACGGAAAAGAGATACACGACATATCAACATGAAAGAAAGGAGGGGATCTCCAACAACACCTAGTTGCAGCATCAACAGCAACACAAAAGACTACACAAAAACCAACGAGACCAATTGGTAACCGGTGTCCACTTTAGACAGCCATTTACGACGCAAGTAGGAAATGATGTGGTTATCCTGGATAACGTGGATTACAGAAAGTGGTGTAAGTCCACTTTCTATTTTGCTGTGGGTGGATGACAAATACGGGTAATGACCATATCCCAATACACAGTACAAAATCGATAATCTAGAAAATCATTAACCGAAGGCATACAAAATCAGGATAAAACAAGAACCAAAGCAAACAAAGAAATACCTCCACCATATGAAAAGAAGCGAACTCACAAAAGGACAGGGCAACTGGTCCCAGGGCACATGGTCCCACATCTAGCTTGTTAGGGGTCCTTCGATGCTCAATTTTGTGCTTTGTTGGAGTGCTGTTGAGATTATCGTCAGGATCTTCTTTAACTCATGATAATGTATGACGAGTTCCCCATATCGACCGTAGAACTTCCTCAGTGACGAGGAGATACCACCTTTCGTGTGTATATGAAATAATATAAAATTAATAGTTTTCAGAATCAATCTTTATTATCAAATAAGCTCAACATGTTAGAGATTAAGAAAAATAAAAAATAGAAATTACTCTTACCTTGGATAGATACCTCGTTAGGACCTCCACTTTTAATGTACATTTCTCCGATGGCTCACTAAGATCAAAAAGGGAAAGATCGACCGGTACTGTATTTTAAGAAATTAACCATCAGTTTGAAAGAACAAATTGAATAGATGTCCTTTTTGAAATTTATCTTTATATATGTATGCTGAAAAACGATTCCGTGCAATCAAAGTAGGTATTATGACAAATAAGCATTAAAGGAAGGATGAATTTACAACGAATGTTTACTTTTAAGAAGGAAACATCCTTTTTGAATCAAACCCTTCAATGTACTTCCGTAAAGATTGAACACCTACACTGGTCATGTCGGGAAAGGATCCAGGATTTTGTTCTTAAAGACGGTAATGTACGTAATTTATATTGTTGAATCTATTTTTGTCAACATGAAAAAGTTAGGCTCCATCCCCAACTACCAATTTGAATCAATATAAAGATAAGATTCATGTCAGAGTGATATGTGTCTGGTGCTGATTCAAGGAAAAGAACCAATTTTACGCCAGTGACCGGTTACAAAAATTATCTAATACCGGTAATTTTTTTTTCTAAAAGTTAGCTACACTTGGAAGTATTGGTGTGCAGGTTCATGACATGGGTATTTCCAAATCAGATGCGTGTAAAATGAGGAGACGTTCCCCAACATGAAGAGGCTGAGATGTCGACAGCGAGTACTCTCTCATGAGATGAGAAAGGGGAAGATTAAAATAACATCATGAAAACATATGGAAAACTCTATAAACATCAAAACATCTCTAATTTCTACAGTGCAATTGTAGGAATGAAATTCATTATAGATGGGAATGATATCCCATTAAATAACAACACCACTTAAATGAACACCAATTCAAAATTCTTCACATATAAGTTAAAATAACCAATCTTAAAAAGATATTCGTACTATGTTTCAGTATCGGAACTCGGTTTTAATTTTCAAAATATACTCTGACCACATAGAATCAATCATCAGGTTGTCGCATTCTTTCGATGAAATACAACCGTGAATAGGAAAATCACTTCGGTATTTAATTAAGTACCACTTATGAGGTTTTACTAATCGAAACACGTGTCTGTTGCATTGAAATTGGTTTGAAAATATCTTCTAGAAGGTTAAGAGTATGAACACTTCCTTTATTAGATATGAGGGAAAAAGTAAAAACAAAGAATTTGCGACTATCAAATCATAAACATAGAATCAACCAACAGACATACCACATAAACAATGTACAAATCTAAATTCAAATAAAACACCGCTAAAGACGGTATGGCCGGATTGCAAAGTAAGTTTTTGTCACCAACTGGGTCAAAGTCACTAAGTCAAATATTACAGCATACATTGAGAGGTCTTGTCAGAGGCAACCTACATGTATAAAATAAAATTTCTACTGCATACAGTTCCATAGATTTTGCTTAAACCAGAAACTTTAACCAAAATCTTTAACTAGGTCAAAGTCCAAGGTCAAGGTCACTAGGTCCAATGTTATGGCATAAATTGAACGGTATCATCATGGGCAACCTAAATGTATAATATAAGGTTTCTACTGCATACAGTTTCTTAGATTTTGCTTAAACCAGAAACTTTAACCAAAATCTTTAACTAGGTCAAAGTCCAAGGTCAAGGTCGCTAGGTCAAATGTTACGGCATTAATTGAAAGGTCTTGTCATGGGCAACTTACATGTATAGTATAAGGTTTCTACTGCATACAGTTCCTTATACCTCAGTCACACCTAGCCGGATAAGGCGACCGGTCGAGTAACGGATAGCAAAATCTTCAATCCGTTGGTATCCGTTCGCATCCGTTACTCATCCGTTATTCGTCCGTTACATCTCCGTTTTATCCGTTACTCTTCCGGTGATGACCGTTGGTGTCCATTCTGTCCGTTGGCAAGTTTTGAGCATGCTCAAATCTTGCCAACGGACAGAACGGACTAAGGCATCCGTTACTTATACGTTAAGTGTCCGTTGGTATCCGTTTTGTCCGTTACTCGTCCGTTACACCTCCGTTAGGTGTCCGTTGATATTCGTTAAGTGTCCGTTGATATCCGTTAGGTGTCCGTTAATGTCCGGTAGAATCGAATCACGAACGGACATCTACCGGACGTGAAACGGATAAAACTGAGATGTAACGGACAGCTACCGGAGGCCAACGGACGAGTAACGTATGTCCGTTTTGTCCGGTTCTTATGCGTTACATATCCGTTTTATCTGTTGCTTTTCCGTTACTCGTACGGTCAAGTCCGTTACACGTCCGTTACTTTTCAGGTAGATATCCGGTATTCGTACGGTACGCGTCTGTTCAAAACTAGTCGCAAGAGCCGCGAGCAGTGGAAGTGTTGACTTTTTACAAACGGACGACCAACGAACTAAGGATTTTGGCATATTTTTCATCCGTTAGACGTCCGTTTGCGCTATCCGGTAAGGTGTGACGCGACCATAAAATTGTGTTTAAACCAGGAACTTGAACCAAAATCTTAAACTAGGTCAAAGTCCAAGGTCAAGGTCACTAGGTCAAATGTTACGGCATAAATTGAAAGGTCTCGTCATGGGCAACCTACATGTATAATATAAAGTTTCTACTGCATTCAGTTCCATAGATTTTGCTTAAACCAGAAACTTTAACCAAAATCTTTAACTAGGTCAAAGTCCAAGGTCAAGGTCACTAGGTCAAATGTTACGGCATAAATTGAAAGGTCTTGTCATGGGCAACCTTCATGTATAATATAAAGTTTCTACTGCATATAGTTCCTTAGATTTTGCCTCAACCAGAAACTTTAACCAAAATGTTGACGGCAGACGGACAGACGGACAGACGGACGGACAGACGGACATCGTCAATCTATATACCGGAATTGCTTTGCAATCCGGCCAAAAATTAAAGAGGGCGCTACTGAAAAGATTTTTGGTGGCTCCGCTAGAAGCATCACTGATGAGAATTTAATATTCGAAACACGTGTCTGGTGCATGGAAATTGGTTTGGAATTTTCTTCAAGAAGGTATAGAGTTGGAACCCTTCGACATAATTAGAGACAATAAAAAGTCCAACATTAATAATAATTAATGTGATGCTACTATCATAATCAAATATTCATCGTGTTTGCCTTATCTGATTCCTTGCTTTCGTAAAGTAAAAGTCTATATATAGAGAAAAGGGAAGGATCTCCAGCATGACTACCATGCACTCACCCAGCGAAACAAACCGATAAGAAAGCGACAGATAAATGACACCAGGTAGTACTACAATCCGCAAAAAGACACAACAATATTCACCAGAATATCATACAAAACAATCGAAACATACTTACCGAAACAAAAAACACTAATGAAAACACATAATAAGAAGGAGATCAATTTGCACTCGAGAATTTTAAACGAGCATTGAAGAAGAATCCATCTATCATTCAGTTTCAAAGTCGACCAGGTAGTGTTGTATAATCGGAAAAAAATTCATATCGAATATCGGTTTATAATCGGAGAGAATTTTAATGATTATTTCGATTTAATCGGAAATAATTTTTTCTTGTTCTTTTTTTTTTTTTTTTTTTTTTAATTTTTACAAAAAAAGAATGTGACAAGTAATTATAAACTTCACTAAGTCATAGGCTTATATACATAGCAAAATGAAATATTTTGTCCAGATCACGGCAGTTAAATGGAGAAATGGAGCAAAACAAATATGTGATTATCATAGTCAGCAACTTTATTTATAGTCAGCAGATGCAGGGGTGGGGGGTCCATACTACCCAAGAGTTAATTATTTGCTCTTTCAATGAGAAATCAAGTAATATCTTTGTGTAGTTTAGGCTAACAGTACTATAAAATTCGCTGACCTAGTCCATCTTGCAAAGCTCTGAGTTCGGCGTAAAAAGTTTTATTGTCTAGACGTGTAGATATGTATTGACGTATCGGAGCTGACATTGACGTTTTCTATTGGAGTACTTGTCATAACTATTAAATTCAAGGAAAATCCTGATTCCATCCATTATTGTATGCCTTGGAATGTGTGTCATTTACGCTACGCCTGCAGCTAATATACTCGTCAAAACGATCGTTGATCTACTTTCGGTTTATTTGTAGTTGTCATACGCGTATTCGACCGAAAACTATTTCATTCTTTTCTACGTTGTATATTTCCGATTAAACCGATTCTTAAAAACATAATCGATTTATTGAAATCGAAGGGTATCAGCGATAATGTCGCCGACATCGGCGATTATCGTTACAACACTACAGCAGGTAGGCAAAACCATTAGAATTTTAATTAGAACAGTTGCGATCTTCGGAATAAACAATATTCCACAGTGAGACAAGGTGCCCGGGAAGAGTCATCGTCTCCTGTTTACATGAAATACCCGTCGCAACAGTTCCATAAAAACTTAACAAATTCGGAATTGTCTCGATATATATATTGCTGTACAAATATGATAACTGTGTCTTATTTGTTGATGTTGCCAGCCATTCAATTGCAATCCAGAATGTCACTGAACATTCTGGAAAGAGGGATCGCATTCTCCGTAGCGACGGAAGAACTTCTTCAATAATGATTTCAGCTGTTGCGTACTTTAAACCTGAACCCTGGCTAGGACGGTTTTAGTCTCTTGGGTTGTCTGGTTTCCCTTCAATTGCTTACAACTAACATCTGTATTTAAAAATAACTTCTATTGATAATCTGGTAATTATTTTCAATGAGAAAATTAAAAGATCTATGTCAATATTTCTCCCTGACATGGTTTCCATAGTTCATTTTATGTAGACATAACCTCAGACTTTGCATGTTTTGTTGATATTGTTTTAATTTCCGTGTTCTAACATCGACGGCGGGTGCTGCTAGCCAAACAGGGGATGCCTATTCCTTCCGGGCACCTGTTCCCACTTTCTAGCTTGCTATGGGTCCGTTGTTTTTGGTGCTCTATCGTCAGTGCTGTTGAGATTGTCGTCAGGATCTTCTTTCTCTCTTGCAAATAGAAATTACAAAAATGTAAGACCATGCAGTTCCCATTTCAAACTTAGGATATGAATAACAACATGCTAAATGCAAGCTTATCTGGATAAAATAAAAATGCATTGAATCTTTCTCAAATGAAGTAACTCACAGTGCAACATACATGTATATTACTGTTGTTATTGATATTCGTTAAACAATATTATATTAATCTGAACATCGAAAACATTGCAAATTTCTGCATTATTTTGCAATTCGTCTTAAAAGGACAATCTCTTTTTCACTTTACTTTTGTCTGATATTTTTCCTGCTCATACTCTGTTTGGATAAATAATTTCGGACCAAAACAAGGGCGATGCTGTTCCCCGTTACCGAAGTTCTGAATTGACATCTATTCGATTGAAACCATTTTATCGTCAACAAGTAACCAGTTATTCACCGAGCTGCACGAGCCAATCAAACTAATTTCATCGGTACTTGAAGGGAATAACTAGACAATAATCCACAGCTAGTTAGTTGAAATTTCTAATTTTACATAATTAAATCAAACCCTAACAGAGGACGAGTATTGTTGCTAAAATCGACTGGGTGGGAAGAGGTTGTGAAATAATTATTGGATGAGTACTTTAAGACATATAGGGAGAAAAAGAATACTTGATAAATCATTTCCCTAAGGAATCTATATGGGTATTTTGTACGTGTATACTGTCATTTTTTGTATGTATTACTGTCACTGAGTAGGATGACCGATTTGCTTCTTCTTTCATAATTCTAAATAAAGTGCATATTGAACTCCAACACAAACTGAATATTTTTGTTTGACATTTTAATGATTACATTTGTCCATATTTTATATACATGTGTGAAAAAGATATCAGTTTTCGTAATACCAATGAATGTGAGTTTCAAAGAAGAAATAAGACGTTCATTGTATGAAGAACATATCATTATGAAAAAATTAATAATGTTATGCATTTATGTTTATGATAACAAGATTGATGTATGTTTTATTAAAAGTATCAAAGAGGATAATTAAAATCATAATTCAGTCAGATACATTCTGTCAAATCATTAAATTCCTATAAATATTATTAACGTCTTCAAATTCAATAGCGTCATTTAACATGTTTAAGAAAACAGATACGTTTACAGCATGGACCAAACATGGACGTTTCGGGTAGTTAACCCTCGTCAGTGATCCTCAATCTATAGAGTATAATATAATCCTCAATCAATAGAATATGATAAAGAATATAATATATAAGAATATAATATTTCAATCTCTAAACTAACAGTTACTTTTGTAATTTACCGATCCCAAGTTAACACAGCACAGCACAGCACGTACAGCATCCAATGAAACAACCCACACCAACGACAACATTTAAGAGGGTGTAGGGGAAATGTTATTATCTATATATTAGTATAAACTGCCAATTCCGTCTCACCACCGTTTTGTTCCAGGAACTTGTATTACTACGCGTTTTCTGTTACTAACCTCTCCTATTTATTTGTATAGGGAGCGCCTGGATCTATAGTGTCTACAGCAGGGTAAACACTTATAATTTCTCCTCACCAGAGTTTTGTAACTACATCTTGTATTACTACGCGTTTTGCTTTACCAAAGGATAGCTATGGCCGTATATTTAACCTATAGTAGAGCGACCAATTTAAAAAAGAAGCTTAGTTTTCGAGTTTAATCAACACACCTAACACAGGCCTGAATTTGGTCTGAACCTTTTGCTGAATACCCCTGCTTTCAAATAGAGCTGTCGTAAAGAATATGCCACGGTCAGATTTTTTTTAAATTGGGTAAAAAGCGATAAAATCGTGAAAAAATAAAACGAAATATTTCTCGTTTATATCCTCGGTATACCTATATTTTGTTCTTTTTTGTATAGAAAGTCGTTGCAATCAATTCATTAGATATGTACACATGTTATATAATTGTTTTGGAGGAAGCATATTTTCTTCTCTCTCTAAAAATTACAGTTTTATGCAAATTTCTGTGAAATATGAAGAATCTGTGTTAATATTTTCTTTGAAGCACAGAGACTAAATTTTTGTCTCGAAACATATCGACAAATATATGTTTATTATTTCCAATGCCTTTTTATCGATCATTTTTCTAAGGGGCCATAAATAAATGTAAAAACCTAAAGCGTATATACTTTTGATTTGAGCGTCATTTCACAAATTAGTTTCCGTAGATGAAGATTCGGTCGACCACGTGTTACAGTTTCTATCAAATCGTACCCATCAACCGGTATACATACATATTTTTGATAAAAGTTAAATGCAGAAAGTGGTATTATATCATACTGTTTAAAAATTAATGAAAAATACTTCTTTTTAATATGTCGTGGTAAGACCGTGTATGGAAACCCATTCGTAACAAGTTGAAATGAAAATACGTGAATTGAAGACAAATGCGTTAAGTTTATATAAAATTATGAAAAGTATCTTTTGACGTTTATTTTGGTACCACAGAGATGTGAATATACATGTAAAGTACATTGGTCAGAGTTTGGGCTCTTCGTTATCTGTGTTTTAAACATTACGATATGCAGTGGGTTAACGTTGTGCAATTTATCCCTTTTAGCATCCACACTTACTCTTCGTTCAGATTTGTAACTGTTACAAAATCAAGTGGATGCTTTTCAAGATATACTGAGTCAGAGAACCCATTTGATATCTCCGTGAGATCCAATGGAAAGTCCTCAAGTCCCAAAGAACTCCGAATAAAGAAATAAAATTGAAAAAGTGTGAAAGTATGACGCAAAGAAAAGTCGATGAAATGTGTCCAAGAAGAAACTATTCCAACAGCAAAGCATCGACCTTCAACGATGGATATTAAAGAGTCCAAGATACAACATAGTAAAATTTAACTTTTGTATCGACGAGACGAGACTGATATGTTGACAGCTCAGCGTGAGACCTCAGAGAATAGAACACCCTTTATTGTGTGGTCATTTCTATCTTAATATTGCCTCTCGGCTGGTAGTTTTATGTGAGCGTCTTTAATTCTTTTAAATGTGGTTGTTTGATGTTCACTATTTGTTTGTATCTTTTCCGTTTCATTTATATAGGAACAATTGCAGAGAAACAGACAGTAAAAAACAAACCCAACAAAAACATACAATATCGTATAATGGCCATCAACGATCAATCAATCAGAAACTAGAGAACCAAAACTAGAAATCAGAGGCTATCGCCTATTATCATCTATTGTCGTAGCAAAAAAAAACCTGACCGGGCGGAGCTAATTCAATCAAGCAATTGAGACGAATTGATACAATTTTAGGGTAGATAGATTATGAATTACACATCGTAATTAGAGTAAATACTCATTACCTGTAATTTTATATGGCTTTTATCACCTGGTCAGAAGTAATAAACTCTTCCGATGACCAGGTGAAAATAAGCTCCGCCTGGTCATGTCAGTTTGCTACGACAATACCTGTAGAACGATGCCTTTAAGCTACGTTTTAGCGACAACTGTTGTCACAAGGTCAAACAGAGAAAGAAAATGCCATGATTGCCTCGAATGTGATGGGGTCGTATAGGCAGCTACGCTTGTGGAACTAAATTGCATTGCATAATTCCATGTTTTGTTGATCATAAAATCTTTGTTATACTTAATTATTTCTAAAATTCGGCTGCGTCCATATCACAATGTTTGAAATTACAAGAAGATAGATAGTACAGAAAAAAAATTATTTTTCAAAATTATTGATGTAAATATGTCATCTTCTTTGAAATAAAGCGATACTTTTCATTCATTATTATATGTTAAAACTTAATTTAGCCGTAATTATTTAGTTTTACTCCGTATTACCGAGAAAACATCTCCTAGTTTATATTGCAGTGAATCGCTTATAACAAAGTTGGGGGTGGGGCACTTTATTTGCCTGGTACTCTTAAGTTTTTCAATCGATCTCTATCAAACTTTCCTAAAAACACATTCACATATCAAAATATCGTTTCTGTATGTTAATTTTTATCTTCGAATTAACATCCTCAATATTGAAGTGAAAGTATTGAAAATTTCAATTTTACCAATTTATCTTAGAATTTGTGCTCATTCATCCATGAAGTTGAAATTAGAAAAATCAATTTGATCCAAAAATTTTCATTTGACTTCAATTAGCATATTGACATTGATTTCGGTCAGTTTGACTTTTCATTTATTAAAGGATGATAATTTTTGTTAAAATATCTATGATTTTGAATTTTACTAATTTTCCGCTTTTCTCTGAATTTACAGTAATTCTGACCATATGAATTTTTTACGACAGGTCAAATCTAATGTCCCATGTTATATTCTTTCGTTTGATATAAAAATTAGCCCTGTGTTAGGTGGGTTGATTAAAATTTCAAATTTAGCGACTTGGTTGCTCCACTACTAGATTTGGACAAGAAATGCACTTGTTATAAATTCAGTATAGAGATGCAGTACTTACTTTATCTTTTAGTTTAAACTAATTTCAAATCATTGACATATTATATGGTGTACATTAATTTTCTTTTTGTGTTGTTTGTTATCAGTTTTCCATGCCATACCCATGTAGTACTAGAATTAAGTCATTTATCAGAATTTTCTATTATCATGATTCCTTTATTTGGAATTTTCTATCTTTATATCAGTCAGAAGGAACTTGTTTAAATTTGAATTTAAACTTTATTTGTTTTACAACGTTTATATAACAAACAAGTTACACAACTTGTCTCACGTTGGCTCCGATGTTGGCATGAGGGGGTCCATGGAGCAGGAGGAAACCGGAGTACCCGGAGAAAAACCCCCTTCAGTGGCCTGGGTGGGGGACCACCTACCCTCCCACATTAGATCATTCGCCGAATCTGGGATTCGAACCCGGGACCATAGAGGTTAGAAGCGAGCGATCTACCACTGCGCTAAGGGTTGCCTAAAGGAACTTGTATAGTGGAATCTTAAATTTCAGCAATAATTAGCTACAAGTCAATTCACATGATCGTGTTTCTGCATTTTGGTATTTGTCATAAAATACACATAGACAACGGTAATAAGGCTGAATGGTTTCAATGGCTTGTCATAAGAAAACATATTTAATTTATCACTTCCCTATAAATAACCGTTCAAAACTTACGTCAAATATTAGCGTTTTACAAACTTTAAGGTATTCCATATTCTTTTTAAATACAATATCCTAAATCTATATCTCGATATTCAGAGATCAAAATTTGCAATTGATTTAAAATTCAGACAAATGTAGGTATAAGGACTTACCGGCAATTAGCCATAAAAACATCATTAAGCCGAAGGTGACATTCAAAGCTTTTTTCAACGAAGACTTTTTCGTTGAAGTTGTCCCTGTTCCTACCCGGGAAACAGCAATGGCTTGACGCCTGGCTTTAATTTCATACTTTAAACTAAATAGATTATGTACCAAAGTACATGTTCCGCCGACAAAAAGGTGTCCTGGTATCACCCTTTTGATTCGACAATCAAAGAGATAAATGCAACCTGGAGAAAAAAACACTTCCTTCATGTACGAATAACTATACATTTTTGTGGCAGCTGATTTTACGTTCCACTCGTAACATTTATACATACGCTGCCGTTTTACTATAAAACCTTCAGTTTTATATGCTCACTGTTGCCATTCTAACAAATCAATTAGATTTACGTTCTGGCTTTTTTATCCTATGATCGAATATTGCTTTTTATCCCCCTCTGGCAAATTTCTTGCAATTTGATTGGTCGAGAAGAACCGAATATTATGTTGTATCATTTTACTGACAGGATATTATTTTAATATCCTACGCTTTACGCTTTTGACGTCACCAAGATGCTTTAAAATATGTTGATATAACATTCACAAACCAAAAGCCATCGGCGGGATAAATTCGTTATACAGTGTTCACAGGGGAGATACAAAAATATATTGGGTCGATGAAAAAATTGTATTCGGCTCGGCTTCGCCTCTTCTAATACAACTTTTTTCATCGACCCAATATATTTCTGTATCCCCCCTGTAAAACACTGTATAACTAATAAAGTCCTCTGGTAGGAATTCATCGACAAAATACAAGAAATATAAGTTAATGTTTAGAGTTCTTATTCCGGCACGGTATGTTTCTTTTTTTTTCAGATTTCCTTCTTGTTTGGTCTTCTTGATTTTACAGTAAATATGGTATAGAATGTAAATGAGGTAACTCATAAGTTATTATCATTAGAATCATTCAAATTCCATAAAAATGAAAATTCATATAATTTTGACAAACTAACACAATTATATTAATCAACATAGAGCATGTGCGTCTCATGCGAAAAAGAATACACGAATGAAAAGACATGTTTTCTACCAAGGTATGTTTAAAATCTTACCTATGACGATATGGGTAATACTAACAAATAGAGAAATTCCCAAGCAGGCGCTTAACATGATAAAACCAACTGAAAAAAGCAGTGAGATATCATAAGTCGATATGGATAATTCAATTTGCTTTCAAATGCAAAATCAGATCTTGGTGCCTTTTGTTTAAAGCAGGCATTGAAACAGAAACAAAACTAGTTCATCTGTAATTATTTGCAAAAACATCTATGAGAAGGGAGGAGATCTCCAACAACACCCCGTTGCAGCATCACCAGCAAAACACCAAAACATCTTATGCAAAAACACAAAAGACGAGTACAGCACGAAGCGAAAAAGTGACACACGACATGTAAACATCAAACACAAAAGACTACATATAAACCGACGAGACCAATGGGCAACTGGTGCCGACTTTGGACGGCCATTTGTCACGCAAGTAGCAAATGGTGTGGTTATCCTAAATTACGTGCGCACAACCCTCTCACTTCTCCAATTACCCAGAGGTCTCGATGAACGTACAATTGTGGTGTAAAACAACCTCCTCACTGTACGATGACCTCACACAAACAAGACCGCGAAACGCAGAGGCCCCAGAAACACAGATGAATATGTAAATGGGTATAAAAAGAGGGCATGCGTAATACAGTCCGTGCTCTGCCGGCTGTAGCGAGCTCATGAATGTAATCACCCGAGGAGTCCGACTGAAATTCAGAGAGGACAGGTGGTCGGAGCCCTGTCTTCTCTAAAGAGGCTTGGACAGGGCCCGTCATTGAGTCCCGTCGTCACAGTCAGTCAGAGTGCAAGTCTCAAGGATGCGCTTGTACACGACTGTAGATTGGTCAAGTACCAAGCCTAGTGTCCGTCTGGTGACATGAGGATCATATCCACGGTATTTAGGTCCAAAAACGGTGTTTCTGTATTTGTAACGTTTTCCTTGTTAAGTGTTAATTCTTGTGGATAAATTTAATTCTTATACAATTCAAAAGCAGGATTGTCAATGGTTAGAATATCATCCAGATACCTAGAAGTATTATTGAAACATTTCAGATCATCAAATTTTCTTTGCTTTTGAAGATTTTGGATAAATTCTTTTTCATAAGTGTATAAATATAAATCTGCAACAAGAGGCGCACAGTTAGTACCCATAGAAATTCCTACAACCTGCTTGTATAGATCCTCACCAAATCTAACATAAATATTGTCCAAGAGGAAGGACAAGGCATTACACAGGTCACTACATGTCCATGATTTGTATGATTTGTAGTCTGTCGTGGAAACGAAACCCTTCGATTCAGATGTACAAATGTAAGTTTTCCGCTCTCGATCGAAACACCATTTAATGAGATTAGATAATCGATGATTAATTTTGTCAAGAGGAAGTGTGGTGTACATATTAGAGAAGTCGGTGAAGAAATCGTATTGGCTTGAAAATTTCCAGAATCCTGAAATTTATCAATCCTAGTATAAAAAGTAAATATACATTATTATCACAAGGTTCAAAAGGTTTAATCTTATATCAGTACTTTTAAAATTCATTTTATATATAGGATTATCATATCCCCCTTTCCAGAATAATCAGGGGTATTCTGGATTGCGATTGAATGGCTGTCATCATCGCCAAACAAGACTGATATGTACACCAATATATACATCGAGACAATCACCGAATTTGAAAATTTCATGGAGCTGTTGCGACGGGTATTGCATGTAAATAGGGAGCGCTGACTCTCTCCGGGCACATGGTCTCACTTCGAAATGATATTAATCCATTCCGAGGTTTGCAACCGTTCCAATGCAAATTGCCTTGCCATCTCGACTTTGCGAATGAATAACTCACTTTGATGTTTATTTGAAAAGAAAAATTATAACTTTAAAAAAAGAAACACAAAGAAAAGGCACAGTACATGCCATTGATTAATTATCGTCCCTTTTGGAGATAATCTATCAGCAGTATAGTCTGCTTCCCAGAAAACCGAAGCTAACAATATATCAATCAGCCCTCGTTAGTTTACTTCTTACCAGATTTTGATATAAGAGTCCAAATTGTTTTGGAAAAGCTGAGTTTGTTCTCCGATGTTTCACGAGCTTCTTTGATCTTTCCAAATAAGGACTCGTGTGAAGGAGGTTGGCCATGGTCATTCTCAGTGAAGTCTTCTGTAGAAATACGTAGAGTACAAAATATAATGAGTATTCAATTGTTAAACGTCTTTAAATTCAATAGCATCATTTAAAACCTGATAAATTAACAGCATGGACCAGACATGCACGTTTCGGGTACTAAACCCTCGTCAGTGATCCTTACTCTAAACAATGTAATATGGCCAAAAAGTATGAAAATTATTATGTCCAAAAATGTACCAAAAGACGTAGTAGAATGAGTGGGATATGATGCTACAGGACCCACGTTTTAGAAATTTCAAGCAATTTTGTAACAGAAAATTTCAAATGCGTTGAAGAGACAGACGATCAACCGAAGTTGATCGAACTAATATGCGATTTGATTCTATCTGGTAATTATTTGTACGTATAGAAAAAAGACTGAAAGTCAAACACAAAACCCGAAATCAGATCCAAATATCACAATCCCTTATAAATCTTATAAGTCTTATAAATTCTTGAAAAATAATGATGTTAAGCAGGACTTTCTCACGAGGGAAGAAAATAGACGACCGACGAATAATAACAAAGGTTCATAGAAAGAAGAAAGACAACTAAATCTGATGAACAATTTCTACACTACCCACCTTTAATTAGTACCCACCTAATACATTTCTCTTGTTTTCAAAAAAGTGAAGATTTTGTTCCATTCTTTTGAAAATCTGAAGATTTATCATTCTGCAATCAATTCATTTTATTTATTTATTTTTTTTTTTTTTTTGGCTAAATTTTTGTTTTATCATTTTTTTTTTTGCATTTTTCCCAAAAATGTCAATTTTTCACAAAATTCTAAAAATATTCTTTAAAATTTCCCATTTTTGTTTAATGATAAATGATGCAAATAATAAATTGAAAATGTTCATGCATTTAAAAGCACAGAATAGAAAATAATAGAATGGGCTTTTCATGAAATTTCTAATTTATGATGGGTAGTGTAGAGTCCAGTACAAAAATCTAATGCATTGTAGGTGTAAGTAGGGTGTTGTACACGACAATTTATGCACTTTCGAATGATACAGAAGGATTTGGTTCAGTGATTTACGTTTGAATATTGTTTGTGCGTACGGCCTTGTGAGTGATAGAAGTGTGCTTTCCTGTTAAGATTAAGAACAATTAATGCATGTCTGAAAACAAGGGACGAAACCAACATGTACGGCACCATTTGTAAAACGAATAAGAGCTTCAAAGTTCTGCTTGAAAGAAAATTGTTTTATTTTCATTTTTTGTTTCACGATTTTAATGACATTTTGATAAATTTTCAGGAGTAATTTTACAATAGTTATTGTCAACCTTGAAATTCGGATCCATACAAGCAACAGAGTATATTACTTTGCGTATTTCACAAAAGCATTTGATGGTGACATAATTAACAAAATAAGAAGGATCAAAAGTATACAGAATTACCATCGAAATTGTGTTAGAATCATCAAACCCATTTTATAATGTGTATATAACCCTTCTGTCACAAGACCGACAATTGGCTTGGTACTAGACCAATCTTGTAGCAGCGCATTCTTAAGAATTGCACTCTGATTGACTGTGACGACAAGACTCCATGACGAGCCCTGTCCAAACCTCTTTAGAGAAGACAGGGCCCCGACCACCTGTCCTCTTTGAATGTCAGTCGAACTCCTCTGATGATCACATGAATGAGCTCGCTACAGCTGACAGAGCAAGGATTATTTCGTATGCCTTCTTTTTTATATCCATTTAAATATCCATTTATGTGTTTTATGGGCCCCATGCGTCATGCTGTTTGTATGTTCATCTTTCAGTGACAAGGTATTTTACACCACAATTGTGAGTTCTTCGTGACCTCTGGGTAATCGGAAAAGTGGGAGGGTTGTGAGCACGTAATCCAGGATAACCACACCGTCTGCTTCTGACGCGACAAATGACCGTCCTCAGTCGACACCGATTGCCCATTAATATCTTTGGTTTATGTGTTGTCTATTGTGTTTGATGTTTCTATGTGATTTGGCGTTCCTTGTACCATTTGCGTCTCTGTGTGTGTCCGCTTTGTGTTTTTGCAGTGGGTGTTTTGGGGTTTTATTGTTTGTGCTGCAACCGGGTGTTGTTGGAAATACCCTCCTTTCTATCATAGAATAAGCGTTTATTTGTTTTCAAAACATTACACAAATATGAAAATGAAAATTATTCTTACCTGTTATCGATTGTACGTGATGACCCTCATTCAACGTCATTATATCGCCCATGTTTTAAGGGGAAGATCGGCGGGTGCCTTATTTCAAGAGTTTATCATAAGTTGGTATAAAAAAAGAATGTGCTTTTATAAATCTTTGTTTCTTCTTACAGATATGTGTATAAAATCGTGACGTCTAAGTACACATAATGACCAAATATATAATTAAAGGAAGGGAAAATGGTAATTTTTCTGAAGGAAGCATTCGCGTTGAAACACATCCTTCTATGTAGTTCCCTACAGAGGGAACGACCACGCTGGTTTTTATCTTCATGACAATTATAATGTTATTCATATTTTTAAATCTATTTTTGTCAAACTGGAAACATAAGGTCCCATCTCCAACTAACAATTCTTAAAATTAATTAATAAATAAAGATAAGTTTCATGTAAGTGTAATTTGTGTCTGGTGCCGATTCAAGGAAACGTACATATAACAAGATATCATCCTCCGGTGACCGTTAACATAAATAACATAATACTGCTTATTCCTTTTCTAAAAGTTGGCTAGACTTGGGAGTAAAGGTGTGAAGAATTCAGGACATGGGAAATTCTAAATCAGATGCGTGTAACATAAGAAAGGGTTCCCTAAGATGATGACGTTGAATCAACAGAGGGGATCTAAACACTATATGTAAACATGCATATGAATAATCTCTAGATCCTAATTGTAAAAACGAAATTCATTATAGATAGGGATAAGATACCGTAACATGACAACACCACTTAAATTAATTTTATAAGAATTGACTGTTCAATTTTGACAGTTTATTGGAGTATGAAGTTTGGTTTGTCGCATCACAAATTGTGTAAAACCGCGTAGCGTAGCGTAGCGATAGCAGCCGATTCACAACACTGTAAAAACCACGTATACCGGTACATCATCGAAATTGTCATAAAATTTTCATTAATTCTGATATCGTATTTATTTTGGTGTTCATGGGTGTATAATTAAATTTGTTCTTAACATTACACATGTGACAAGAAGACATGATAAATGTATCAAGAGGACTTGATACATATACCAAAGAAGATATGATACATATAACAAGAAGACATTATACATATACCAAGGAAGCCATGATACATATACCAAAGAAGACATGATACATATAGCAAGGAAGATATGATACATATACCAAGGAAGACATGATACATATAGCAAAGGAAGATATGATACATATACCAATGAAGACATGATACATGTATTAAGGAAGGCATGATACATATACCAAGAAGACATGATATATGTACAAAGAAGACATGATACGAGAACAAAGAGGACATGATACATTTGTACATATACCAAGGAGACTTGATAAATGTACCAAGGACAAAAAAAAATCTGAACTGACATCTTATTCGAATGAAAACACAACAATTATACATGTACATGTGTAAACGTCTTCAAATTGAATAGCATAATTTAAGAACAGATAAATTGACAACATGGACCAGACATGCACGTTTCGGGTACTCAACCCTCGTCAGTGATCCTCATACTTGATCAAAGTCTTTAACATATACACTGGTTTATATATTAGCAATGGATCACTCCCCAATGCACTCCACAAGTGGACATAAGAAATACACACTAAATCATTTTCCAATAAATATTTTATTAGAAGACATAAATTTGAATATTTACCCTTGTCCAAATGCATATACATTTATGAAAAACTATCAATTGTCGAATACAAGTTTCAAAGTAGAAAACAAAGGTACATTGTATGGAGAATATACCACTATGGCATAAAAATTATGTCGTTCAATTATGTAGACAAAAAAGTCAGATGTATGTTTTATCAAAAATATCAATGCAGTCATGTATGTATGTATATAACAATCAGAGGATAATCAAAATTATAAATGAGTCAGATACATATAGTCAGACCTTTTAATTCCTTTAACTAATTTCAATCTCGAAAAAAAGTTACTTTTGTGATTTGCCAAGACAGCTCACCGCACAACACATACAGCATCCAAAGAAACATCCCAAGCCAATGATAATATACACCAGGGTAGTAACCCAAAACGCGTAGTAATACAAGGTGTAGTTACAAAACTGTGATGAGGCGGAATCGGAAGTGTTTACTTCATTGTAAATACTATAGATCCAAACATTTCCTGTAAAAAGAAGGATAAGTCAGTCGGTATGTATGCATGATAAATGAATTTAAAGTTAACGGAAAATGAGCAAATTGGAATGGGAGAATATGTTCTGACATTTAAATGAAATTAATCTTCGAATTAAAAAGTTCATACATTTAGTATAACATGTAATAGGTCCTACGTTAAAATAGAAGACATTGCGCCATTTGTCATTTTCACCATCATTTCTGAATAGAAACATGTAAATGAGTTAAAGAAGATCCTGACGATAATCTCAACAGCACTCACAATGGAGTACAAAATTAAGCATCGACGGACCCCTAGCAAGCTAGAGGTGGGACCAGGTGCCCGGGAGGAGTAAGCATCCCCTGTTGGCTAGCCGCACCCGCCGTCGATGTTTAAGCACGAAAATGAGAACAATATATAAACTTCATGCACTGTCTGACGTTATGTAAAGTCTCATGATAAGGATTTTAAAAGATCCGATGTCCTGTACATAATTTTTTAACAAGATCCTGTATCTTGATCTTCAGATATCCAAAATGAGATAAAAAATTAATTTGACATATACTAAGGGCCTCCTTACATTCCATAATTCCACCAGAATTAAAATAGATTTTACCTGCAATAAACCATGCAAACATGAAACAACTGAAGAGGCTGTTGAAACAATTGGAAGCTTTTTCTGTAGGAGTTGTCTCTCTTTCTTCCCGAGGCGCACCATTGTCCTGTCCTCTGTCTTTTATTTTATTTCCTAGACCAACTAGATTCTGAACCAATGCGCATGCTCCACCGACAACTAGGTAGATTGGTATGAATCTTTGGATGGTACAATCGTGAAGGTAAATAGCACCTGGAAAATACAGTTACTTAATGCCCTGTTCACACGAGTGCGCATTAAATCTAATTCGCATTAGATTTGATGCGCTTTATTCTAATGCGAATTAGATTCGCATTGCGTTCACACGACACATTCTAATGCGCATTAGATTTTGGTACATTTGCACTGAGAGCCGTATACTTTAGATAGTAAAAAGGGTCGAATGCATGCCTGTATGTTGTTTTGCTAAAATTAATTTACCTCTTCGTAAGTTGGGCTTATGTATGCATTGCATGACGTCATTGTGAGATAAAATGACATCATAATATAATGTTACTCTACGTAAGTTTTAAGAGACGCAGTACAGTTACTAAGAGGGTTCATTGTGAATGAAATCAAGTATTTTTACCTCTTATTCTATGTTTCGAGGTCCAAGGGTGATTAAAAGTGCCCAGTTATGATGGAAATGTACTGTAGAATTCTAGTAAATCATATACGCATGCGCCAGATTTAATGCGAATTAGATTCGCTTTGCGTTCACACGGCAAAATCTAATGCGCATTAAATCTAATGCGAATTAAACTAATGCACATTAGATTCCTCGTATGAACGCAGCTAAAATCTAATGCGCATTAAATTCGATTTAATGCGCATTAAACCTGTCGTGTAAACAGGGCATGTACTGGATACATCAAATGTTCACATTTCTCATTGTTTCTAGTGAGAACAAATAAAAATGCCAAAATTCTATATTTGGTTAAGAAGTATCTTTTTTCACTTTTATAGCTTCATTTTTGGGGTGTATCTTTTTTTTCTCGTTTTGTAAACATCAGTACATGTATACAAGAATTTATATGTATATTAAGCTATAGTTACATTTCTTGTTTTTATTCTGTTTTGCGTGCTTTTGAAATCGAAAAACCTACCAGCCAGCCAGCCAGCCAGCCAGCTAGCCAGCCAGGGAGAAAAACAAACAACCATATAAATCAAAGTTGAAATTTTCATAATTTGTGACGAACTAAAAACCATGTAAAATCTTGTCTCATTTGTTTATTAACAGATTTTTATCAACAAAAAGAATGATATATAGATAATGTATTGTCTTGAATCATTGGAGTACTTTTATATTTTAACATGAAATATAAGAAATTTAAGAATTCTCTTTCATTTTTTACAAAACACATTTAATTTGCACAAGATTTGATCATTCTAATTTTGTTTTGCTTTTTTCACTATAGGCTTAAACCTCGCAGCCAGAAGATACTCTAGTTGAAAATACACCCACGCAAGTGTCATTAAACATTAAAAAAAATTATTTTAAAAGAGCAACCTATCTATGAAGTTATTCTTAGATTCATTCTTTTCTTTTAAAAATAAGTTGCTCCTGAGGGTATGTTCCGCTGTGGTCAGTACAGGCTAGTCTTGAAGGAGATCTCTTCCAAGTTATTTTTAGAATCTTACCTATGACGATATGCGCAATAGGAAGACATAGGGTAATTCCCAAGCAGATGATAAAACCAACTGAAAAAGAGACATATGTCATATGAGCACAAATGGAACATTCACTTTGCATTGAGATACGAAAATCAAATATTGTCAAACGGTATTTTGAAAACAGAGTTTGAATTGGAGATTGAAAATCTGGGAATCAAAAGTAATTTTGTAATCAATTAGAAAAGAGTATGAAAAGGTTTATCTTTATAAATTATTTATATATATCTATATATAATTTTACAAAATTCAAAGAGATTTCAATAGCAAAAAAAAATCATTTCGGTAAGAGACAAATCTAAATTTGTAGAAATTTTATTTTCATTTACAAATGCATCTGTGTCGATTATAGTAAGTTTATTACACTTACCAGACGTTGATATTAGAGCCCATGATGTTTTAGCAAAGCTGAGTTTGTTGTCCGATGTTTCGTGTGCTGCCTTTATCTTCCCAAATAAGGACTCGTATGACGGGGGCTGATCATGGAAGCCGTTCTCAGCAGCGTCTACTGTACATACAGCACAAAATTAATTATAGTGAATAATTTATGAAATGTTTGGTAGCGAAAATCAATGATCAACGATGAAATATACGAAAGGAATATACATGCATAGAATTATTAATTATCACATTGGTTCTTCTGGGAATTTTAATTCTGACTGCGTGCAAGTGGTACAAAGCATAACTGTACACTTCAGAAACAAGTACAATATTGCTTGGACATGTATAAGATAGGGACGAAACCATATCGAAAGATATATTGATAAATAAATAATTAAAAACATATAAAATATATTCATAAATCTTTGTCTAGATAAGATACCAGATAATCAGTAAGTCACCCAGAGATGCTTCATGTTTCCTGTGTTACATTTTGTATTTAATCCTGACAATAGCCGCAACATTTAGTACAATTGAAACTAACAGCAACAGCACTTTGCAGCGAAAAACGCATCGATAAAAAAGGAAAAGAACAAAACTCTTCGCAAAATAAACATCGTACAGAGAATTAAAAGGAACCATGATAACTTTCGGACATTTTTTTTCAATCTTTGCATTCAATCTTTGCACTTACTAACTGAAGTATTTAGTAAAATTTGGCAGATTTTTTCGACGATTTGAACAATCAACGCAGACGTTGTTATTCTGTACGGCTAAGCACTACCCAACACTTGCGTTTTGCTTTTTACATGTAGCTAGCGGTTTTTTGAAATCAAACATGACATTGTTGATTGTACACGAATAAAGATAAAGAAGTCACGTGCACAATGGCGTTGATGCCGACATTAATTTTGTACGACATTTACGTTGGAAGAGCAATTTTCACTGACCGTATGAAAATAGTCAGATAATTGGTCTTTCCATCAAAGTTCAAGGTGGTTTCTTGAAAAGACCAGTGCATTAAGCCATCTTCTTGAAGAATTGTCGTAAAAAATATCAAAAATTATCCGGCTATTACAAAATGGCGGCTCTCGTAAATTTGAAGCATCAGTATGCCTCTTTTCTTCGTTATTTTCTTTCATTTACCTGCTTTTTTCGTGTATACATGTACATGTTACAATTATAGCTTTTTCGCTTCGCTATGATAATTAATTTCATGATTATGATTCTAATTAGACTGTAATCGACGAGTTCGTGTCCCTGAGAAAACAATTACAAGAACTTTATCAGCATAAATGGAATACATATAAGGTCAGGACTACCAATCATCTCCTCTTTGGCTATAGGCAAAAAAAACTTTCTTAAGTTTTTATTATGTACATGATTATAGGCTTTAAACCCCCCCCCCCCCCTCCAACGGAAAGGAGTCATTTTTTTTAAATAATCCGCCCTTGATTATGCTAGCCATCTGTTGCTAAGATCGGCAAACTGATAACGGATTTATGTATCGATAATCTCGCGGAAATTTATCGACATGTTTATAATATACACTTTAGTATGAAAAAAAGATAGACAGAAAGCAATTGTTAAAATCAACTTTACGACGTTTTCGGGAAAATATGCATATTATTAAATGCTCCATCGTATGTAAGACCTTCTTGTACGATCTCCGATAGCGAAAAGCTTCGAATATTGCCAAGACGACATGTAAAAGTGCTCATTTTTTTTATCATGTAATGTACATGTTCGCGGTTTGAAAGATTTCTTTTCTCTACTGTCCTGTTCATCGAATCCAGAGCACCCTGTTTTCCCCGTTTTCTCTAAAATACGATACTGTCATCTTCCAAAAAGATATCAGTTTTATAGTACTCCTTTAGTCGTAAAATAAAATACCATTGTTTTGGCTGTACGTCAATTAAGTTAGAAATAGAACGGAAAATAAAAAGTCTACGGGGATTTTCTATAGTAAAATCGCTAAAAATGCGTGACGTCGGGAGCTTTGACGTCACTGTTTACTATTGTTGACACGGAGAACAATATGGCGGCGGCTTGAAATTAGCATGGGAATTTCCCGTAGACAATTTATTTTTCATATTGCGGTTTGAAGGCAGCTGATAGGGTAAGTCGAGATTAATTTCCAGTTACGACTGATGGAGGTCAATTCTCGGAAACTATCATTTATAGGAAAATTCTTCAGATGACAGAAAATCGCCAAAACAGGGTGCTCTGGATTTAGCGAACGTGACAGTAATTCTCATCTCCTATATCTGTTCTCATTGTCCCCTTTTGTTCTGCCGCTGTTCCATTTTCAAGCTTTATTTCTATCTTACCGTGTTACATTTTAATTTCCTTTCTTCTCGCTATTACAGTTTTGGTTACTTTCCATCTTGTTTGTACTTTTTATTTCATTTTGTCGGAAAAGTATTAAAACGACAACGGAATATATCTTACATTGTTGCGTGGACTCATAATTTGGAGGTCCTTTTTCTGCATCAGTAAATGGCTGCTCCGACATTCCGGATTTCTTTCAGCTCTAACCTGAAAGTCAGTCAGTTCATAGATTACATAAAACTATTCAAATGAGTATGTTTAGTAATATGCAACTCTAGAAAAGGCCATCGGTACTTAGTCTACAATTTTTGATCATGCGATCTCGACCTTAGAATGATGTGCTACAGTAAGAATAAGAGTAGTAAAAAAAACTTTGCACATCATTTTTCGTGACAGACAACCTAAAACGAGAAAGGGAGGGGGGGGGGTACAAACTTACTCTGAATTCGGTTGTATAATTTGTTCAAGTAGTGAGTATCTGACTAAATTCCTTAGAGGATTCCCCTAATACTGCATTTCTTATACTAGCGTGTTCTTTCCTAGTTGTACTACTCATTCGGTTACATAAATTCCTATCTAATAACTTACGCAATCTTTTAAGTCTAACTATTAGGTCATTTCTTGCTTTTATTCTGTTTTGCGTCCTTTTGAAACTGAAAAAGCTGTTTCAATTTTGTTTTGTTTGATGACCTACCAGCACGAGGACGCAAAACAGAAAAAAAAACAAAGAAATGGCCTTACTATCTAAACACATTTGTATGTTGTTGTTGGGGTTTTTTTTTTTTTTTCTTTCTTTCTTTTTTAAATGAATATTTCTGTTCTTATGAAGTATCGATACTTACTATACATTGAGTATCCTTCGTAACGCAGATCTAGAGGGGTTAGGGGGTTAGGAGCCCTTAAATTATGCGAAAAGTCCCTTTGATAGTTTGCTATGGACCGATAGGCAGAACCCCATACATGGACAAATACATAATACATACATATTCTTGATCCACACATGTGAATGCATATGCATCTGAAGGCATGATGTTTGTCGAAACATGATATATCCATTCAGTGTACATATACATATATTTATAAGTAAAATGTAAAATGTCATGATATATACGTGTCATACAGAATTATGCGAGTGGGTATTTATACTAATACTTTGAAAGCAAACAAGGCAAAATATAGCAATGTCGTATCTTACAAATACATGAAACATAGCAAGATCTTTTTTCATAAATTTTCTTGATTCAGCAAGGACATGTTGTACAATTACTTCACTATTTTGCATTCGAGAACACGTATGCATACTAACGTATTATCATATTTGAAACAATTTATATAATGTAGGACTTGTAGCTCGGAGTATCATTGGTATGAGTTATATCATGCAAGATACAAACATGCACATTAATCAATGATCTTTATAATGCATTTAAAAATCAACAAAACCCTACATGTAGAAATCAAGACAGAAAAGTAAAGTCTGAACACCTTACCCTCTTTATATTTTACTCCACACCTGTGCCTATTAGAATATAAGACCATCTACTCAAAATTCCCAGGTTTGACACACTCAAACGCACACGTTTACCATTGATTGTTTACCCATCTTACTCTATCTAAACATGGAATCTAAATACCCACTCTCTTTTCTCTCTACTATCTATTTGTACGTGCGCCTCAGTAGCATAACCGGATATCCTAGCCGGGTCAAGGGCTCTATTATATCCGAAGCTTTGTTTCAAATACACGTACCCATTGGGGGGGGGGGGGGGGGGGAGCATATCTATCACCCATTTTCGAGTGTATGACTTGAAGGTACGTCATTTCAAGATAGCCCCTCCTCCACATAGATAGGGGATCCCTTTTTCCTCCACCCTGGATCCCCGTATATATCCCAAATGTCAATTGAATTGTTTATATAAATATCGATTTCATTTCATCTCTTTCGTGTCTATACAACGTATATACACGACGTGTAACCATGCATTTGTATTATATTAATTTGTGAATTGCATGCAAAATGTAAAGTTGAAGTTCTTGAATTTTGTCAAAATATTTGTTCATGAATACCAAGGTATTTGTTATATATATTGTATATATAGCTAAATTATTACATAAATATTCAGGAAAAGTTTGATTTTTAATATTCTAAAAATTACTTGCAATTACATAAGTTTCTCTTGGTAAATTGATACAGTTTCTTATGTACTTTTTTTCAAAATTGGAAGAAAATATTTTTATGCCCAAGGAATAGTTTTTGGCGTGTCCGTTTGTGTGTCTGTCTGTTTGACTGTTTGTTTGTCCGCAAAAAAATTAACTTTGGTCATAACTTTTGAATGGTAAAGTGATAGGGCTTTCATGTTTTAAAAGGTTTATTTCTTGTGACATGACCTTTCCATTGATACCAACATTTTGACCTTGTAGCCTTGACTTTGGAATTTGGCCTACTTTTCAACAACTCTATCCTTGGCCATAAATCTAGAATGGTAGGTGAAAGGGTTTAAATCATATCTAACTTGTGTTTTCCTTGTGACTTGATTTACCCATTTGGAATATGACCTAAAGTACATTACAGCTGTTTTACTGACAAAGATGCTGACGGGGGCATTCTTGTTTCACAAGCACATATTGTTGGGGTTTTTTTTTATTTATGTGCTGAAATGCGATTGGACAAATGAAAGCTGCTTCATTTATACTGAACAAAACCTGTTTGTCCCCAAATAAAATTAATCAAGATTAACGTTCAACAAAGTAAGTACTTTCTGCATGCTGTACAATGTATGCATTATTCAAATATTAGTATATAATAAACATGTACTACGCATGCTAAATAAGTACTGTGTTCGAGTTGTTTTAAAATCAAAAGTGCTTCCTCCTTGGTTTATATCTCGACGAGGTCAACTGTTTCTGTCCTATTTCGTCGCGCTTAAAATTATCATGGGCGGATCTTGAGAATGTTCCTGGGGGTCCATCCCATCAGGTGGAAGGGGGAGGTCTATGATTTTGAGAAATAAAACACATTAATTAATTAATAGTAAAACACGTTTTTTGCTAATCCCAAGGAGGGGAGGAGGTGTCCCTAACACCGCGCTCTAGATCCGCGCTTGATTAATATATGAATGTATCCATTGTGACATTTTTCAATCTTTTCCCTTTGATGTTTCACATTCTTGAACAAATCGATGAAGTCTTATAGGTGGTATTATATTTATAACAAGTTGCACAGTTTGAAAGTAATCGAATACGGAAAAGTAGATGACATACATGGAAGAACAACTCTCGTATCGGGACAAGGCGAAGTCTGTATTTAAAAATTCTTTGTCACTAGCCGGTATCACAAAACTTCTTCCATTTTTTTTAGGATTTTGGGATTTTTCGTAACTTTTGACATTACGATCGCGTACTTAGAATTTCTGTTTAAACTTATATTGCCATATCTTGTTTCTGAGTTTATGATTTTAGAAATCATAATGTAGTATAATATTTTTTTTAACTTTTTAATTCAAAACGAAAGTTACGAAAATTTCTGAAATTCGTTAAATGAATGTTAGTGAAACTGTCCTCAGTATAATATCTTAAAAAGCTTGTAATTTCAAAATGTATTTATTCAATGCTGATGGACTATTGATCCTAGATGGTATCCTTTGACTAGTGCATTGCCTTGAAGTACATTTAATTTGGTAAATCATCTGTCATATACTTTGATATATTTTTTTCATATCTATTTCTTTATCTCGTTCATGTTTAGAATTTTAATCATCATATTCCATAATTTGGCTATATATATTTTAGCGAGAGCATCGTCTGATTCAATGATGATACATTATTCGTTAAATGCGCAAATGGTGCTCTACAATTATTACCATGGAAAACAAACTTCAATATTAATTATTTCGTCCACTTCTTTCATATTTCTGCTAAAGGACTGTTACATGTAGTTACCGATAATAGAAGTCGTTCTGCACTCACCACAGGGGCTACAGTACACAAAGAGTACAGAATAAATTAACCCCCCCCCCCATTTTAATACATACAGTAAGTGTACATTTGTATGTATTAAAGTGTGGGGCGGTGGGGGGGGGGTATTCTGTACTCTTTGTGTACTGTAGCTCCTGTGCACTCACTTGAAGACTTGTATATTTATCGAAAAAAATTGTAAATTCTAGATCGAGCTGTCCGATCAATTATTCTAATAGTACATGTAAGGTTACATAATCTCAGTTGCATATGATTTTAATAGTTAAAATTCGCACATTAACATGATATTAGCTGGTTCTTTGTCATAAATAAGGATTTCGCTCTTCGTATATCATTAATTACATGTAATAAATATGGATAACCTCTATTTCGGCCTCGAGCGTCATTGATGAGAAATTTACTCTTAAAATGCGCATACATTAGGCACTTTGATTTTATCAATGGAACAGATATTTCAATGTTGATACATGTAATAGAAAAATTATCCCAATATTGAAAATTTGAGCTGCATCTTGACAAATGAAATTATGTATGGTTTTCAAATGTTTTCTTTCACATATATTGAGCTCGTTTTGACAACACATAACTTTTACATGTATGAGTGTGTGAAAATAAGAATTAACAGAATTCACGAAGAAACAAAAAAAAAAAGACAAAAATCTTGGTGTGTATCAATCTAATTAAAATTCCTTAATTCAATAACCTTCTCTATCATGTCGTAATTGGTGTTTCTTGGATATTTTGCGTCTCTTGTCGTGCTATTCCATTTTGTGTTTTCGCAGTTGGTGCTTTGGTGGTGCGGCCGAGTATTGTTGGAGATCCCCTCTTTTGTTTGAAAGATTCTCTCATATTATAATAACATAATTATGAAAAATAGTAGAAGATTCTATAAAAAAAAATACGGAAAAATTATAATAATTCTTATAAAAATATACATATAAAAAACAAAGAATTCAATAACTATGACATTAATATTTTAAATTGAACTGGATATACCAACAGATCTTTCAAACCAAACCCCGATGATTCGATATTGCCGCCATCTTCTGAACCACCACTAACGTACTATTGTCTGCAAGACACTTTCTCCTATCCGGTAGTCGGTTACAATCAGGAAAATGTCGGACGAACATCATAGAAGTATCCACGAAACACCTGACAAACATCATGTAAATATACGTTCATTATGATTTCCCCCCTCCCACCCCTATACGAATCCAAAACAGTTTATTTTAAATCCATTAGACGGTTTTACTAACTCCTTTAACACTGTGTAGCATCACATGACTGAAGTTGGTGAAACCACGAACTCAAAATGGAGGCGTACCGCTCATTTGCAGGAAAGAAAACAGGTACTGTGATGCTTGTTTTGATTCAATTTGATCTTTTCATAGCCGATTTTCTCGTAAAAAAAATGATATTTTGATGATTCTTCGTTTGTCTATCGAGAAATGATTTTAGTTTTTACAAACATTCTGATAAAAGGAACATCGTGGTCGAAATATGTTTAATACAATGTTGTGGTGGTTTCCACGAACATATCTACAGCTTTTGTCACAATATTTGTAAAAACAACGGCGTTTTACCTACTAACGAGTTCATGATCGTAGAAGTTTCAGTTTAGACAAGGATATGGGCTGTGAAAAGATAAAACTCTATCAAAGCAATTATTGCAGTTCCAAATTTCTTTCATCCAACTGGGCTTTTTATTTATTCGTGGTTTCACCAACTCAAGTCACGTGATGCTACACAGTGTTTAACGTGACTTTGCGAGCGACATGCGCACTGAAAATTTTCTAACAGCCTTCTTCAACTTCCTGGTGGAAAGAAATGACAGAAGTCCTTAAACGAACAATCTTAGGTATGATCTTTATAATCATTATTTCAATAGCAACATTTAATCTGAATCATATAAATATTTGAAAAGAAACTTTCCGTAATTATTAAACATATTTTATCATTAATTCATTTGTAGGTCATGTAGTCTCTGTCTTAAAAGTAGTTCATCATCAAGTTTTCATCTTAGATTTATATACTTACGACCTATACTGATTGAAATATAAAATCTTGCCTTCTAATCTACTGAGCGATATATATTAATTCTTTCATTTGTGATTTGATTTTGAGGCTTTTTTTTAAAGTTCATGTTTACAAACAAGGTGCTTTCCAAATTACCGAGAATTTCAACTTTCGTTTTGATAATATGCAAACATGACGAATTATTAAACCTACAAGTGATACAGCATTTTGGATATTTGGTATTACATGTACCATATTTGTGAAAACACAAACTAGTGTAACTGGAAATTCCTTGGTTGATGACCTTTTAGTACATGTTGGTCCCCTGCACATGTGTTGTCAACATTTGTTTTAATCATTATAAGTTAAGTGGCATACATAAGGGACATAATCTTATCTACTATATTTGCACAAGTACTGTAATCAGGGACCAAATAAAGATACTTTTAAGGATTGATTTTAGGATAACATACATGTAAAAATGCCGAAGAGGACAGAATTATTATGTTCGAGAGATACTCCCGCGAACAAGGGACTATTTTGTTTACATCAACACGTGGATCTACAAGACTGGGTGGTTTTTACGGTGTACTTTTTCTAAACAGAGCCTACAGAAAGTTCTGATATCCACACCTCTAACATAGTTTTTTAAATATCTTAAGTTCTAAAAAAAATAAAAGGGTGCACGCCATATTATTTTTAACTTTGAATGTATACTTGATGAGAATTCTTTTTCTCTCATACCCGCGTATGTGTTACAGAGTAGGCCCATGAAATACAGCTACGTGAGCTACTTCTGTATCACATATCATGTGACAGCTGTATCACATATCACGTGACGCTATTGTTTCGATTGTTTATGCTATTGTGACGTCATGATTTCAGCCCGCAAAACAAACAAGCTAGCGGCGACGTCGCCATAAAGATTTTAAGATCGTTTTTCAATGTACTCTTGCGTTTTATTTCGAAAAGCCTTATATTCGTAGTTTATTCTTATAGAATAAACCATTTTAGGGGGCGCTGAATTCGAATATCGCAAAATTTTTGCGATTAGATCAACTTGACATTTTTTTCAAATTTCGTCCCTTTTCTTTCAGTTTTGTTTTGACCCTTAGATATGAGAGAAAAATACTCTTTCATGTTCTTCTATGAAAGATACATCGTTTCCACCCTTTTGCAAAACCCTCGGCAAGCCTCGGGTTTTACATGATTTTGAGACCCCTCGGGTGGAACCGATGTATCTTTCATAGAAGACCATGAAAGAGTCTTATAATATTAGGTAAGGATATCATGCATTGTTTCCTTTCCTAAAAAAAAGGGGGGGGGGGTAATTTCAACTTCATGCATGTACAGTGACGCATATATTCTTTCGTTGTGATTGTCTGCAGTGTATTTTCACATAGGTGTTTTCGATGTTTTGCTGAGAGTACTGCAACTGAGTCCTGCTGAAGATCCCCTTCTTTCATTTATTTCTATTATGTTTTAGTTTTATAAAGAGCCTTAAGAGATAGAGGACGATGGCATTTTCTGAAAGGAGTGAAGACCATTATCGTTTTTACCGCTACAGTACACTTTTAATGGATGTTGGCGGGGATACACTGCGACTAGTGGTTAAAAAATTCTGTCAAGGAAACAAACTCACGTTTCACGAATTCCTTTCCAAATATAAAGATGATTTATTCCATGGAAGAAAAACACAACACAAATGTACGAACTGCCCACACAAGCCGCCATTAAGTACTGGAGGAGCCTTTGATGACGATCAGTGGAAACAATTATATATTCCAGACACTAGTTATGGAAGTAGCGTAGATGTCGATTCTACCTCTAATTCACAACACGATAGTCCACAAAGATGGAAGGTAAACCCATCGGTTGAATTAGAGCATCTGGAAATCAATCTCATTGCAGACATTCTGCACAATGTACGACCTGTTCTTTTATTTTACCTACATGGTTTCATGCACCATTATGGACAGACCAATTTTGAATCTTTTCTTAACCACCATAAACATGCGCTCTACCATCATTACAGAGAAGAACAATGCTGTCTTTGTTCCCCGCAAACGAAAAAGAACAACGATATCAAGATATATGAAAAGCAATGGAATAACCTTTTTCGTAAATCTCCATCGTGCCCAAGCTGTTCAATGCCGGTGTGTTGTACCGTCTATTCCGCAAAATCTGTACAAGAAGAACAATTATCTATGAATGTTTTGAGCAAGGTTCTAACTCTAACAGTACCTGTATTTCAACTGATTAGCTCGATAATTAAGAAAAGACACACTATTTACGCTCATCCTAGGAACGATACCAAGATGGATGCGGAAACATTCAATCGTGAATGGCAACATCTGAGAGGACTGATCTTACAACTGATCGAGGAAATAAAACATCCCGAATTGAAAGATGAATGGGAAAACAGAATAGAAAACTTAAGCTCATTCATTCCAACGGATGAACAATATAATGAACTCTTGGATCGAGTAGAGGAAATGGAAAATTATGAAAATAAGATGTATCAGGTATTAGTGTCCTTTCTCTTTACATAAATATGCATTATTTAACATTTTGAAATTACAAAAAAAAATTATTGTTCCTTCTCAATTGTATTTTTGGTATGACAATGGGTTAACTTGACCGACAGGTGCGTGGCAACAATATCAAATTTTCAGACTGAAAGTTATGATCTATATGTTAAGAACCGGAAATGCACTAAAATATGCAGTATGTGTGCATCACATGACTAACAACCTTCAAGAATAGAATTATTAGGCTCTTTGACAATAACTTAAACAGGAAATATACAATATACATATAGTCTGTTCCTTTGGAAGTGAAATGGAACATTTCATGTATAAAGCATGGATAATGTTCAATTTTACTGTAAAAAGACGGAGTAACGACACTCTTATTTTTTTCATGGTTATTAATGTCATTAGATTACATATATCATTGCGACGATCAATAACTTTTCTCTATTTTCATAGGAATTGAATGAAGTGAAGAAAGGACAGAAACAGATTTTTGGAGAAGGTAAGAAACTCTCAATGGGTTATGAATTGGCAAAAATGTGGGGATGTAGGGGGTTTTTTTTTCAATGTTAAGTCAGCGAAAATTTTCGAATAATAATTCATGATCATATATGAATAAGGTATCCCAGGATCTTAAATGACGTTTATTTCATATTCCTCTTTTATATATAAGAGGTGTATCAGCATGTGTAGTATGCAGTTCAGATAAAGAACGAAACACCTTGGTTTTATCAATACAGCTAGAGAACAGCAGCCTGTTTCACAAATATACTTACGAACAATTTTGGGAATATTCGTAACTTTTGATAGTGCAATACTTCTTATAAACTAATAATCGCGATATTTTGTTTCTGAATTCTTATTTATTATGTAGAGATGATATATAATCTAAATCGAAAAACATTTTAAGCTTTTACTCGATGATGAAAGTTACGAAAATTCCTGAAATTTTTCGTAGGATTTTTTTTTTTGTTAAATTCCTAGTACTTGCATGCATTGTACTGATGTATATATGTAACCTAATTCATGGAATTCCAATAATGATGTTTTAAGGTATCAGATTTATAAAGAAAGAAATCATGTCCAAATTATTGAAATTATGTGTACAAATTCTTTCATATCTTTATATATAGGGTCATTTTAGAAGTTATCTCCCCTTGATAGACCGTACTTTAAAATATCAATTGTGAATGTTCAAAACGATGGACTTAGATTTTTCAGTGAAATTTGATAAATATTAGATTTCATTAAGTATGCTTTCATCCATATTTGAACCCCAATACTTTCTTGGAAAAATGGCTAAAAAGCTAAAAGGTAGTTTTTCTAAAGAGTTCAATGTAAACTCTGAAGGCTCATAATTTTCATAGGAACTAACATTAAAAAAAACCAATTGGTGACATTTTCTTACTTCATTTTTAACATCATATGTAATTATATTATAATAGTACGGAAGTGTTCCAACTCTTTACCTTCTTTTAAAGGTTTTTAAAACAATTTCAATGCACCAGCCACGTGTTTCGGGTAGTAAATCCTCATCAGGGATTCTTCCAGCCAATATGGTTTTCAGACAATGTCCAAAATCATTCCAGTAGCGCCCTCTAGTTTGATTTTTTTCCAAACCAGAAACGCCGAAGAAGACTGACTCTTAGTTTCCTCTGCGTCTGTCTGTATGTCCGTCTGTCAGTTTTTCAGTTTTCCGGACTTTTTTCTACGATGGATGGAGATATTCAGCTGAAATTTGATACGCAGCTTGGTTTTTGAATAGTTACAGAGCAAGTTTAACTTTCGTCACGCTTGAATTATTTTTCGAGGAGTTATGCCCCTTGATGACTTGAAAAATTCAGTTTTCCTGACTTTGTCAGTTTTCCGGAGTTTTATTTACGATGGATGGTGAAATTCAGGTAAAATTTGATACAGAACTTTGATTTGAGAAGTTACAGAGCAAGTTCAACTATCGTCATGCTTGACATATTTTGTGAGATGGCCCCATGATGACTTGCAAATTTCTCTTTTTTCATTTTTCGTGACTTTTTTCTGCAACAAATAGTAATATTCAGGTGAAATTTGATACGCATCTTAGTCTTGGATAGTTACAGAGTAAATTTGACTTTCGTCACGCTTGACCAATTATTCGAGGAGTTATGCCCTTGGATTTTTGCAAATTCAGTTTTCCGGACTTTTCTCTGTAACAAATAGAGATATTAAGGTGAAATTTAATACACAGCTTAGTCTTGGATAGTTACAGAGCAACTTTGACTTTCAGCACATTTGACCTATTTTTTGAGGAGTTACGCCCCTTGGTGACTTGCAAAATTAAAATTATGTTTTCCGGACTGTTTTGCAACAAATAAAGATATTCACGTGAAATTTCATACACAGCTTAGTCTTGGATAGTTACAGAGCAAGTTTGACTTTCATCACGTTTGACCTGTTTTTAGAGGAGTTTTGCCATGATTGGTGACTCGCAAAATTCTGTTTTCCGGTCTTTCTTTCTGCAACAAATAGAGATATTCACGTGAAATTTGAAACACAGCTTAGTCTTGGATAGTCACAGTGCACGTTTGGCTTTCATCACGCTTGACCTATTTTTGGAGGAATTTTGCCCCTTGATGACTTGCAAAATTCAGTTTTTGATCAGTTTTCCGGAATATATTCAGGTGAAATTTTGTTTACAGCTTAGTCTTGGATCGTGACAGAGCAAGTTTGATTTTCGTCACGCTTGACCCATTTTTCGAGGAGTTTTGCCTCTTGATGACTTGCAATATTCATGAATTGCAAAATTCAGTTTTCCAGACTTTTGCTTTGCAACAAATAGAGATGTTCCGGTGAAATTTGATACACACCTTAGTCTTGGATAGTAACAGAGTAAGTTTTACCTTGGGTCACGCATGACATTTTTGAAGAACGTCACCTACGTCACACTGAAATTAAACATAAATGGAAAACTCCCCATCTAAAACCATTTTCATTGACTGTCAGTGTACTATTGGTCGTACGGACATATTATATCTTACAATGTTATTTACGAGAGATCGAGATACAACATGTATATCCTCTTTATATGATAAGTCGATAGAGGAGATAAAACCTTAGTTTTCTTATTTCTGAAGTGAGCTGCATGCACAGTAAGTTTAAATTCATGTTTAATTGAATAGAGAAGAGTTCTAGGCAGAGTTGCAGGTTACAAATTTATGCCGGTAGGGTACATATATCGCTCAGCGATCATAACCTTATTTGATTGCAATTTATGCATTTTGCAGAGAGTACGCTGCTCCATTTCCTGTGGCTCGATTCTTTAGCATAGTATAATAACAATTATGTTCAAAATAGCATTATCCAGAGGGATGGTGCTAGGATGTTAACATCCTTTAATTTCGATGGTATTTTAATTTTAGAATACAAAACTCAATAAATGGATAAACAACTCACCTCTCATTATACACATCATTCCTTAATTAATAAACGGTGCGCGAATATTACAAAGCCATCTACAAAAAAAATCCGTTATCCCTTCGAACTTCTATGGTGTTGTGTTATTGTATCCGTCTGTTTATTTCTGTATGTCTTTCTGTCTATCTTTTTTCTCTCTTTTAAGAAAGTTCTATTTTCTAATAACTTGTAAGTTTATCAATTGTGATTTTTTATTCTGATTTAAGGTTTTGTGTTTGAGTTTCATTTACTAATGCAACATTTTAAAAGTCATTTTAATACGTTCAGAAATTTCTGAAAATTTAGAAAACCCTGTCTTTACGTAACGGTATTTTCTTTAAAGAGAGTTTTATAAAAAATGAACGAACTTATAAATCTGACAGATGCATCCTTTATATTTGGCAACTAAAGCAAGAATCATTAAATTTTCATGAAATTGATTCAGAGCGAATTTTTCTATTTAATTCAATATACAGAGAGTATGAGTATGAGTGAAAATATGTTGATGTTTCTTTTGTTCGAAATTGAATTTTATTCATTCATTCTTTTGATTCCTTTCAGTGACAAGAAAAAGGACAGATAATATGAGTAAGTTGAAATTTTCAGATAATATTTTTTCCTCTCTAAAATGAATTTGATTTCATTTTTTATTGTCATTATTATTTGATTTTAATTATATACTTTATTTTGGTTGTTTGGAGTTTTCTTTTTAACTAGTGCGAAAAAAAATGAAATGGAATAAATCGAAACGAAACAAATCGAAAGGAAACGAAACAAAACATAAACTTGAAAGAACGTGAGAAAAAAAACATAAAGGAAATGAAATTTATTGTTGATCTAAGGATCAATGATACCCCGACATATTTTACCTATAAGCAATGTATAGAAAGTTTGAAGGGGCACAATTCAACACAAAATTGAGGAACATGACTCTTTATTTGAACTAAACCTGTATTTCTCAATGTAAAGCTATCTCTAAGAAATAAATATATTCCCTGTGGTAGTTTTCATTTAAATTTCAAGCATGCACAAAATATTGATTTTTTTCCAAGTTTGAAGGGGCACTACTCATGAACCGTATTCAAACCTAACATGTAAGTTTTGGTATAATAGCTACATTCAAGAAATGAATTGGTTATCTGTAACGGTTTTCTTTCCAATGTCCAAAACCACAAAATTTTGAATTTTTCTAAGTTTCAAAGGGCATTTGAATTTTCCTAAGTTTCAAGGGGCATAACTCTGCACAAAATTGAGGGACATGACCTAAATTCAAACTTGACCTGTATTTCTTGATGTAAAAGCTATATGCAAGAAATGAATTGATTATCTGTAACGGTTTACCTATAAATGTCCGGAAACTACAAATTTTTGAATTTTCTTTTAAAGTTTCAAGGGGCATAACTCTGCACAAAATTGAGGGACATGATCCATATTCAAAATTGACCTGTATTTCCTGGTGTAAAAGCTATATATGCAAGAAATGAATGGATTATCTGTAATAATTTTGATTTAAATGTCCGGAAACCACAGGTGGGACGGACGCACGCACGGATGTACGCACGCACGGATGTACGCATGCACGGACGGACAAGTGCAACACTATATACCCCCACCATTATATGGCGGGGGTATAAAAATGCCGATAACAAACTATTGCCTTTATCCATCAGTTCTAATGGTTAACCGTGAATATATTCCAGTAGAATAAAGGGGAGAGAATAAATAACCACATTATGATACCGTACAATTTCTTTTATACTATTAATGGTAGGCCATTTATATTTCATACACGCATTCACCATAAAGAGTTCTGCATTTTGGTACCATGACTTTGACCTTGTGACCTTGACCTTTACCCTATACAATATTTTAGGTTTAGTTTTGAAAGCAGATTCCTTTCATTCATACAAACATTTTCCATACAGCATTTTGTTACCATGACTTTTGTCCTGTACTCCATATAACATTTTAGATTAAGAAGTTTTGAAAGCAGGTTTCTTTAATACTCTCACTGATAGGTCTTAGATATTTTATACAAACATTCATCACAAAGAGTACTACAGCTTTATTATCAGGACTTTTGACCTTGTGACTTCGACCGTGACTATAGGCCTACATTGCATAATCGATTAAAAAAATTTAGAGGCAGATTTCTTGTATACTGTAAATGGTAGTTCATTCACATTTCACGATAAATTCCGTTATTATACAGGACTCTGTATCATTCGATAGTGCTTGTCCTTCGTGCTTGTATGGTGATGTGTTTTTTTCTACGTCTGGTTGTCCGTTTTTTGTTTTTTTTTTTCACCTGATTTCCCTATAAGGTATCTCCTCCCAACCTTTGTTTTGTTTTAAATGACAAATATGGAAAATTACCATATCCCAATACATAGTACAAAATCGATAATTCAGAAAATCTTAATCCGAAGGCATACAAAATCAGGATAAAACAAGAACCAAAGCAAACAAAGAAAAACCATTTAAAAAGAAGCGAAGTCCCAAAATGGGAGTGAGATCAGGTGCCCAGGAAGAGTAAGCATCTCCTGCTTGCATGCAACACCCGTCACTTCAATTTGGTAGAATTGTCACATCCGGTTACTTCAATTTCGGAAGATACAAGTATATTCGGTGGTTGGATGGTTCATATGGTCTAAGACAGAATATCATCGACCATTGTGGAGAGTGGGACATCATAGTGTATGACGAGTTCCCCATATCGACCTTAGAACAAACCCACAAGAAAGTGATTCATAAATGACATCAGACAAAAACTACAAACCACAAAAAATGCAAGACAAAAAGCACTAGATCATCATACAAGACAATCGAACGGGTTCCAACTCTATACCGTCTTGAAGAAAATTCCAAACCAATTCGAAACAGACGCACATCAAACATTAATAACTACACATAAAAGGAAGGAGACCAATGTGCACCCGGCGCCGACTTTGGACGGCCATCTGCAATAAGCATATTGTGTGGTTATCCGGGTTACGTGCGCACAACCCTCCCACTTATCCCGATACACAGAGGTATCCATAGACGCACAATAGCTGTATCAACATAAAACTTCTCACTGTAAAAGGATCTAAAACATTCAATGGCATGTGTATAACAGTCTGTGCTCTGCTGGCTGAAGCGAGCTCAAGGTCAATCACCCGAGAAGTCTGACCAACTTTCAGATAGGACAGAGAATAAGGACCCAGTCTTCTCTGGCGAGATTTAAACAAGGCCCGTCATGGAGTCCTGTCGTCACGGTTGGCTAGTGTGCAACGTTGGGAAAGACACTGGTACAATATTGTAGATTGGTCCCGTGCCATGCCCAGTGATCTTTTGATGACGTTGGGATCATATCCTCGGTAAAACAGGCGAACGACAATTTTCTTACATCTGTGGTTGAAGTTCGAGCTGCCTTTGATCCTTCTGATTTTGTTTACTAAGTCACCGTAAAATGAAGGTTATGAAATTCCCAATTATACATACTCTAATGGTGGAGTTGTCCAAAATTTTGAAAGAAGTTCACAATATTTCTTGTAAAATTTCCAAAAAGAATTTACAAGTTTATGGTATGGAAATCTTTGATTGATAAGTTTTTTGTAATTCGTCTACTTTTGTCATGGAAGTCCGAAGCATGGGAGGAAGCTCTAGCGTATCTGATGAGCTGAGAGATGTAAATGCCGTAGGATGGAAACCTTGGAAAATCGCCATCAAGCAAAGGAAAATTAACTATGTTGAAGCCAAAATCTTCTCTTTTGTCGTATATGTCTGAATTTGTCTGAAATTCTCCGTTATTGATTTTGATATCAAGATCCAAAAATGGTGTAGCTTTATCATCTGTGTTTGCTTTATTCAATGTTAACTCTGGGGGATAAATTTGATTTTTGTAATGGTCAAAATGTGGGTTATCAATATTCAAAATATCATCAAGATACCTAGAGGTGCCGTTGAAACATTTCAAGTGGTCAAATTTCTTGAGCTTTTGCAGATTTTGCATGAATTCCTTTTCGGGGAGGGTGGTGTAAATTTTTCTGGCCTAAAATGATGCTTATGAGTTTAAAGACGTTAAACATTCACCAAGTATCACTTTGTTTCGGCACTTTAGCCAACAGGGGATGCTTACTCCTCCCGGGCACCTGGTCCCACCTCTGGCTTGCTAGGGGTCCGTCGATGCTCAATTTGGTGCTCTATTGTGAGTGCTGTTGAGATTATCGTCAGGATCTTCTTTAACTCATTTACTTGAAATACATCCCCGTCACCAAGTTCGATATTTTGTCTAAAAATAATGTGTATTCCCTTGAAGGTCAATGTCCCAAACCCAAGTTTTTTTTCTTCCACATGAAATGAAGGTCATGTTTTTAATTAATGTCCCTTGAAGACCAGTGTCCCAAGCCCAAGTTTTTTTCTTCCACATGAGAAAAGGTTAGTTTTGAATTTCGCTTTTATAAAAAAAAATAGATTTCCTTTATTTTGGCTGCTGCTTCTACTGGTGATACATTATTTATAAATCCCCACATGGTGCACTGAAATTATTACTGTAACAACAGAACATATATTCAAATAATTATTATAATTTCTTGTTTACCTATTCATTGTGATTTCTTATTTATTTGACATTCACTCACTAATTTTATGATAACGAGATCCGCTCTGCAGACTGAGATAACTCTTGAGGTTAAATGATATGGCTTACCATAATCGTGACTTTAATACCGTTTATATGATTCTGCTGTCACAAGACGGACTCAGGTTTGGTATTGGACCCATCTAGTACAAACACATTCTTAAGAATTATACTCTTTCTGACTGTGACGACAGGACTCCATGACGAACCCTGTCCAAACCTCTATATAGTACCGACTACCTGTCCTCTCTGAATGTTGGTCGGACCTCTCTAAAGCCGGCAGAGCACGGACTGTATTTCGTGCGCCCTCTATGTTATATCATTTTACATATCCATCTGTGTTGTTCGGACTGCTTCGTACATGTCGTCTTGTTTGTATGGTCATCTAACAATGAGTAGGCAATTTAACACCACTATTGTGCGTCTTTCAGACATCTTTATAACCAGAAAAGTGGACGGGTTGTGCGCACGTAATCCGGATAACCACACCATTTGTCGTAACAGATTGCTGTCCTAATTCAGCACCATTAAATTGGTCTCGATTTTTTATGTACAGTAGTACTTAGGCAATAACTAGCTTCTGACGTGAAGTTTGCAGACGGTAAATGCTGATTTTACGGTTGCATTAATTTTTTTCTGGTTTGCATTAGCGGAGCCAGAAAAACGGACGTTTGCACCTTGAAATAAGCATTTACCGTTCGCAAACATAACGTCAGTATCTAGTTATTCCTTGTCAATTATATTTTTGTGACTATAAAGCGAAATGTGACGTAAGCCACGTTAAAGCCTGGTACATGTATGTTCTCGTTTTACAGCCGTAACTATAAGGAACACACGACCAATGAAATTCGACGTTATATATAGCGAAATTGCATTAGAATTTGTGTTTGATGTTTCTGTTTTGTTTTTGATGATTTTTGTTCCTTTAGCGTCTCTTGCTACAGAATACAAATCATACAAATCATGGACATGTAGCGACCTGTGCAGTGCCTTGTCCTTCCTCTTGGACAACATTTATGTAAGATTTGGTGAGAATCTCTACAACCAGGTTGTAGGGATTCCTATGGGTACAAATTTTGCGCCCTCTTGTTGCAGATTTATTTTTATACACATATGAAAAAGAATTTATTCAAAATCTTCAAAAGCAAAGAAAACATGATGATGTGAAATGCTTCATTGGTACCTCTAGGTACCTGGATGATATTCTGACTATCGATAATCCTGTTTTTGAAAAGTATAAAGATGTTATTTATCCACAAGAATTGACTCTAAACAAGGCAAACTTTACAGACACTGAAACACCATTTTTGGATCTAAATATCAAAATTGTCAATGGAGACATTCATACAAGTGTATATGACAAACGAGATGATTTTGGATTCAACATAGTAAATTTCCCCTGACTTGACGGTGATGTCCCTAGAATACCGTCATACGGTATCTACATTTCACAGCTCATCCGGTGTGCTAGAGCATGTACTGATGTTTTTGATTTTCATAATAGAAATCTACAAATTACAAAGAAACTGTTAGGTCAAGGTTTTCGCTTTCACAAACTAGTAAAGACTTTCTGGAAATTTTACAAAAATTATGATCAACTTCTTTTGAAATTCGGACCCATACAAGCAACGGAGTATATTACTTTAGGTATTTCACAACCTGCATTTTATGGTGACATAATTAACAAAATAAGAAGGATCAAAGGTAGACAGCATATGTATCGAAAATGCGTCAGAGTCATCAAACGCCTTTTATACCGTGGATATGATCCTAATGTCACCAGACGGACACTAAGCTTGGTACTTGACCAATATACAGTCTTGTAAAAGCGCATTCTTAAGACTTGCACTCTGACTGACTGTGACGACGGGACTCCATGACGGGCCCTGTCCAAACCTCCTTAGAGAAGACAGGGCCCCGACCACCTGTTCTCTCTGAATGTCAGTCGGACTCCTCGGGTGATAACATATATGAGCTCGCTACAGCCGGCAGAGCACGGACTGTATTACGCACGTCCTCTTTTTATATCCATTTACATATTCGTCTGTGTTGCTTGGACCCCTGTGTTTTACGGTCTTGTTTGTGTGTGGTCATCTAACAGTGAAGAGGTTGTTTTACACCATAATTGTGCGTTCTTCGAGACCTCTGGGAAACCGGAATAGTGGGAGGGTTGTGCGCACGTAATCCAGGATAACCACACCGTCTGCTATTTACGTGGCAGATGGCCGTCCTAAGTCGGCACCGGCTGCCCATTGGTCTCGTTGGTTTATGTGTAGTCTTTTATGTTTCATGTTTCTATGTTGTAAGTTGGTGTTCCTTGTCCCTTTTGCGTCTCTTTCTGTGGGTGTCTGTTCTGTGTTTTTTGCATGGGTGTTTTGGGATTTTGCTGTGGGTGCTGCAACTTGGTGTTGTTGGAGATCCCCTCCTTTCCTTGCTGTACATGTGTATTCTGTGATTTTACCAGTGCAGAATTTACCAATCGCCACTAATTTAGCTTAGTTAACATATCATGAGAAAATTGAGGTCAAATATTAATTGTTTTCCGATGCCATGTACATTTCGGGTCAAATTGGAGGCCCCGGTGTGTGTACTTTGCTAAATTATGTGGGGTTTGACAGTAAGTGTTTTGGATATTTTCCCTGACATGGACGTCATAGCACTTTCTATACAGACAACTGCAGACAGTGCAGGTATTTTATTTTCGTGCGTGAACATCGACGGCGGGCGCGGCTAGCCAAACATGGGATGCTTACTCCTCCCGGGCACCTGGCCCCCCTCTAGACTGTTAGGGGTCCGTCGATGCTCAATTTGGTACTCTGTTGTGAGTGCTGTTGAGATTATCGTCAGGATATTCCTTAATTCAATCATGATCTGCCAATTATTGCGTGAAAATCTTTCTTAAGTCTTCTTCTATAACGGGAATATTTTGGTATCATGCATCATTCTATGTATTTTCATATCTCGGTCTTGAACTATCATTGAGATCGGCTCGGAAACTCCACTTTCTCTTAGGGTTGATATTTATTACATAGATACTGAGTTTTTTAAAACGTTTTAAACGTTATCTTTGCATTTGGATCTTATTTAATGAATTTTGTTAGAGTCGCATAAGTTTTGCATTTCTCACAAAAAAAAATCAATTTGGAATGTTGTTTGAAAGTAGGACATTCGTGTCGTTCCGAAACATCTAAAATCGAAACCTGAGATAACATAATTTTGTCGGAGCACAGGTACTTGGAAATTCTTTTAGATATAGTCCCCGATCCAAAAGGGTGTTTGTCCCCCGGGGGATTTTCAGACATACCTCATTGCACAGAGCTTCACCTTACAAACATTCTAAGCGATATTTGCACTCTGTCAGTTGGGGCGTTTAGGAGTAACGGACGTTTAGATAACGTCAATTGACGTTACGTAGAGCTATTCTGTTAAATCATGTTTCGTCTAATATCTTGACTGATATTTATCATATAAAAGTGAAATTGGTCTCAAATGAAAGCTTATAAAATTTTCTTTCACTTGGCATATACTTATGCAAATTATCTTATTTGCATGCTCATGAATATTTATGAGTTTGTTGAGAATGTTGGTAATATCTGTTACTTTTCTTATTATTGTTTCTTTTAGTGTTGCTACTATTGATATAAGAGAATTGTTATATAAACTAAAATAAAGTATGGACTATAACAAAGCGATTGATATATAATACACCCCCACAGTCCTTATAGTATAGGTGTTATGTCCCCTTACACATAAATATGTTTAATTACTAAAGCTAATCTGTTAGGGAATGTTTCACCTAATCAAAAAATAAATTTTATCTCAAATGAATGCTGATGAAATTTTCTTTCATTTGATGTCTATCATGCAAATTGTTTAATTTGCATACTCATGGATATTAATGAGTTTGTTGAAAATATTGGTAATTTTCGTTACATTTCTAAGTATTGTTTCTTTTATTAGAGTTGCTTCTATTGGTAAACGAGACTTTTAATATAAACCAGCATATAATATACACTTTGCAAAGCGATTGGTATATGGTATACACCTATAGCTCTTATAGTCTAGGAGTTATGTTCCCATAGAGATAATACCATTTTTTCTTAGCAGTATTTCTGCTAGGTTGATCTATAAACAATCATGTATCTGTTACTCAGATCATGAAAAATAATACAAAATGATAAATGTATTTGTCTTATAGAGCTTCTACAACATTAACGAATCAAAAAACGTCACATATGCATGTACATGAACATATAATACATAACGATGCTGGGGATATGTATGGCTTGTTTTTTTTTAAAAACTGTACTCACAAGACTTTTATTCACAGTCCCATCGTCATCAAATATCACATCAATGAGATTATATCAATTCAACATCATCTTCATCCTCATCATCATCTGATATGTTATCGTCAGTTTCAGAGGAGATCCCCTCCTTTGTTTCAGAGGCACATATTATATCAATAAGCTCCTCTGGTATGATGACCCCCACTTGTCCATTCAAATTCTATCCCATTCTCTCCTTCTTTCCACCCACTCTCTCGAATATCAGGAAGGTCAGGTCTGTTGTCTATAGCGTGAAGCCAAATGTAGGTCTGGTAGTTGACTCTGTGTGAATGCATTTTTGATGCTATTGAATTTGAAGACGATTAACATTTGAACCACTTGGTAAGTGTCACTGCTGGTGGACCAGGAGTCCCCGAGGGCAAATGAAGCCAAGTTCGATCATCTTCGGTTGATCGTCTGTCTCTTCAACCATTCGAAATCTTCTGTTATCCAAAAAGCTTAAAATTTCTATAACGTGGGTCCTGTAGCATCATATCCCACCCATCCTGCTACGTTTTCATTACATTTTTGGACATAATATTTTTCAAACTCTTTGGCCATATTTCATTGTTTAGATTGAGGATCACTGACGAGGGTTAAGTACCCGAAACGTTCATGCCTGGTCCATGCTGAAATTTTATCTGTTCTTAAATGATGCTATTGAATTTGAAGACCTTTAACATTCCAAAGAACCCCTACACGGTGAAAAGAGACTCATATCTATGCTGTTGTAGGAATTTAGAATGTTACCATGCCCTTGGTTCTTTTTGCAAAAACAATCGTATCTCAGTTTGTTGATTTACTTGTACTTGAGCTTCCCATACATTGCACATACAAATTCTTCCACCTTTTCAAGCATTTCTTCGCTATAAACATGTTCTTGGCCAAGTCTTGATACAACAGATACGAAATTTGGATTCTTTTCAAGATCTTTAAGGAGTGCAATTTTGCCCTTTCAAACAAAATCACTGGTTGTATCACAGTTAGAGCATGGTAGGCTGAAAGTATTGACAGATTTGTGTACACATATGTTGCACTAGATCTTGAACACTAAAAAGACGACGCTTGTTGCCAACGCCAGTATGAAACAATGCAGGTCTATTAATCTGGCTAGAGAAATGCATGAGTAGAACTAAAACATATGTGTCTGGTGACCTCACAAGTATTGTTGTAATGTCTGGCTCTGTATCTCGACATGAACACTATGGAGAATGATTCGAGTGTCAGCCTCCTCTTGTGAGGAGTAAAGGGAATCTACTTGAAATACTTGAACTGTTCTGCCATCAGGACTTGTTAGTCTGTAGCATATTTCACCCAAGACAAAATGAAAGAATCTGCCATAAAGAGTTGGGGCACATTTAGCAGTTTTCTGTTGATCTAAAAGCAAATTGAGCAGCTGGGTTTTGTTATCATCATTACCCATAAAACCCTTCCAACCCTTTGGAGTTCTAGTCTTTGGACCCAAAATCAAAAATATGGATGCTGAGCTCCTTCGCTTCCGTTCAAATGATTTGATTAAGTTCTGACTGTAGGTGTCAGTCACAAATCTTAGGATGATAATGGAAAACTGATTCAGCCAAGGATTCAAAATCATCGGGAATAGCTGTGAGACTTTGAAGAAAAGCATTCCCATCGAAAATGTCTACAACATCTGTATTTGGCCGTGTGAGTCGTGTATCTGCGGATGATTCAATATAGTGTAACAGTTTTGCCTTGTCGGTCTTTACTGGCATTCCGTTTGATGTAGCCAAAGACCAAAGAACAAGATATCCCGCTATGCTTCAATCTGAGTCATTTTATTCCTTGAACTTTTGACGATCTTTGTAACTTACGCAGTAGCAAAGATTTTCAATTTATTCCGCTTTATTGGGCTGTGGGAAGGGAATGTCTGCTCTTTAAGCCTATCCTTTATGAATTCTTCCATTTTAGCTTTTCCAATATTTTGAACATTAAGCAGATCTTCGGCAGCATCTGAATTTGCTGGGACACCAGAAGATAGGGAATATAGATCCTGCGATGTACTCTCAATTCAAATGGATTTGTGAATGAGCATATTGCTTCAATAACTTTCTTGACATTGGTCTCGCCCTCTCCAACTTGGGATTGACGTATTTCTATGTGTGATGAAGATTCCTCTGTGACCATATCTGTCATATCTAGCAACGTTTATACGTACGTAGCTCTAAAGTGTCTAGTTGTGCACCATCAGTTGATCGTTTCTTCAACGCATTCTAAATTTCTGTTATCAAAATTTCTTGAAATTTCTAAAAAGTGGGTCCTGTAGCATCATATCCCACCAATCCTTCTACGTCTTTCGGTACACATTTTCGACCTAGTAACTTTCATACTTTTTGGCATATTACATTGCTTAGACTTAGGATCACTGATGAGGGTTAAGTAACCGAAACGTGCATGTCTGGTCCACATTGCCAATTCATCTGTTCTTAAATTATGCTATTCAATTCGAAGACGTTTACATCTATAGTAAGCAGCATAATTGCGACTGAAATCAATAATACCCCCTTGACACTTAGCATTTTTGTTGATAGTCTGTTCAATTGCGATATCTACTGGATTTCTGCATTTTGGAACAGTTGATCTTGAAACGCTAAATCCATTGCTTTGCAATAATTCTGAAGCTCCAGGGCTAGTTTCTGACAAATTCAGGAGACTTACCAAATAAGCAGGAATGTATCTTGCATAGTTGTTGTTGTCAAAAAGCGAAAAACATTGGACAGAGAGCATACAAAGCTGCTACATGTAAATCTTAATCATTGTCCTTGGTTGCTTTGATACGTGTCAACACCAAATTGATGAAATTGATGTAATGAAGCCAGAATTGCGCTGTTTTCCCAAAATCTCCACAGTGAATCGACTATTTGAATGCACTGTATTGCTCAAAGTATGCAAGAAACTCATCCGATTCAAGCAATGACTAAAAGTCGACATCCGATGGTTCTTCTGCAAGGAACTGTATCAAATTTTGAACATCATCTGAGATAGTATTTTTTCCATCACTTTTGTCATTCGCATTGTCAAATTGTCGTGATAAAAGCCGTTCGATGCCTTCCGCAAAGAGCTTATGTATTCTTAGTGCTCTGTTATAATGTTTGCCGGACATTACTTTCTCCAATGACCCACTGACACACTTTTCCGGCTTCAATGATGATTTTAGTGAACCCACTTCCTTTCAACATCTTACCCAACGCACCAAAGAGTGAGCATATTGTATGGAATACACCCATTCCCCGAGGGCACATGTAGCCAAGTTCGATCAATTACGGTTGGTCGTTTCTTCAAACGCATTTGAAAATTTCTGTTCACAATTTTTTATCAAATTTCTAAAACATGGCTCCTGGAAAATCATATCTCAGCCATCTTGCTACGTCTTTTGGTATATTTAGAGCATAATTTTCACACATGTTTGGAACTATTACATTGTTTAGATTAAGGATCACTGAGGAGGGTAAAATACCCGAAACGTGCATGTCTGGTCAATGCCGTAAATTTTTCTGCTCTGAAGTGATGCTAATGAATTTGAAGACGTTACACATTTGATCGAACCTTCATAAAATGAGCTTGACCTACTTTTTCCGCTTGAGTGATTTTGCCTTTAAAAGCCAATATTGAGCAAAGTATAAGTGCTACATGTACCAAATTTGCATATCGGCTGTATCTTTGATCAAACTTTCATAAATGAACTTGACCTACTTTTTCCTCTTGAATGATTATGCCTTTAAAAGCCAATATACACGTATTTATAAATATGTCTGAATTGAATTTTGCTGCCACGAGGTGAGCTTTGCGATCTGTGATTACCTGATGTTTTGCTCATTCTTTAGAAAGCTTTACTGAAATAATAATGCTTTTTTTTCCTGTAGAGCTGACAAAAGGTCGAATTGAGGAACATCTGAACGGACTGAGAGTACACACAGATTACATAGAAAAAGGGAAAAGAAAACTTGGAGAGAATGGTATTCTGATATTCACAGGAATCAGCGGAGAAGGCAAAACATGGCATTGTCTCGAGGTCCTTTCGACATTGTCGAACCAAGATGTCGTTCAGCTAGATAGCATGCGTTTAGACATTTCAGAATGGGATACTTACGTTGGAGCGGATCGGAAAAACATCGTGGTATGGATTGATGATCTTAAGGCAGCATCAGTACAAAATCAAAAACCATTCTTTGAGCGCGTTCAACATCAATTATCTAAACGAGATGAAAACATTTGCATAGTCATATCAGTTACGAATATAGAACTTGAAAGAATTACTGAATATAGGATGAATTTATTCAAAGAATGTTTTATTGTAAGATTAGGTACTAAAAACAGCAGAGAAGGCTTCGAATGGAGGCAACAATTGTTGATAGAATTCATACGCCTAGGTATTTCAAAGCCGGAATTTCATGAACGATATGTTCCAGTGGCTATTGTTGAAAATGTGAATGAGGAGAGTTTAAACCACGAGCCGTTCAAAATAAGCGTTCCCACTATAAAAAAGATAGCTAATATCAATACAGAAATCGGATTTCCCGAATGTTGCAGACGGTTTTGCTCTGATCCCGACCTTTTCAGGCAGGGAGAACGATTTTTCTCATTCCCTTCTGAATCAACAAAGAATCTCTTTATAGAAATGGCTAATAGTAATGATGAAAATGTTCGGAGAAAGCTTCTTGTTATTTGTTTGGTTCTTCTGTTTCCGTCCATCGATCCCCAAGATTGCTTAAATAACAATATATCAAAATCTCTTCATAATATTCTAGATGTAAGTTTGTCAGGTAAAAAAGCAATTCAAAGAGCTTTAAATGGCCTATTATCATCATACTTGGTTCAAGACTCTGGTAAAGAAATACGATTTCAACATGACTCCTTACGATTTGCTGTTGCAATAGCTTTATGCGAGTTTGATAGGGACGCAGTTGAACTTTTCATATTGAATGGCCCTTTGGATCTCACCCTCAACTTGTGTAACTTAAAGGCAGATTTCCAACTTGGCAATCAATCTTCATCCTCCTCATTTCAGGTCGACAGGGATCTCATTTTCCATCGCCTTGTCCACGAAATGACACATAATGAATATAGGCATTCAATCAGACAAATATTCTGGTATGTAGGTACAGATAACCAAGCTCTATGGACCGGTTTCATGAAATATGTGGCAGAAAAGAATCCCATAGACAAACGAATCATAGAAAAAATTATTAAACTCAATATTTCTAATCCCGCGAATGCATTTGGTACTGAGGAAACATTAACGGGAGCACAAAATTATGCAATTATGTTTAAAATGTTCCTTTTGCGAATGATACCAAATGTTGATTTGCTATACCTATTCATACTAGTACTATTTATAGATATAAGCAATTATGGCTTTCCATCTGAGCTTATCTTCAAAGTCTTATGTATGGTCACCACAGAATACCGCACGGTACTACATATATGCAGTGAGAGGCTTTATGTAAATCATTTTAGTATTTTACATGAAGGTGTTATATATCAAGCGGAAAAAGATGTTAAGGAGCTGATAGATTTTTTTGATATTCCTTGTAGGAAAAATATAGTGGTTTCACTATATGATCTAGCAGAAAATGTACCCTTGGCCTATCAAATTCGAGAGTTATATTTGCAGTTCGCCACTTCTTTACCTCCTGATGTTTATGCAGCTTTCAGTGGTTCTATAATGAATGGACTTTGTATCCTACAGAATGTTTCGGGAAGCACCAAAGAATTGCTTAAGTTGTCCGTTTTGAATAAATACATAGTTCGAGCAATTGAAGATAAGAATTTACGACTTTTGAAAGCCCTTTCCTTGGTCATAATGCAAAGCCAAGAGTTCAAAACCAAGCTTATAGAAAAAGCATCTATTCCAACATTTTCATCTTACCATGTATCTGAGGTTGTAAGGATACACATTGAAGACGGCAATGTAAGAACTGGTTTACTGAAATTTACATGCAAAGACATAAAGATACTACAAATGCTTGCTTTTTCAGACTACGACTTACTTGGCTTACTTAAAGGGAGATTTCTTAAAAAAGAATTCTCGTTCAATCACATTTGCACTTCATTTCCTTTATTGCGGTTAACACAATTTGATGAAAATGAATGTTGCAGAGTAGAGCAATGTTTCCCTGTTATAGGTGTTCCTAAACAAACCCATGTAGATTGTTGTATAGTCATGACAGAAAAAGCAAGCGTACGATCAACAATGTTGAACATATCGCCTTCTTTCCTCTTTTCTATTTGCAATTATCATTTTGCTGATCTTATTTTCATTGAAGCTTTCTCCAATGATTCCTTGGACTTTTTTAAAGCAGTCGATGAAATGGAAGTCAGCAGAATATCAATGTTCTCATTTTTTACGGGAAGACTTCAAAAACACATTGACGAAATATTTCAAGAAGCTTGTGAAGTTGGATCTCATTTAATGATTCGTCATATTTTAGAGGAAGAATTCGATATCATGGACGAAACATTATCAAATGGGCTCATGACGTCCTGTCTAAAAGGTCACTCACTAGTCGTAGAAAAAATTCTTTCATGGAAACCTGGTATGATATCACATAAATGTCTTAGCGATTGTATACAGACAACAATAGAGAATAGTCATAGTCAAACCATGGCCTATATTCTGACTAGTGAGCAAGTCACTTCGTACCTTAGGGATGGTTCAGCTAAAGGGGATGACATACTATACTGCAACATTCGGGAAGCAATACGAAAATGTGATGAAAAATATTTGTCAAGAATATTGTCGTCTTTTCTGTCAAAGAAAACAATCACTGGCATTGTTCTTGTAATAAACGAAAGATATCCAAATCCAATGTGAAGTAAAATTGGAGAGTTAATCATACCACGATCCACGTTCATGAACATTTATTAGAAATATAAATCATGTACATGTATATACCACAAACTACGGCTCTAATTTGTCTAAAATTCAAATTCCTCAGAAATACGTACACCAAATATGTTGTCGATTTCTGAATTAATACAAACCTCAACAACGATGCATTTTCCATTTTACCACCGCTTTCAAAAGGCTGTACTGTTGCAGTAGAATTAGATGCTTTGTTTTTCTTTCAGCAGATTTTATGTAAGATCCGAATGCTTTTTGAGATGTTTTCTGATTCTATTAATACAGCTGGCAGTTTAAATCTAGTGTGAAACAACACAATTTTAAAAACATCAAATTTTGCCATTCTTATATATTATCATTTTTAGCTAACTATGTATTTCATACTATTTTTTGTTATTTCAAATTCAATTCAGATTGTAAATATAAAAGTGAAGGGATACTAGTATCAAATACCAAATATACCGAAGTCAGATATACTAGACCTTAAAAAAGCAATGTAAAGTATGCACGTAAAATGCATTCAATTAAGATTTAATTATCCTGATAATATATCCCTGTTGTACATCATGATTATAATTCAATTCCATGCCTGTATTGAATTAAGTTTCCCCTTTTTAAATGCCACTTCTTATATTTTCAAAGCAATACTCATCAATGCAATGTGATAAAAATAAATCTTTAAAAACATATAACAAGTGTTGAAATTCTTTTGCGTACTCGCAGGTTTTAGCCATGTTATACCAATGTTGTTCAAAAAGCACTTCAATTTTCTTGCTTTTGGTAGACTTTACAGACAGTGAAATAGTACAATCATTCTTCTCGTGTGATTTATTCATGTATAATGTACAAATCGAGAAGTTATCAAAAGCAAACAGTTGAGATGATTATCTGATGCATAGACATAACTCAATCAAAGTACATGTACATGCAATGTATAGGACAAAGAAGGGAATCTCCAACAACACTAGGTTGTAGCACCCACAGCAAAATCCCAAAACAGCCAATGCAAAACACAGAGCAGACACGCACGGAAAGAGACGTTAAATGGACAAGAAAAGAAAGGAGGGGATCTCCAACAAGACCCTGTTGCAGCACCAACAGCAAAACATCCGATGCGAAAACACTAAAGACGAGCATACCAAGAGAGGGAAATGAGACACACGACATATAAACATGAAACACAAAAGACTACACACAAATCAACGAGACCAATGTGTAACCGGTGCCGACTTTGGACGACCATTTGCCCCGCAAGTAAAACAAAATGGTGTGGTTATCCTAGATTACGTGCGCACAACCCTCTCACTTCTCCAATTACCCAGAGGTCTCGAAGAACGTACAAGTGTGGTGTAAAACAACATCCTCACTGTTAGATGATCACACACAAACAAGACCGCAAATCGCAGGGCCCAACAACACAGATGAATATGTAAATGGATATAAAGTAAGGGCATACGTACATGTTATACAGTCCGTGCTATGCCAGCTGTAGCCAGCTCATGTATATAATCGCGCGAGGAGTCCGACTGACATTCAGAGAGGACAGGTGGTCGGGCCCTCTTTTTTCTAAAGAGGTTTGGATAGGGCCCGCCTTGGAGTCCCGTCGTCACAGTCAGTCAGAGTGCAAGTCTCGAGAATGCGCAGGTACAAGTCTGTAGATGGGTCAATAGAGAGGTTTAGTTACAAGTTTTAGCGCGACGTGTACGTATGACGTCATCACTTCCTGCGATCTTTGTTCGAATGACGTCATGACGTGACGTATAGCTACACGTTATGGACGTGTAAACGACGCTCTACACGTAACGACAGAACGGGTAACTTCTTTGAAATTTTACAGACTTACAATTGATAAAACTTCCAGTTTTGCGTGTTAAAAAGCGCGTTTAGGATTCTAACTTTCCTTGCGTCAAGGTTTTACGAATCTCAATGTATTTTTCTCGCAGATTAAACTGATTGAAACGAAGCTAGCTACACGTACACCTTACTACATAGCTATACCTTTACTTACTCAGATTCGTACGTGTAACTAAACGACGTCTTCTGATTATGACGTCAAACGGTGACGTGTACATGTACGTCATACGTACACGTTGAAAGAACTTGTAACTAAACCTTCCTAATAATAACGAGGGGTTCCAACTCTCTACCTTCTTGAAGAAAATTCCAAACAAATTTACTTGCACAAGACACGTGTTTCGAATATTAAATTTTCATCAGTGATGCTTTCAGCGGAGCCACCAAAAATAATTTCAGTAGCTCCCTCTTTAACAGCAATTCTCTGTAAGAACCAAAGAATTTCAAGACATTTTGGCACGGCATGTCATGGATTTTTGAGATTTTTAGTAAGGAAGTTCAATATGAAGTCCTAATGTGCAAATCGTCCCCGGTTTTTTCAAAAAGGTTGTCGTTGCCATGGTAACTATGTCTGAAGTTTCAAAAATCGGAAAATTTCATAGGACGAGGCATATTTGTAGGTTTCGTTACCATGGAAACAGATACATTTTTTGTCTGAAATTACTTTGATTATTTTCTTTCAATCCTTTTTATTATACATACATTGTATTTGTAAGTTTTTTACATTAATATCGGATGCCTTTTGTTTACAAGATGAAAAACTGGGCCAAAAGGGGGTATCAAAATGCTCTCTTTTGGGCAATAAAAGACCCTGTTTTGCATGTTTTTACTGTTTTACAAGGTTGAAAATTTCACAAAAGCACTCATTTTTAAAGTCCAAAATCTAGTTATCCAATGAGTATCATCTTTGAATTATACATAAATATAAAAAATTTGATTGGGTAAATTTGTCATTTTATATGCAAACCAGCTACAAATTTGGTTGCTATGGCAACAATAGGCTGAAAGGTTTCGATACGATGAATTTAAACACAATCTTTATTAAACTATCCACGCATGATATTGGAACAGAAGATCATGTATACATCTATCAGAGACGTTCGAATATAAAGATGACCTTGAAAATATTTCAAGGTCACCCACTGCATTTCCAAGGTCATTAAACTTTAAGTGACCAGATTTGACGAAAAATCCTGATTTTCATAAAATGAAGACGCCAATATTTCAGAAACCTTCAGATATTGAACTTAACAGTCACATGCCATAAAATGATTAACCTAACACTAATTCCTATTGATTAAGTTTCTTCACATCTTTGAATTTCTAAATTCTTGGTGAGTACTTTGATAAAAAAAGGAACGAAACCTATATTTTCTTGTTTTTTGACAGAAAAAAATTCCAATTGAATTATTACAGAACAATAAATTCTAAGATTTTTGTTTCTTATATTCATAAGCTTTCATAATAAATATGACCTTTGAAAATATTCAAATAAAATTTCATCAAAATTGATAACAAAAAATTGAAAAATTCAATATTTTTTGCAATATTTGAGTCTCAAAGTAGAAATGAACTTGAACTTCAAGTAAATGACCTTGAACATTTTAACTGTTATTGAGTGAAAGGATTAAGTCGTATCTATCCATGCATACATTTTGACAATCATACTTAACTCTAAAGAGGAATAAAATCAAATAATACGAAACAAGCAAACAGGTCTAATGTTGCCATAGCAACGGTTTTTGATGACAGAATTGAGGTAAAAGTCCTAATTAGCCCACTCCAATTTTTCATTCTTTTTATTTGTCAATAAACATATATTTTCTTTGATGAAAATCACTGGTCTCCTATTAGTGCCTTTTGTGATAATTAAGATTGAAAATGGCCAAAAACATACTAAATTTGCCCTGATTTTGACCTCTATTTTTCGCTTCATTTTAACTGATTTTGGATTAATACAATAAGCCTCCTGGAAGATATATCACATAACTAAGTGTACTATGTAAGAATTGAAGTTACGAAGAACGAATTTTGTTAAAATGAACAAAATGTTATAGTGGTATCCATGGCAACACAGTATCGGAAGCTGGCTTATTTCATGGTCTCAAAAGTGCTATAGAGTGACCTCGTTACCATGGCAACCAGAGGTCACATTGAACGAAAAGTATTATTTTCATCCTCAGTGCTTATAAATACCCGTTATACTGAAAATCATCAAAATCCATGACATGCCGTGCCGCTCGATTTTGGTCCTTACAGAGAATGGCTATTAATTTTTTGAAGTTACATTTTTACATTTACATTACAGAGAGTGCGTGGCTCCAAATTTCCTGTAGGGTCGATTCAGTAGCATATCCAAATAAAATCTATGTTCAAAATAACATTGGAGGGATGGTGCTAAGATTCTCCTTTAATTTCGATGATATTTATCAGTGAAATGGCTAGTTTCCGAAATAGCAAAAAATATATATGATGTCACATTGATAAAAGGAACGTCAACGCACAACACAGAAACATCAAACACAAAGGACTTGACATAAACCAACGAGATCAATGGTTATAAGGTGCTGTATGTACATAAAGCTTGAGATCAACGGCTCATATTGTCGGCGAATCTCACTGCATAAAATTTCTGCTTGGCGAAAGCGCGAAGTTTTCAACTTTTCTGTATATACATAAACGTGCTATTTTTACCTTATCATGATGACAGAAAGTGAACACAGATTTCAACAAAGTTGTATTCTTCGGTCCAATCTTTTGACAAAATGTTCGTCAAAGGCTATTTCGAAAATATGACAATTTGACGTCAAAGGCTCTTTCGACAGTATGTGCTTCAAAGGTTCATTCAAAAAAATGAGAGCTCTGTCAACAATATTTGCACAAAGGGTCTTTCGACAATATAACATGGACATTAAGGGCTCACAAAATGAGTTTCAATGGTTCTTTCGAAAATATTGGCTTCCACGGTTCTTTCGAACTATAGGCATCAAGGGCCCTTTCGACAACATGGGCGTCGGGGGCTAGCTGTTTAAATAAATGCATTATCAGCTAGCATGTAAAATGCATTGAAAATATATAAATGCATGCGTAAAGGGATTTCTCCACAATAATTGTGTACACAATCAAACCTTTCGGGATTCATGTACTGAAGGTCATTTTATCAGATCGGCCAAATAAAAATATTTTATGCTTATGCGTTATTAGCTTTTTCTTTGCGATCAAAATGTCTGAAATTTTATTTTGAGCGACCAAGCATGTGAATATTTCTCGTGTTTCCCCTTTTGGATAATGAGTTTTCTCTTCAGGGTAGTAACTAAGAAGTAATCTAGAAAGACAGACGCATTCACTTATTACATGTATCCACATGACAATATCGTTAAAGGATGAAGGTTGTCCCGAGTTTCGAGGCGGGGGTATTAATATGATCATTTCTGCTTGATTACTTTTTTGTGATTTTTACCTTGAATTTGATATTTTCCCTCAATCAAATGTATAAATTTCTATTAAAAACGCCATAAACATATTTCTTATTTATTATATTATATTTCTTATTTATATTTTATTATATATATTATATATTTATTATATATTATTATATATTTATATTTTTTTTTCTTATTTCTTATTTCTTATATTATATTTCTTATTTATTATATTAAAATAATACTCACCATGTTATATATATGTGTATACTGAATTTACATGAAAGATCAATTACGTCATTGATGTGCTTTTGTCCACTTTAAAAAACATACAAGTGGTACAACGTGAGCATAAAGGTTGTTCGCACGATACATGTATCACACCAAAACCGCCATATTCGTATATAGCGATAAACTCTCGGATATCATTGATTACTAGCATCCAAAATGTTGACCTTTGGAAATTGTTTTTTACATTTATAAAAATATTTCATTACTACTGTTAAACTTTGGGGGGGGGGGGGGGTGTTAAAACATGTTTATAATTCTTATCAAAACATTGATGTATGCCTTGTGAAAACATAATAAACTTGTTAAGGTTGGGACAATTTAATAGCCATTCTCTGTAAGGACCAAAATCGTTCGGCACGGCATGTCATGGATTTTGATGATTTTCGGTATAATGGGTATATATTAAGTACTGACCATGAAAATAACACTTTTCAGCCAATGTGACCTCTGGTTGCCATGGTAACGAGGTCATTCTATTTATAGCACTTTTGGGGCAATGAAATAAGCCAGATCCGGAGACTCCGTTGCCATGGATACCACTGTAACAGCTTGTTCATCTTTATATAGTCTATTCTTCCTTACTTCCATTCTTACTTAGTACACTTAGTTATGTGATATTTATTACAGGAAGCTTATTGTATTAAGCCAAAATAAGTCAAAATGAAGCGAAAAATAGAGGTGAAAATAAGGGCCAAATTAGTGTGTTTTTGACCATTTTCAATCTTTAATATCACAAAAGGCACCAATAAGAGACTAGTGATTTTCATCAGTGGAAATGTATGTTTATTGACAAATGAAATGAACGAAAAATTGGAGTGGGTATTTAAGAGTTTTACCTAAATTCTGTCGTCAAAGACCGTTGCCATGGCAACATTAGACCTTTTTGCTTGTTTCATATTAGCTTTGAAATTGATTTTATTCCTCTTTAGAGCTACATAAGATTGTCAAAATGTATGCATGTATAGATATGACTTATATCTTTTACATAAGAACAATTAAAATGTTCAAGGTCATTGGCTTGATGTTCAAGGTCATTTATACTTTGAGACTCAAATTTTGCATAAAATATTGATTTTTTAATTTTTTTTTTTGTTACCGATTTTAGTGATTTTTTTATTTAAATATTTTCATAGGTCATATATGTTATGAAAGCACATGAATATAAGAAAGACAAATCTTAGAGTTTATTGAATTGTCGCAATTCAATAGGAAAATATTTTTCCGTCAAAAAACAAGAAAAATACAGATTTCGTCCCTTTTATATCAAAATACTCACCAAGAATTTAGATATTCGAAGATGTGAAGAAACGTAATCAATAGTTCTAAGAAATAAGTGATACATTTATCATTTTATGGCAAATAACTGTTAAGTTCAATATTTCAAGGTTTCTAAAATATTGACACCTTCATTTTATGAAAAATCAGGATTTTTCGTCAAATCTGGTCACTTAAAGTTTAATGACCTTGAAAATTCAGTGGGTGACCTTGAAATATTTTCAAGGTCTTTTTTATATCAAAACGCCTCTGATAGATGTATACATGAACTTCTGTTCCAATATCATGCGTAGATAGTTTGATAGAGGTTGTGTTTAAATTCATCGTATTTAAACCTTTCAGCCCATTGTTGCCATAGCAACTAAATTTGATGCTGATTTGCATATAAAAGGACAAATTAGCCCAATTAATTTTTCATATTCATGTAGAGTTCAAAGATGATACTAATTGGATAACTAGAATTTGGACTTCAAAAATTGGTGCTTTTATGAAATTTTCAACCTTGTAAAACAGTACAAACATGCAAAAAAGGGTCTTTGACTGCCCAAAACAAAGCCTTTTGATACTCTGTTTTGGCCCAATTTTTCATCTTGTATACATACGGCATCCGAGATGAATGTAAAAAAACTTTACAAATATGCATAATAATAAGGATTAAAAGAAAATAATCAAAGCAATTTAAGATTTAAAATGTACCTGTTTCCATGGTAACGAAGCCTACAAATATGCCTTGTCCTATAGATTTTCCAGATTTTTGAAAATTCAGACACGGTTACCATGGCAACGACAACCTTTTTGAAAAAACTGGGGTTGATTTACATACTAGTACTTCATATTGAACTTCCATACCAAAAATCTCAAAAATCCATGACATGCCGTGCCAACATGTTTTGAAATTCTTTGGTTCTTACAGAGAATTGCTTTTAATACATCAGAAGACTGACAAGTTCGAGGTTTGTAAAACTCTATGTAAAAATTAATCAAAGTATGCATTTAAAAAAAACATACTCCTGAGCAGTCGTCAATTTTTATGCTGGCGTCACACTGTCCCGATTTAAACAGCCGATGGCCACACGATAAAGGAATTTTTCAAATTCGGGTGTGATCGTAATATCATCGGGCTATTCCTGAGGCCATCTTGAACCATCGTATGACCGCCGACTTGATTTGTCAAACTTCGGGAACAACTTCGGGAGTGCTGTCAAAATCTTTGGCATGCCAAAAAATTCCCGATGGCACTCCCGAAGGACCATCTTCGAAACAGGTTCGTGTAATCATCTTGCCCTTCGTAAGTCCATCGAGAGGGCATCTTGCGTATTCGTAACATCTTCGTTTCTCCTTCGAATTACCATCGGGACCATCGGGGAAATTTTGCCATACAAAGGAATTACGAACGTGTCAAGAACCTCCCGATGGAGTTAGGAAGGCTATACGACTTCGTGACAACCTCGCAATTCTATCGAAATGACATCGTAATGTCATCGTACTCTAGTACGATGATGTTAAAATGGGATCCCGATACAAGAGATGACAGACACAAATATTAAACAAAATGTTTCAAATCCATAATATTCAAAGCCATTTTTAAAGTATTTTTCTAAGTAAATCCAAATGTATCAAAACAAAAACTTTTCTGTCTTCTTCAAATTTGCAAGTTCAATTTGCAAGTTCACAATCAATGCATTATAAAGCAAAATGGTGTGCCTTGATAATGTTACGATTAGGAAAAAGAAGGCAGAATCATTGCTTTTTAAATGCATCTAAGAGAGCATGCACAGACTCAGTATCTTCTATAATTACTTGTAATACTAGTATCTTGTTGTGACATATATCCATTTTCATCTTTCTTACATTGAATAATCACGTCTTCCACTTGTTTCCACCAATGATGTTTATAAATGAAATTCGTGATATTTTAAGAGGAGTTTTGCAACGCAAAGGTCCCTGCTAACTGAACCCATTGTCTATTTGTCCGTCTGGTGGTACACTTTCACATTTAGTTCTCTAAGAACTGTAATGATATGCCTTGTAAAATCAAACTTTCAAAGATGGTCGAGCATGATCAGAATCAACATTCATATATCTTGGCTAACCATGCTACATAGACCGTACGTGCGATTCAGATATCCGATAACATATACCGTATTTGAGTTGCTAACTTTTGGGTATTTTTTGTATTTTTCTGAGACAGAAATGATAAAAGGCGGAGGAGGAAACCATTGATAATATGCTACTGATAAAACAAGAATTTTTAAACATCCAAACGTGATGAATTCCTGCTTATCATGGTCATAATCCGATGCATCGCATTCTAGATACGACGTCGTGAAGCAATCTAATAGCCTTCGTCAATACATCGTAAGCCTTCGTATGACCTTCGGATATGTTTTAAGATAAAATTCGTCCCGTCGTGTTGTCATCGGGAGCGGTTCGGATACAATCGTGTAGTCATCTTTTAGCATCGTGTAATCATCTTTTAGCATCGTTAAAACATCGGTAGCTGAGCGAATCTAAACCGTATTCGGGAGTAACTTCGCACGAAATTGAAAATTTCATATTCGTGTGTCCATCGGATATCATAATCGGGACAGTGTGACGCCTACATTAACGTGACTCAATTTCAATCTGAGAAAATATTTTTAAAATGTACATGTATATTCAACATTAATAGTGACATTTCGCAAACAATACAGATCTGAATTAATTTTATGAATAATCATTTAACTACAAATGTGCATACATTCGATTTTAAAATATCTTAATATGTCCTATTTTGCGCTAAACAAGTTACACACAAGCCCCCAAATATAACGCAGCTGCACGAAAATCCAACAAGAACATAAGCTGCAGTCGTTGTCCAAAACGCGTAGTAATACAGCGTTTGATCACAATAACGGAAAGATGCACTTTGTCTCACATCCGTTACGATGTCATTGTAAGCACTGTAGATCCATACGTTTCCTATAACAGAAGATTTGGGCATCATTTATCTACATTGTCGTTTTTTTTTTATCCGTGACAGCTGTAAGCCTTATAACCAAAGAATTAAGTAATATTTACCGAACATTTCAACCAGATGAGGCACGATCATATTTTTTATTCCGTTTAGTCCACTTCGTACAAACATATATGGAGGATTTATTGGTTCTTTATTGGCTTTTGAGATTTCTGATAATATTATTCTTTACTGAGCAAAACAAGTTGCATGTACACGTAGTACCCATTTATTTTCGTATATATTAAATATGGACCGTTACGTTACAGGCTCAGTGCAGTGGCAAAACCCCAATTTTTTAAATCAACGATATTCATTTTTCTTTCCTGTTCTCAATAAACTAAAGCCCCAAAATAACATCATGGTTCAAACAAAAGAGGTTCTTCTAGCCGGAGCATTTCTTATTCACATTTAAAAAATGATGGGAGATATCGTCATTGCACTATAAAGTCTATGAACTTTTTGTGGCCTTTTATCTAAATTCTCTTGATTTACAGACCATTTTTCCTATTCCAAAGCGATAAGTTTCAGACGTTTTTGTCGATTTATATTTTTTTTAATCGTCCTTGTTTATTTATACGCATTTTTTCTTTCAAAACAGTCAACTGGAACAAAGACACAAAGCAATTTCCCTTACAATGAGAAAGTTTCATGGTTTGTTACGCTTCTATTAGGTATGGAGTTTGTTTCTGCCATACGTCCTAGTCAAAGTAGGCATGTTTTTCTTTAAGCTCTACATGTCAAAGACCAGTCGAGTTTATTCGATTGCCCTGTGTCCTGCATCCGTCGTCCGTCCGTCTGTCCGTCTGTCTGTCTGTCCGTCCGTTAAACTTTGAATCCTCTGAATCTGTGAATGGTAAGAAATAAATTCTTTTTTATTATAATTGGCCTATGGTCTAGTTGTGCACCTGATATTTTGTTTGAGTCCCTGACTCCCAGGGTCTTGGAAAATGGGTGTGGTAATTTTTTCCTATATAACTCTATGTATTCTTTTGAACATCAATTATCAGAAAGTATGAATGATAAAGAATTAATTCTTTTTGCATTATAATTTTAGGCGGGGTGAGGGCAAAGGCAAATCCCTACATATTTACATACCTACTTTAAGTTGGAAGTATGACAGGAACAAACCTTTCGGCAAATTAATACCGAGAACCATTTTGTAATGTTTTTTTTTTTTTTTTTTCATTTTGACGTTTTGAAAATTTATTGGCTGAAATAAGTACGAAGCGTTATAAGTACGCATAAGCATTCTTGTGTTTATTGAGTTCAATTCTTTATTTTGAGCAATTTTGCGTATTTCGTTTTATCTGAATACGAAATATTCATTCAACATTTGGGTACTAACTTTTTCTGCTCAGTATAATGTAGTGAGGTCGACAAAGCATACTACGAATGAGAAAATATATAACCATCGACTGTGTGACGAAAGATTTCAAAATCAAAGAAAATCGTTTGTAGAAATGTAGTAAACACTGTGTTTTACCTACATGTAGTCAGTAATATGAAATCATACTTCCACAATATGACACAAGACCTCTCAAACAATGTGAGAGCAAGGTATACAAGAGAATAAGTACCAATCGTAGTTCAGGAGTCAAATATCTAGGGGAATATGGTATACATGCAATTGTGTAAGTACCCGGGAGGAGTAAGCGTCCTCTGACTGCGCGCTTTCCCCCGCCGCGAATGTCAAATATTTACATATGCTCATTCATTTGTATAGAATTTACACTGTGATTATAGGAGTATAACCGCAGTAGCGTGATTTGAACTATGACGTCATAGTAAGTTGGCTTGATTTGAACTTTGACGGTACGTAGTAACAGAGCCTTAGCAACGTAGTTGTAAACGTATTTTAACGTCATTAAAGCGTGAAAAACTGGAATGTAAATATATAGAATAACTGTCTTTTGGAATGTGATTATACTGTGATAACCTACAATGGATCCAGGAATTATGAGAAACATAATTCCTGGATCCATTGTAGGTTATCACAGTATAATCACGTTCCAAAAGACAGTTGTTCTATAAATAGAAACATGTCAAATTCAGTTATGTCCAAATAGGTACAAGACGGTCAAGGAATCATGGAAAGATATTACTCATTCATAAGGTCATCTTAAGAAAATTATACATTTGCGCATCTGGAAGTCAAATCTTCACATTGTCAAAACACGGATGCCTTTGAAGATACAAATTTTGTGATTTTCAAGGAGAAAGAATGTGTGCGGGAGGTTAACAATCTCACCTCACCTCATCTTAGATCTTGCATGAGTAAAAACAATTAACATACCTGCAATAAACCACACAAAGATGAAGCATATTAGTACACTATTAAATGCACTGATTACTGGGTTAGGTTTTCTCTCTATGTCCCCATGTCCTGTTTCTGTTTCCCTTGACCTTTGTTTTATCCTCTGTACTATCCCTGATACGTTATGGATCATTCCTAAGATACCACTGACAATCAAGTATACGGGTATCATTCTCTCCATGGGACAACTTCTTATATAGATAGAACCTGAAAGAAAAGTGAAATATCATCAATACTTTGAAGCTCATTTGTTGAATTCGACACATTTTCCAAGTATGGAATTTCATGATATGTATGAATACTTTTATTTTGTAACAGCTTTCCGGAAGGTATTGTTGACAAAAAACGTTATCTATAATCCGAGTGCCTTATCTAGCCCCCTCCTTCTTTGAAAATTCACCCTTTGTGAGAATTCTACGGGAACGGATGTAACTGTCCGTCTGTCCGTCAAAGAATTTTCTCCAGTCTCTTCTGTGGAAATGTCCTATATTCCTGCTGTGCGGGCTGCCTCTTCTTTAACGGACAGACTCGTCTATAGAATTTTTGCCAGTGATGACCAGCAAGCAGGATATTCTTAATCTTCCTTGGCACTTTAACTAGCTTTCTTTGTAGGAGTTTGCTGTATTCTATAATTAAATGCAACTGATTTATACTGAATATCGTTATTGTCTTTTGGATACACTGCTTTGTTTATCAAAATCTTTCTTTTTCTTTTAATTCGTGTACTTACCTATGAATATGTTGCAAACTGGAATTACTAGAAATATCCATAGGCAAACAATGCATCCAACTGAAGAAAACAATACTAGATGAAGTGAAAAAACAATGAAAAGATCGTATAATTAAGAACGTACTAAGAGGATGTCAGAAACCAGTCAATCTTCAAAACAGTGGTAACGTTAGTAAATGTTTTGTTTGTTATGTATTTCTATGGATGGACGGAGTTTAAGGTGCGTCATTGGTCACGATTTTAGACTTATTCTTGCGCATCTCCTGCTTTAGCACTCATTGAGCTTGACTTTTATAGATATTTCAATTTATTATGACCAATGTATCATTCCTTACTCTTTTTAAGACTTTAATTCATTAGACACATTAAAGCGGCCAAGTTTGAAAATTTGATCTAAATTGAATGAAGTATGCGTAAGGAAGTGCTTCGCGGTAATTTCTGTAAAAATTGATGTGGAGGTACTTTTTTCAACTGTTCGGATTTCTTTTACGTTAGTAATTACCCATGAATTTTATTTTACGTATGGAATATCATTGATTTAAGCTTTTTTATGAGGTATGGCTGATGAATACCGAAAAATTATAAATTGTTTACATTCCACCCAAAATAAGGCAAATTTTCTGCTCTGACACTTTTTCAAGAAAACCACAAAATGACACTATATGTGAGCGTCTGTTCTCTCTTATTTGAACACGGACATATACTTTTTCATCAATATTTTGAGAAGTCTTCCCAAGGAGCACGTGTTACTGTGTGTTTGGAAAAATCGTTGAAATTCGGTATCTCTGAAATTTTGACATTAACTTGGATGATTTTCATCATTTTTGTGTAAAATCTAGAAAATTTCAAATTATTGGTGAAGTTGGTACCTACTGTCCTGTTCACTAAATCCAGAGCACCCTGTTTGGGCGATTTATTCTGTCGTCTGAAGAATTTTCCTATAAATTATTGTTTCCCAGAATTGACCTCCTTTAGTCGTAACCGGAAATTAACTTCAACTTACTCTTTCAGCTGCCTTCAAACCGCAATGTGAAAAAAGAAAATGTATACGGGAAATTCCCATGTTAATTTCAAGCCGCCGCCATATTGTTCTCCGTGTCAACAATAGTAAACAGTGAAGTCAAAGCCTCCGACGTCACACATTTTCAGCGATTTTACTATAGAAAATCCCCGTAGACTTTTTATTTTCCGTCCTATTTCTAACTTAGCTGACGCACAGCCAAAACAATGGTATTTTCTGTTACGACTAAAGGAGTACTATAAAATCGATATCTTTTTGGAAGATGACATTATCATAATTTAGAGAAAACCGGGAAAACAGGGTGCTCTGGAATTAGTGAACAGGACAGTAAGGTAGCACTTTATAAAATTCTACTTTTATACAAAGTTTCTAACCTGTTTTATTGTATAATAACAAAGAAAAATAAAATAGAAATCAAATGAGTGCATTTCAACACTTATTGTATTTTCTTTACAAATGTGCTATTTTTAGCAACAAATTTCCGGCATTTTTACCCAGTTTTCAAATAAGCATAAATCTTAATTTTCATCACAGACCTATTAATTTTCCTTCATAAAATTATTAAGTGACATGAATACTATATTTTCATATGGTTATCATAAAATCGTTGAAATTCCTTCATTCAGAAATGACATGCCTTAATTGTTTGGTTGGGTTAATTCTGACTGACTTGAGCCCTATTTCATCAGCATTAAAACATGACTGAATGTCTTTGTCAATACAAAAATACAGAATATTTTTTTGCAATCCCCAGCAAGACAAGCAACATTATAAGACATGTAAAAATCTGCACATAATTCGAATACGGATAAAAACATATGCACTATGACTAACATTTTGTTGTCCACAACGTTGGAAGATGTTTTACGTTAGAATCATAAAAATATCAAAATTGACACTTTATCGCTATTAACGCTTTTCTGAAAGGCCTAAGTGACAGGTGTTACTAGCAAACAGGAGATACTTACTCTCCCCGGTCACCTGATCTCATCTCCATGATTTTGTAATCCCATTGATCATGATTTTTGGATACTGACTTTGAGGTTTGTTGACTTTCACTAACTGATCCTATACTCAACTACTCACCCGAGGATGTGATTAAGTTGAAAGCTGTCTTCAGGAACTCTACTCCGCTGTTGGATTTATGGTGAACGTCTCTCAGCTTCCCGAACACGGAGTCGTAAGAAGGAGGTGGGTCAACTGGAAACAGAAATAAAGATTGGTTTGTATGTCTGTTGATTTCTTTATGATCTGTTTAGGTCATTGATGTGCTCAGCCATAGGCTAATCCACTTACATTTGTACTGCTGCGTAAGATAGTTTAAATTATTTAAATTTACACAATACATCAAGCGATATTGATTCCGAAATATAATATTCATTCTTCATTCTTGCATGTATATATTTTTTTCTTACACTTCATATCCAAAATTTATCAAACATTCCGAATGCAGGCTTCATATAGAGTTTATCAAGTCCCAGTAACTTATAGACATTGAATTTACATATCAAACATAAAAACAAAAGCCCTCGTTGTAACAGCTCGATCAGTCATCGATCATCTGAATCAATAGACATGAAATAAATAATGGAATTAACTGAGAAATCTTTTTCTTAGATCTAGAAATTCAGTCCTTTTTGAGTGGATGCGAACTGTGACCAGTGCTTTCGCGCAATGCCAATTTTTAGAGTCGCGATCGGCATAGTTACACAATTCTAAGGTTAAAAATCTTACTCTTTCGTGGAAAAATGTAGCTTTATTAATGCTCAATTTAGCCGTGGATACTGAAGTTTTATTTGATGAGAAAAGACAAACTACATGAAAAACAAGGCAGGCTTACCATCGGCTGTACCAGTCAATCTGTACTCCGGTACCTCCTTCTCTACGTCCATTAAAGACACGTACAATGTACTGCTGTACAGACGTACGGACGTACATGTGGTGTGCTTAATTGCGATTCATTACTGGAATAAATCATTATTTCATATTAAGGTAAGTCCCTACTCATAGATCAAACAGATGAACTTTTTATTAAAAGAATTTTCACTGTGCATGATGATCCAAATGACACAAGGAACATAGACATGTACATATGTTCCAATATACAGTTTTCGCGCACTGTTCCGAAAGCGCAAAAAGTATGCGCGTCATGCTAAAGTTGAAGTCATTAGACTTTTAAAGTTGTCTACATAAATTTATGAACCAGACCTTAGTACAATCAATACATCTAGACCTACAAAACAAGTGAAAATCATTGCATCCAGATTTGCCGTTTAATCGTTAATCAGTATCGAACGATGTGAAAATGGCAGTCGAACGCATGCGTTCAATGGATGCAGTAGCCCAAGTAGTGAGGTCAATACAGCTTTGTTCTCAAAACATTATCTATATCATTTACTACTGAATTGAAAGAGAACATCAGTAGCTTTTATCATGAAAAATTATTTGAATTTTCGACAACTGGATTTTCAGATATATCCGGAAGAGTGCGAAACATCCCTCCGGCACTACCGGCATCAGGAGCCCAGGATGCGCGGTACTCGCTTCGCCTTCGTCTCCTATCGCTGCTTACTATATGGACCAATGGCTAAAATTGATGTCCAGTTCTCTTCTTTACATCCTTCCAAACTCATATAAACCCCAAAATTCCAAGTTTTTTTCATTAACTGTGCCTACTACAAAAAATTCAAGTATCAACACTTAGAAATAAAAAAAATCGTCCTTGGCCATTTCAACTAAAACTGTATATTGGAACCATAGATAACCAATTTTGTTTTCATCAAAGATATAGGTACCCTTGCGCATTAAGATTTAGGAATATCAAATATCCAGTATTTGTATTAAATCCCTCAAAATTCACTTATAATAGGTCCAAAATTAATTGTTTTGTTCTAAATTATGAAAATAAGTAATATAGAGAAAAAAATATAGCACTTAAAAAGATTTTGTAAGTTGTAATTTCATTGTAAATTGTAAATTTCAGTGATATTTTGCAAAACACAAGGGTGTCTCCTTATACTTTCATTGTTTTTTCGACTAATGAAATAGACTGAATCCAACTTTTTGTCAATGAGTCAAATTTTCAATATTCTACAATATACAAAATTGTCATGAAAAACAATGTATATTGGTCAGTAGTGAATATTTAGTGTAAAAATATGTAATATTTCAACCATAAGAAAAACCAGGAAATAAAAATCTTATGTAACGGTCGAATAGGGACCCATCTTAAGGAAAGAAATAGCCACTCCTTTTATTATATGATTTTCTGATTATAAACCATCCTACAGTCGAAATTCTAAAAAAAATCATGCATTGAAAAAAAAATGGATATTTTAATAGAAGGAAGATCTTCACATGTATGCACAATGCAGCTATCTTGATGGAATTTTGGTAGACAAATCAATCCTCACCCACTAGAATTTTGTGAAAAAAATCTTTAATAAATTCAAATGTTTGGGTAAAACTTTCTCAATCAAAGGCTAGAAAAGCGGTCCCCAACTAACACCAACACTTTTTAGTCTCTTGCTATATATGGATTAGAAACTCTCCAGTGATCATGATTGGTAATGCTTGCCTTAGGTACATGTGGAAATATGTAAATCGGCCAACAACTTTAATATTTGTTCAAAAATATGTACATTTTCATACCCAAATCTTACACATCTTGATTGTCTAATTCTTAGGGGTTATAATTATCTGAACATATCAAAAGTTGAATATTTGCCTACATTTTAATACTTCTAGGTCAAACGTGCATGAATATTAAGATAATTATTAAACATTCAAATATAGGATTAATACATTTGTATATACAACTTACATATACAAGTTTGTGCATTTAACTTACCTGTACTAAATTTTGATTTTTCAGCCATAAAATATAAAATAATATAGAAATAAGCAAAGATCAAAGTTCTAACTAAATACAAGTACTGTCTTATATACATGTATGTGTGTTTAAATTTTGATACATACTCTATTAAAACATTCCTGCATATTTGAACCGATAATGTTTTTAAATGGCAATGTTTATACATCGAATACTTCATGTATGAGATCTGACCATACATGTGAATAGGGCATTTAAAAAGTACACATATATGTATACTTATACTTACAAATGCATGTGTCAGCCATGTTTTGTTTACAAGTATACCATTTCGTTAAAAACGCACCTAATATAAACGTCGACACGTCAGAATATTTTAAAATTATTGCTGGAATACACTGTCTTTTATGTAAACAGTTTACTGATAGGCGAAAATACTGTAAGTGCGGTATTCAAAGCAAAGATGAAATCTAAAAGATAATTTTAAAAAAAAATATTTTAAAAAAGACTCATAAAACATTTGACTTTCCGAAGGAATTTATTATTTCAAAAATATACAAATTGAATCCTTTCCCATTTCGGCCTCACTTAGATCAATAGATGAACGATTTTGGGGTAAAGCAAAGCAAATCTGTAGCGATTTGACATTGTTCTAGAAATTGCCATATTTTAGGATGATCATAGATGGAGCCACTGCTGACGTCAGAATTTCCGAAACGATAAAGAGGTCATGAACCAGTCTGCCATAATCTACCTCTTGAAGAGGTTAATTTTAATTATTATACCTCTACTGATTTTTTCCTATATAAAAAGAGACTCATTAAATTTAACTAAATCCCTGAAAATCGACTGAAAAGACTATTTCCCTGCAAAGGGGTGCGTTAGTTGAGAAGACTATTTCCCTAGGGAGTTAGTCTCAAAATGGGGCGGAGCTTCTTTGGGGGTGTGTCAGTATCAGCCAATCAGCGCCGTTGAAGGCTGATCGGATGACGCTATTAATACGCGGGCAGAGTAATCCGCCTCCTATCCGCTTAGCACATAAATTAATCCGCAATAAAATAAAACAATCCAAAATTTAACATGTACGAGTATGATAAATGATGTTTCTGGTTATCTTATCATCAAAAGTTAATATTTTCCGTTACTCAGTCATTCAGTCGAGAAGGCAAGGTAAAATCATTAGAATTTCCATTGGAACCATTCAAGAACCTAAGAGATATGTTTGTTTCAGTATAATGTTTGTTTCGGTATGAGATATGTTTGTTTCAGTATAATGTTTGTTTCGGTATAATAAAACAGTTAAAGTATAAAATTGAGGGAGTTAGCACGATTCTGGTTCCCCTCGACCAGACCTATTTCCCTCGGCTTCGCCTCGGGAAATAGGTCTGGTCTCGAGGAACCAGAATCGTGCTAACTCCCTCAATGGTATACTTTAACTGTATATTATAGCCGCACAAGCAATCACAAATGTTGCAGCCCAGTTAGGCGCCATCTACAAAAAGGTAATTTAGTTCGACTTAAAACATTTAATATCTCTGGTAATTCAAAAATGCATAATCATGACATTACACTTATTAAATATCATATTTTTACCTCCAACATCCCATATCCCTCTATACCACCGTGACGCAACATGACCATGATGCAACTATCGATTCCGCGACGTCGGATGCAACTTTTCCCTATGGCAGTTTAACATGGAGAAAAATTGTGGTTGTCTTTGGGAAGTCATATATTCAGTTCAAGATTGAATTTCCAAAAATGTGTCATTTGTTGCACTAAAGGGATGTCAGAGGTACCTCTTCAAACCTCTTCAAACATTTTACGGTATCATGAAATGTACCGTTGGTGTGTCCCCCTTCCCGGGATAGACATTAAAAGATCGCTCTTCTCGGATTTATTTTTTATTCCGCACCACTTAGTTTCAAGTCAAATTTTTTTTTTTTTTCGTTTCTTTTTGTCCACATTTTTTTATTTAGCTTGGCACTTTCTTTACATTTATCATAATTATCATTTTCAGATTTTTTTTTATTATCATTATTATTATTTTTTTTTTATGTTGAAGTGGTGTTTTCATAAAATCTTATATCTATAAAAGGAAATGCTTGGATAAATGGAATAATAGTTGCGGGTGCTTGGACGAATAACTAAGTCCTCTCCGACGATCGAACCAGTGGGGGGAGGGTAATGAAATTAGATAGCCTTAATAAAGACCATAATAAGACACATCTCTTGCAAATGTAGCCGCAAAAATGACAATAAATTGCAGAAAGTTCAATAATATCACATGGAAGAATGAAACCCCTCATAATATGAATTCATTTCCTATAACCTTTGATCTTTTGGGGTTCAACCGTACGTACACGCCCTTCGATCGGGTATCCCTACCCAATCAACCGCGCCCGAATCATGATGAAATTTAATTTACAAAAACAGCCCACTGTTTTCTTTTCTGTTCCGACCCTTCGTGTGACACGGAGCTTCGCTCGACCAGTGCAAACTGCGAACATCATTTTCCTTGTAGTATAGAAATTTTGCAATCTAACTCCCTCGCTTTATTAACCGTAACTTAGTTTGGTGTAATATACTATACATTTGCATAAAGTAATTGTGATACTTTCCAATCAAGTCTAAAGTTACCTATATCAATGCAAGTACGAGACATTTTACCATGGTGAATTTCTTGTTGACGTATATATTTGTTCACAATGAGGGGGTGTGCAGCAAGGAGAGTTTTGCCTAAAAATGACTGCATCGTAAATAGTTCGAAATTAAATTAAATAGATAAAATTGAAGAAATAAAACTTTCCGAAATCGATGATGATGGAAAGGCTGAATCTTAAAAGGTAAGAAACCAGTCATTTATTCATCAGCTAAATCATTTGATACAAAACACTTATCCAAATAAGCCGCTTATCAGATACATCTACTTAATAGTATTTTTAAATATGTTTTTTAATATTAAACTTAATTTTCTACATTTTATTTGTATTATTTAAAAATTGATAAAATTCGTTTTTTATATGTAACAAATTTTAAAAATTGCACCAAAAATTATTTTAGTCGAAGAAATTTCTTTATATCCGAACTAATAATCAAGAGAAGTTCATTTGCGTCCTTTACTACATTTCCATTTTTCGTATGTAAATATGTGTACCTGCTATTCTATGTGCAGTTTTCGTTTACAATGATATTTATGTAGAATATTCATTCGAAAGTATTTTGAGTATCATCGGTTTTTTTCCGTCTCTCTCTCTCTCTCTCTCTCTCTCTCTCTCTCTCTCTCTCAGTTCTAGGTGTTAATTGAAAAATCCAACTTTGTACAGTGCGGGTAAATTTTTGTATATTTTTAGATAGATACAGCAAACCATCTTTTTTTTTTTTTTTTTTTTGCCTTCATAAAAATTGTTATATAAAATATACAAAACCCGTAAATATACGTTCTGATATAATCAATTATTATTACCTGATTTTGCTAATTAGAAATAATAACAAAACAATGTTTTCTGTTTGAAGTGTCAAGTTGTCGAATTTACACAGCGGGATACTAAGCTATGAAGAACAAAACTAACGTTTCCATACCAAACTGAATTTTCACGAAACTTTTTACTGATTATCATATATATTTTTTCTCTCTCTCTTTAACAGATACTGTTTAATCAGTGTCACAGTGCTAATCGTTATCTCCCAGACTTATGGTAAGTTTACATTTGCAACTTTTGATTCTTTTTTTATTCTTACGATAACGCGCCCTTTCTAGGATGGATAGTGAGGTACATTAGTATCCTTTGGACATGTGCATGCGCGGATCTAGAGACAGTATAAGGTGTTTGGAACATACCAACCCTCACCTTGGAATTTGTTTTTAAGAAAAAAAAAAGAAAAAAAAACTCACTGACAGTTTCCACTTTTTTTGCGCATGATTTATTTTCTAAAACAATAGCGAGACCCCCTTTTTACACTGTCTAAACCCGCGCATCCACAACAAAATATAAAAACTCACTGATATCCACATTTTTGCGCATTACTTTTTCTAATATATAAGCGGGACCCCCCCCCCCCCCCTTTTTTTTTCTTAATTGTCGAAATCCGCGCATATCAACAAAATGTTTAATATACATGTCAACGTACACATCTTTGTAAATCTGTTATGTTTTAATTTTGGATTGTGTTGGAACTTTCTAATCCACCCTGTTCTTGATGTTTACCAAAAGGTTGATTAAAGAATACGTTTTATGAATTTTGTATTTCATTACATCAGGTGCTTTTGAGAACGTGACGTATACAGCTACGTCATCGCCAGCATACTTCTCGTCGCCTGGATACCCGACAGCATATTCAGAGTGAGTACAACACAATGGATCAGATAGCAAGGACCCTCAATGAAATCCGCACCTCGAAGAAGGGAGGATTTCATTGAGATAGGTGCCGAGATTCCGTGAGCTTAATCTGCAATTTGTAAGGGAGATTCTGTGAATATTTTTAACTTTTATGTACTTTATTGTTTTTCCCCTTTTTTACGTTAGGAGTGCTAGCGGTTTTTTTTCTTTTTTTTGGGGGGGGGGGGGGGGGTATAGCTCACCTGAGCGAAGCTCAAGTGAGCTATTGTCGTAGCACGCCGTCCGTCATCGTCCGTCCGGCGTAAACTTTTAACATTTTTGACATCTCCTCTGCAACCGCTGCATGGAATTTCACCAAACCTTACAGGAAGCAAGTACTCAAGATCCTCTACCAAGTTTGTGTTTTTCATGCCGAACGGTCAACAAATATGGCCACCGAGGGCTCTGATTGGCTGACACATTTTCGACATCTCTTCTGCAACCGCTGCACAGATTTTCATGAAACTTTACATGAAGGAAGTACTCAAGGTCCTCTACCAGGTTTGTGTTTTTTGTGTCGATAGGTCAACAAATATGGCCGCCGAGGGCTCTGATGGGCTGACACATTTTCGACATCTCCTGTGCAACCGCTGCACAGAATTTCGTGAAACTTTAAAGGAAGGAAGTACTCAAGGTCCTCTACCAAGTTTGTGTTTTTCGTGCCGATCGTTAAACAAATATGGCTGCCGAGGGCTCTGATTGGCTGACACATTTTCGACATCTCCTCTGCAACCGCCACAGAGAATTTCATTAAACTTTACAGGAAGGAAATACTCAGAGTCCTCCAACAAGTTTGTGCTTTTCGTGCCGATCGGTCAACAAATATGGCCGCCGAGGGATCTGATTGGCTAACACATTTTCAACATCTTCTCTGCAACCGCTGCACAGAATTTCACGAAACCTTGCAGCAAGCAAGTACTCAAGGTGCTCTGCAAAGTTTGTGTTTTTCTTGTCGATAGGTCAACAAATATGGCTGTCAAGGGCTTTGATCTGTAGAAGTATTTTTGTGACTTTTAACCCTTTGTCTGCAACTCATGTGAGCGATGTGGCCCCCTTGGGCCTCTTGTTTTTTTGTTTTGTTTGTTTGTTGGGTTTTTTTTTTTGCTATGCAAGAAGAAATAGTATATGATATATACATGTAAGCATACTTCTGGTCTTTTTAAGTTTCCTATCGTTGCTCAACACTCTTCAAAATACTTCATTTTAATACATGTCATATAAATTATATCAATGAATGTGATACTGATAAGTTCAATCAAGGACTAATAAACAAAACTCCTTGCTCAATGAAAGATTTTTCTTATATAAATTAAATACATGTAAAATAGTATGAGGAACATGTGTGTACCGGTATAATATCACCTTATCTCATATATTTGAAGCAATCTGACGTATGAAGTGACGATCTCGGCTGGTGAGACCGAGATAATTAACCTTGAGATGACAGACTGTGAGATAGAGTATGCCAGCGCCAAGGTACCATTCTGTCAAGTGGATGAACTCATCATTTATGACGGTAAGCCAGTGTTCTTGTCCTTCCACCCTCCGCTTGATAGGGATTTTTTTCTTGATACCCAACTTTTTTTATTGCAGAGATCCCGCGTTTAATTCATTTGGTTGACCAATCGAAAAGTTCAACATTTAGCTGATAAAGTATGATAGTACTTTAAAATTCCTCGTAATCTAATGTTGAATTTAAAGTTTGGAAGCCACCCGACTTGTCAAATTTTCATAGCAATCGAGCAATGACTTATAAACTAACAAGTCCTTGCATCAAGTAACGAGAATATTGATAGCTCTGAAGCCGACGATATACGTCAATCGTTTGAGACGCAAACTCATAATGATAAAAAAAATTTGAACGCTTTAAAGTATCAACATTTCTTCAATAATTCATTTCAAAAGATGAGTCAAGAAATTCATAAGGGTCTAGGGGCCCGAAATAATTGACACCAAAGAACTTGTAAATAAGTAAACTCCGTGGCCACAAAACAAATCAATTTCCGAAAAATTAGTCTTCAATACATCATAATATCATCATCTGGCTTGCCTTTACAATTTATCATGTAGCCATTTTTGAAAATGCAGTTCTTGAACATTTTGCAGGTCAATTCGACAATGCAACAATTCTGTATCAAGGATGTTGTTTGACCGCAGTCTCCAACCTTCACAGTACTGATCGCTATATGTTCCTTCGGTTTACATCAGACACGACGGTAACAGCCAGGGGTTTCCGAGCAAAATACTATAACAACATCACAGTTGGTAAGTTTGAACTTAACACGTCATCTTTCAATACTCTTGAGAAAACTTTATTTCATTCAACGGTACATGTACTTCAAAAGTCTAACAGACAAGACATTTCTGACCACAGACTTGCCTTAATCAAGAGGCACTCAAAATTAGCAAGTTTGACCATATAAAGGCATTGTTGTCAAAAATCCCTCTTCCCTTCGGTTTCAATTTTTTTGAATGACCACTATACTACCTTTTAAAAAATTTAAACGACCTAGAAGAGCTATACTTACAGACCGTTTCTCGGATTGAGGGAACTCTACAGGTCTGAAGTGTTATACATTGTATTGTCATCAGTGTATAAAATGAATGTCAGTTCTGTCGGACTTATTGACAAACACAGCTGACAACATTGGCAATGTTGTCACAATTTGGTATAATCATAAGAAGCTTGCCAGAAAGCAATATCATTATATGGGCATACCAAGCAGTCAAAAGTAATTCATCTATTTACTTCCTTTCAGAATCTCCTAATGAGGGATCCATACAAGTTTAATGCTGAAATTACACAATAATTCAAGAATAACAAAAGAAATTTATAATAATAATGGTTTTTTTTTTCAGAAACTCAATCTGAAGACATTAGTGCTGCCAATCTAGCCTATATAGGCGTGGCCTTAGCAGTCGTGTTGTGTATAGGGGTCGTACTGGTGGTGCTATTTCTCATCTACAAGGTCAAGGCCAAGGGCAAAGGTCAACAGAAAATATGTCCAGAAGATGAAGAACATGGCAAGTACATGGAGGATGAGGAATTCAAACCTGGTCCATCAAAAGTTGAGAAGAAAAAATCCCCACCAAGTCCTCCGAATAGCCCCATACCAAAACCAAGTCCATGGCGACCAAATAGTGGCATGCAGCTTGACGATAGTAAATTCGGACCAAAGAAGCCAGACTTGTTGATATTCGACAAAACTTTTCCGGACGGTAGCAGTAAAGCTAATAAGCTACCACCAGTTATAGAGAAGGTTTCTACTAATGTTGATGGACAGGTAGATGGTTATTTATAGTGTTTTTAAAAAGTGTTTGAAGTTTGTGGTTTTTGAAAAAAATAAAGCCTGTGTTTGTGAAACACGAATGCCCCCGGTGGCATCTTTGTTAGTATGAACACTATTTTCTGTTAAGTACATGTATGTGAGGTCACTGGGTTAAAAGGTCAAAGGTCAAGGTCACGAGTTCAAAAATTTTGGTATCAATGGAAAGGGCTTGTCACAAGGAATACACATATGAAATGTGAAAGCCCTATCACTTACCATTCAAAAGTTATGCCAAATGATAAAGTTTTTGAAAAGTAGGTCAAAGGTAAAGGTCAAGGTCACGAGGTCAAAAATTTTGGTATCAATGGAAAGGTCTTGTCACAAGGAATACACATGTGAAATATGAAAGCCCTATCACTTCCCATTCAAAAGTTATGCCCAATGTTAAAGTTTTTGAAAAGTAGGTCAAAGGTCAAGGTCAAGGTCACGAGGTCAAAAATTTTGGTATCAATGGAAAGGTCTTGTCACAAGGAATACACATGTGAAATATGAAAGCCCTATCACTTCCCATTCAAAAGTTATGCCCAATGTTAAAGTTTTTGAAAAGTAGGTCAAAGGTCAAGGTCAAGGTCACGAGGTCAAAATTTTTGGTATCAATGGAAAGGTCTTGTCATAAGGAATACACATGTGAAATATGAAAGCCCTATCACTTCCCATTCAAAAGTTATGCCCAATGTTAAAGTTTTTCGGACAAACAGACAGACAAACAGACAAACAGACAAACAGATAAACAGACAAACAGACAAACAGACGGACAGGCCAAAAACTATATGCCCCCGAATCTTTGATTCCGGTGGCATAAAAATAATCAAGGATGGACAAAAGTAAAGAATTTTCTTAATGTTTGAAGTGTTGGACTATATGAATGATTAAGTTTGCTATATGCAGGGAATGAACATGGGATATATTTTCTTCTACCTCAAAATAAGATGAGTTTGTGAGGTGCAGGATGGATTTAATTTTATATGTACCTTAATGTGATGAAATATCTCATTTATTTATCTATTTATTTACTTTTTTAAAAATACTTATTTTGAACACAAACTTTGTATTGCACTAAAATATCCCTGAAAATATGTAAATAAAATTATTATATCATGCCAATTAAAGATTATTTTTCAGCATCAAACAAGATGTGTATAGCTTTATCTCGATCAATTGAAGGTCTAAATATAAAGTAATGCAATGGTAATATATAGAGATTCTTTGTGTCTGGTTGTCACGCTTCGTATACCGATATGTTAGAAGGTATTTTGAAGCTTTAGTGAGCAGAGCATCAGCAAAGGCTTCAAGCTCCTTCTTATTCATGTAGAAACTTAAAAATACCTTCTAACCAGCTTCGATGGCAAGTACCCCAGAGGCATAGTAGTAAGCGCACCTGACAGATAGGATGCAGGAGATCTGGAGTTCACGCCCCACTAACACCACATATTTTTCAAGTACATTCTGTTCAGGTTTTGTAGAATGCAGGATCCATGACGACCATTAAGACGGTTTCTATACAGAATCTTCCAAAATAAGATGATAAATTTGAGAGCCTGTGATTGGCTTCGCTGAAATGGTGCTATCTACGTACCATGTTAATTACCCTAGTGCATGAATTATTCATCACAGAATTGTTAAAGATCCACCCCCTGATAAATATTATCTTTATTTAATATTTATACAATGAAATATTGCTTTAAAAAATATTTGAAATTTCAATATTCTTTTATTGAAACAGATTTTATACATCTATGTTACATTTCATAACATCCAGAGACTTTGATTTTGGACATATGAAAGATTAAGTCATTTGTTTGAATACACAAAATGTACATGCAGTTGCGATCTTAATATTCAAGATGAAGGATTCAGTTTATCAATTGCATGGTTTTATTTAAGAAATAATGACAAATCTGATTAATTAGTTTTCTTGTTTAAACATACGATTTATATTAAATTCCATGAATATGTGATTTTCTTAAAATTATACTTAAGTTCATGATCAGTATGTATATCATTTTGGCACTACCCTAGTGATATGGGCATTTGATCTTGTGCTCATTTTTGCAAAATATTAACGTACATGCCTTTGTTAGGAGCCTATTGTTATCTCTACCCTAGGAAAATTATAGAGGATGTCATCAAGTAATTTGAGAAATGAATATTACATTTTTTTCTGTTGATGAAGGTATAGCCCCCAAAAATTGGACAAAAAACTGCATCAATGCGCAAAGCATATTGATGCAAAAGTTTTCCGTCAAATTTTTCCGGTGATAACTGCATCAACAGAAAAAAATATAAGATTCATTTCTTATAATTCTATATCATCTACCTATGGAAAACACACTATTTTCTTAAATCTAATAACAATCAATCCCCGCACTATGTTTCGTACGTTCAGTGGGTTGTGCAGTGATACAACTGCCTCCCAAGAGGGAAACAAGCTATGGTAGTCATCTCTCTTTATCATTGGAATTAGAACCAGTTTGAGGAAATCCTACATTCACAGGAAGTTTTAAATGGTAACCTTGCAATTTTAAGCAAACATCAACATACCGTATTTTGAGCTACAAGCTGATACACGTTTTAGGGAATCCCCGGTTAAATAAATACAAAATGTAGTCCTATTAATAGAAGTTCGTGAAAAATTTAGTAGATCGATATATCAACAAATTTTTCAGCCAATCAGAATCTTCGTTTCTAAATAATAACAATGAAAATTAAATGATTTATATATATTAAAAATTTATCATAAAATGTAACTTTAGATATGTAACTTTAAGTAAGAGTAACATAATTTATTGTGCATACATGTATAAACAATAATAAGCTCCTTACAAAAACCAAATTTCCAAAATATAAACATAAATGAAAAATTGAGGTTTATAACTCCTGCTTTCATTACCCTTGTACAAAAAATATAAAATATACAAAATAATCTATAAATCCTTATCATGCAGCATAAACATCGTTGCGAAATCACAAACGTCCTTAAGAATGATACCCTATGTATGTAAATCACCGATACGATTGGGTGTTCCTTGTGACATCACCGAGAAAAAGGTACTCTGACAATCCAATCCATGTCTTGAGAATATCACAGTGAAAGCCTACGGCTGGACAGGTATCCCAATGGAATATGTGCAAATGGCAAATGAGGTTGCGGAAATCTTTCGTCAAGTTGGCAGCTCGTGGTATGAGTGCAAGGTGCGGAGCTGCAACACTGTCGAATCACCGAAGTCCAATGAGGCAGTGTGATGAAAACCAATGTTTGATGCCACTACGAGATACTCGCACAATGCAAATAGAGAATAAACTGTAAAATAAGAAATACAGATAGGTTAATATCTGCAAATAGGGAATAAACTGTAAATTAAGAAATATGGATAGTTCATATCTGAAAATAGGGAATAAACTGTAAAATAAGAAATATGAATAGGTTAATATTTTCTTTAAAAATAAATGTATGTATTAAATGATAAATAAGATGAATTTGCCTCACTCAGTACATGTGTTCAAGTACATGAATTAATTAAATCGATTTAATTTCTTACAAAGTAATCTCCCATTTTAATTGCGTTAATGAATACATGTATAGATCTACATGTATGACATACATGTACTTATTAAATAACTGTTTTAATAATTTCAAAAGCATTACATTCACGGGTTTATCAATTTGAAATTGATAAATGGACTATATATTGAAGACGTATTGTGAAAAGAAATCCCAGGCCTTGAAAATTGGTTTATATCAATCTATACAAGGGTTACATATAACATTATCTAAAATGCTAAATATGAAATTCAGATTATAGAAAATTTCTTTTGTCTACATTCATTTCCATGTATTTTGTAAAAAGTTTTCACTTCACTTTGTATTTTATAATCATCAAACTTTATGCACATAATATTATTGTTATCATTTACTGTGGAAATGAAAATGGCAATCAATCAAATCCATCATATATTGATTATAAATGAAAAATATTATAAAGGGTTATCAAAAGAAATTTCCATTGTTTTCCTTGAATCTAAAGTGGGATTTTAGAAGGACAGACAATTAACAATTACTAAAAACTTTTCTTATATTTTCAAAAAAGCAAAAACAAAAAAAAAATCAGTTAATTACCATATTTGATGAGTGCTTAACTATGATTGTTTTCCTCCATTCATATGAACTGTCTTTCCAAATATAGCGTCAGGACAAATCGATATTGAACAGTCAGAGAAATCATAAGAAGCAGTGTAATGAAAAGCAATGTTGGAGAATACCGTCAAATATTCTGCCGCGGCAAACATTGTATACACTGTAAAGAAAAAAGAATTTTGATAAACTATGTATTTTTAAAATATTCAATACTAAATTCATTGCAAGGATTGCGTTCAATTAAAAAAAATACAAGTTTTAAAAATTTTAAAGATTTATAAAAAAATCATGGAGATTTTACATATTTAAATTCAGTGGTCTATAATTTAATTTTCAAAGTTGGGATACCGGTAAATGAATTTATAAAGTTTGGAAGAGAGTCAAACTTGAAGTATTCTTAAATCCTTGGAAAACACATGCACAGACTAAGAACAAATTCATCATAACAAACGAGCGTGCAATATAAAGTTCTCATCTGACTTATCTCCCTTTTAAGTCTGGTCATACCAGCATGATATCTTTTTTTTCAATAAGAATCCAGATACCTTCCATGCTCTGTACTAGAATTGTCTGTACAGAATTATCAAATTAAAGTTCAGTTAATGTTTAAAATGATTGGTAAAGCTTCTTTTTCATACAATAATCATACATTCATGAAATATAATTTATACTGTTGCATCAATAACATCATGGAAATATTTCATTCCTCTTTTTTTATTTCTTTTTTTCCTATGCCAATTGGGAAATGGGAAGAAATGAGAGAGTCTAAATCTAAATTCAATAATGAATTTTTTCAGTAATAGACTACTTTTTTTCTATCTCAAAATCCCTAGTCCAAGCAATGAGATTTGATATAAACAATTTATACATACTTGTTTATATAAATGTACATGTACGTACTGAATGAATGAATGAATGAATGAATGAATTCATGTTTTTGTATTTAACCTCCATTCTAGAGCTGCAACGATTCACCGCGGTGCACCGAGAATCGCAATTCTTAGCTCCGACTCGAATCGTGAGTCGCAGTGGTCAGAACGATTCGAGTCGAATAGTCTAAATAATGCAGAAAAACGTTTAAAGTATTCACTATTCGCACAAATCGCAGGATTCCCAATAAGAATAATTTAAGGTGATGATTTAGAATAAAAAGTGAATCTTTTAAGTGCATTTTACCTAGCAATTCGTAAGAAAATACAGGGTCAGAGGAAATTCGAAACAGCGACTTTTACCGCATTTCAACGAGCGCGCTAGTGCTACCCCCAATTGAAAATTGTTTCTTTTAAAGTATTTTACCTATGTACTTCTTTGTGCAAACTGGCTAGTTATGATCATATATCTTTCGTACACAGTATTTAATTTACATCCCCGTTCTGTGGAAGGGGGGGGGGGATTGGCTTGAATAATATTTCCACATGATGCATTAACAAATATATCAGACAGTGCTTTCACATGAACTGGGTATTTTATGCATTTTTATACCCCCGCCATAAAATGGTGGGGGTATATAGTGATATGCACTTGTTTCTTTTTTAGATTGAAATTAAATTTTTCAAATAAAAGGAAAAAAAATTAAATTTCCTTGGAAAATTATATTGCAACCAGAAGTCTCTGATGAGACTGTAGCTCTCCTGGTTGTTTTGTTTTAAAAGATCAATTTCCTTTCTTTTAAACCAAAGACCATTATAAGGAAGCAGGCGCTTTAACAAATTATAAGGAGCATTGCACAACAAAACAACATATCCATTAAACTGAAACTAGAATATCACTCATGGAATTCATAATATCCCAGATAAGATATTTCAAAAAAGAATGCTATGACCATTTTTCAATATCCTAGTGGCCAGGGGCTGCTAGCTCAATGACACAAAAAATAAGATTCAAAGAGTTATATAGAAGAAAATGACCACATCCATTTTCTAAGACCCTGGGGGTCAGGAGCTCAAATGAGATATCAGAATCACAACTAGACCATAAACCCATCATATTGCAAAAAGAATTAAGTCTCCATTATTTATAGTGTCAGAGGAGTTGCGAGCACAAGATTACACAGAGTTATATAGGTGAAAATGACCACACCCATTTTCTAAGACCCTGGGGGTCAGGAGCTCAAATAAAATATCAGAATCACAACTAGACCACAGACCCTTCATATTGCAAAAAGAATTAAGTCTCCATGATTTATAGTGTCAGAGGAGTTTCGAGCACAAGATTACATAGAGTTATACATTTGTATAGGTGAAAATGACCACACCCATTATCTAAGACCCTGGGGGTCAGGGGCTCAAACAACATATTAGGTGCACAACTAGACCACTGACCCATCATATTGCAAAAAGAATTAAGTCTCCATCATTAATAGTGTCAGAGGAGGTGCGAGCACAAGATTACATAGAGTTATATAGGTGAAAATGACCACACCCATTTTCTAAGACCCTTGGGGTCAGGGGCTCAAACAAAATATCAGGTGCACAACTAGACCACAGACCCATCATATTGCAAAAAGAATTAAGTCTCCATCATTAATAGTGTCAGAGGAGTTGCGAGCACATGATTACATAGAGTTATATAGGTGAAAATGACCACACCCATTTTCTAAGACCCTGGGGGTCAGGGGCTCAAACAAAATATCAGGTGCACAACTAGACCACAGACCCATCATATTGCAAAAAGAATTAAGTCTCCATCATTTATAGTGTCAGAGGAGTTGCGAGCACAAGATTACATAGATTTTCATGACCACGCCCATTTTCTAAGACCCTGGGGGTCAGGGGCTGAAACCAAATGTCAGGTGCACAACTAGACCACATACCAAGTAGGATGCAAAAAGAATTAACTTTCTATCTCCTATGGTTTCAGAGGAGTTGCGAGCACAAGAATTGTTTACGGACGGACGGACGGACAGACGGACAGACGCCGGACGCCGGGGTATCGCATAAGCTCGACTGGTCTGAGACCAGTAGAGCTAAAAAAACTCGAACCGAAAAAAAACCGAATCGAGACATAAAAATCAAAATCGAACCGAATTGAGAAGTTCCCGACTTGTTGCAGCTCTACTCCATTCATAACAAATCATCTTCTCTACCGCTAAATGAAGGCCATCTCATTGGCATTGTTTCTTTCACAACTTTCAAAATGCATATGATGGCTCAGGCTCAACATTAAAATAGTGAATAAGATAAATAAATATGATCTACATTTAAATCAAAACTTTCAATCACATCAAGCAGCTGTGAAGCCGTTATGCTATAATGATATTGTGGCAAGGGTAGTGATTGTTTACAAATACTTTTGTGATTGGTCTTCCACTTTCAAGAAGCGAGCCCATAATTTCAGCATGAAACTTTTGAAGGAAATAATGCCACAAAGCAAGATTGACTATGTAATGAGTTTGACTACACATACCTCCAGGTTCACAATGTGAATTATGTCTGAAGAACAGATAAACGGCTAAAAGGAATATTACAACATTAAAGATGAAGAGTCCCGTCTTCATACGTAGTGACTTGGTCTCCTGTAATTAGAAAGTGCAGTTTTAAACTTAAATTATCTATCCTCGCATATTTCAATCTTATTCTTTTATCAATCATTTCATCTTACCTTGGAGAGATTGGGAAGGGGGCATAATTCTTGTATTTTTCTCTATCATTTTTCTCATAGTATTTTCAAAATTTATGCACTGTTCGTCTGTTGAGAAAAAAATGCATTAAATCGAATTCCATTTTGCTTTGCATTCACAAAGCAAAATCTGATGTGAATCAAACTTATGTGCAATAGATTAAGCCTTCAAAAAACATTTTTGAACCACTGGACAAAAAATAGCAATCCAAGGAATGCTTGTGTCGCCTGCGAAGCGGCTTGATTATTATTCTAGAAAGTGGATCAAAATTATTGGTATGAGTAGAAAAGTCCTGTCAAATGAAATTCATTTGAAATATCAGACCTCTTAATTACAAATTAAAAGATATGGTCATTCTCAAATTTTCAGAAATGAGTGTCAATCATCTACGTCAAGGTCACTATGTAAAAACTGGTAACAAAAAGGTCTCATCGTAAGAAATATTAAAGCCCCACCACTTTCCAATTTAAAGATATATACAACCTTCATTTCTTAGAAAAGAAGGTCAAATAGCTAGGTCAAGGTCAAAAGGTAAAAAATTAAAGTATGCGTAGAAAGGCGTTGTTACAAGGAAAATACATGTGAAATATCAAAGCCCTATCACCTACCAATCAAAAGATATAGCCAATTTTACTTTTCTTGAAAAGAAGGTCAAATATCTAGGTCAAGGTCAAATATTATGGTTTGTGTAGAAAGGTCTTGTCACAAGAAATACATATGTGAAATACCAAAGCCCTATCACTTACCAATCAAAAGATATATACATTCTTAATTTTTTTTTAAAGTAGGTCAAATGTGTAGGTCAAGATCAATAGGTCAAAAATCATGGCATGTGTACAAAGACATTGTTTCAAGGAATACACATGTGAAATATCAAAGCCCTTTCACTTACCAATCAAAAGATATAGCGAATCTCATCTTTTTTTCAAAAGTAGGTCAAATATCTAGGTCAAGGTCACAAGGTCAAAATTATGGTATGTGTGGAAAGGTATTGCCACAAGGATAGCATGTGTGAAATATCAAAGTCCTAACACTTACCAATCAAAAGATAAAGCGAATCTTATCTTTTTTTCAAAAGTAGGTCAAATATCTAGGTCAAGGTCACAAGGTCAAAATTATGGTATGTGTGGAAAGGTATTGCCACAAGGATTGCATGTGTGAAATATCAAAGTCCTAACACTTACCAATCAAAAGATATATCCATTCTTAATTTTTTCGAAAAGTAGGTCAAATATGTAGGTCAAGGTCACTAGGTCAAAAATTATGGTATGTGTAGCAAGGTCTTGTCACAAGGAATACACATGTGAAATATCAAAGCCCTATCACTTACCAATCAAAAGTTATGGGCTGTGACACCCAAAGTGTGACAGACAGACGGACGGACTGACAGACGGACGGACAGACGGACAGACGGACAACGGACAAAGTGATCCCTAAGTGTCGCTATGCTTCGCAGGCGACACAAAAACAAATTCTATTGGCCACTTGTATTGTTTGTTTGACGATATCTGCTAGCCCTACAGAATTTTTCAGTGTCAGTGTACGTGAAGCTAGTGACTTTATGTGAAGACTGTAGATTCTCCAAGTAAAAACAGCATAAATCTAATCATCTCTCGAGACAGTTTGTGTTAAATACCTTACTCCCCGTTGTTGGATGTCATACATGTACACATCTATGCACTACATGATTCTCCAGTGAGTTTCAATTGGAGAGTATATCTATATTTCATCATACTGACGGCACAACAAAGGTACATGCATTTGCCCTATATTGGATGGATCCCACATTGTCTGAATAGTGAACATGGTTGATTTTACACCTTTTGTGCTCTATATATTTTATCATACTTTCATATATAAAGTAATTCAATGAAATTAAAATAATTCAAGTACTTTGAAAAGCACTTTTGCTAGTACATGTACTTTATTCGAAGTTTTGGCCTGATATGTATCCGAATGAAACTCACCAGAGACAATTAAACAAGGGGGTGTAAGGTATTTTGTACACTTGTCTTGAGAAAATGAGATCTATTGAGCATTAAATTCAATTTGATTCACATTAAACTCTCTGCGTTATTGATATTAGAGCATTAAATCTTATTTTCTATTACTTACCTTTAGACTCATAATTCTTCCGTTACTTTGATGTCCCCATCTGTATATTATACAGGTGATGAGCATGTATACTTGTGAACACACCATGAAAATAATGAACAAGTTCTCATGGACACCTACAAAGAATGAACAATTATAATCTATCACACAACATAAAACAGAAATTTACTCGAGAAAAATGTTTAAAAATGTATGTTGTTTACTCTGTGTTTAAAAGTATGGGTTATTTAAAATCAAAACTTGAATGTTTAGAACGAAAAATTGAAAACAATGTAAAATATTTGACCAAATGTTTGACCTTGACCCTAAAGATGGCCTTGACCTTCTCTGAGTGCTGAATATCTAATAGAACAATTATCATAATCATTCCTTTTTTCCTTCCAAATAAGGCCTTACATTGACGATTGACGACCTGTATGTTGTTTGAATATTAATTCATAAATAGAATTTGACATTGTCTAAACTCACCATGGTTTTCTATGGATGAAATATATGTTAACCCTACCAATGCAAAATTTTCAACCACATGAAGTAGGATGCAGAGTTTTGATAGTGTTCTATACAAGTCGTTTCTTTTCCCCACGTGGAACTGGGTGTGGTAGGAGTAATACGCTGCTGCTATCATAAACCGGGGTGCCGCATGGAGTCCTATACAGAGCCGCCACACGTACCGCTGTGGCGTGTAGCCGCCTATGGCAGAGCTGATGGATGGTAGGTAATTTGGTACCTATAAGAAATACATTTAAATCATTATTGCATGCATTCTTGATAATAGTGCATTAGATATGTGTAAGTTTAGTCTGTGATGTCATACATAAGATTGATTTACAAATATGAACGTTACATTCAAAGTGGGAGACCCATGGCTGAACATGCAGATACTTTTCGTGATCATCGATTTCCTATCGAGTATGCTTTACATGAGGTTCAGAATCGTTAACCATACAGTATAAAATAGTATGTTTCATAATGCGGTAAATATTTTATTACAATACTTGTTGTCATCTTAAAATCCCCATCAAACTTGAGAGTTACGTTATTTAAGTCTCTCATCTAAGCTTGATAGTGAAACTATCAAACGTGATTTCCTTCGAGTCACATGATTTCCACCCCATGCCATCCCTTCATCCAACCATCTATCCCCAATCAAAAATCTGAATCCGCACAAACATCGCCAATGTTTCGTGATAAGTGGGGAAATTTTTATCAAGAATTATCTCGATCAACACACGACTTTCTAGGCATTATAAAACAAAATCTAACCAAAATTTCAATGTTGATCAAATGCTAGCATTAATCCTTACTCTCCCAGTTTCAATATCTTACCGCATACCTTACAATGAGTCCAGGTGCATGACTCAAAGTCGAACACAAGAGACCACACCACGCAGAAAATTGCTGCACAAAAAGGCAACACCGATTCTACTACTATTGTCCTTCCAAAATTCACTTTGACTAGTTCTTTTTGATTCATCCCACTGGATCTTCCATCCATGTTGTTATGTACAGATTATTTATATTTCCCTCGAGTTATAAAATCTTTACGACCCCACAAAGTCAATTACGGTCAGGGGACTAAGATTTTCTAAGCCACAAAGTCATAAATCGGCTTATATGTGTATTTCCATATATTTAGTCCAACGTGTATAAGAATGTGTTTCAGGTAACGTCAAAATCAGAGTATGTATATGTACTCGTGCAATGATTGATAGGGGACAACGAGACGTCACATAGCAAATTTGAGTATTTTAAGGCAAAGAGTTAGAATTTTTGCGTTTGAATCATCAATGTGTGCGGTTAACAATCAAAAGTATAGTATAGTATCGTTTACTAACAAAAGACCAACAGCTCTTTAAGTACGGAGCATACATGGTACAATTGATGAATATGATTCACATTAACATAAAGACAAGACAAAGACAACATGGATGCTGAGTGTGAACCAAAATAAGCATTAACAAGAGCAAATATAAGTAATTAATAAACGATAGGAATTGCTGGTGCATGTACATGTATGTGTACACTGTACATCTATTCTGGTCAAAATCCGAAACTCGTGTTGCTAGAAATAATGCATACATGGATCTGGTTTGGACTGCCACCTGCAACACCCCCTTCCCCTTTCCCCCCTTCTTCTTAACAATGAGGTACCCATCCATAAACTCCCTGAGTACGCATATCATTCAAAATTTGATATAAATTGAAATCGCTAAGAAAACGCTTGATTTACTCTTTAACTCTGATCAAAGTTTCGAAATTCAATATATCGGAGTGATTATTTACGATTGATGCTTATGGTGGCAATATGCTTTAGAAAATGTGTTAACCGAAAAAGTAGGTTCAGGCAAGGAATTATAGGTCCTTGATTCAGGGTTATTCATTATATAAAATGAAGTTTGAATCAAATCAGTACAAAGAGCAAGAGGCAAAATTGAGTTTCGGTTAATGAACTAAGTTGCACATTCAAAAAAATGTCGCCAAAAGGATCCCTTACCTTTCTGTTTTTGTCAAAAGTATGTTAAACCTCAAGTTCAAATCATGGTTTCAAAACACTCAAAATTGATTGGTACGTACAGAAAGGTTTTGTAGATGCGGTAGGTCTTATAAAACTTGAAAGTCCTAGGCACTAATCATTCAAAAGTTGTGACATAGGATAAACTACTTGTGACAGACAGACAGATCGTCGACAGAGGGGACTTACCGCTTTCGCAAAATGCGGTCAGTGAATTAAATCACTTGAAACTGGCTCAAAAACCATAAGATAATATACATTAACGGATTTGTTCTCTTCATTTAAAATCAGTAAGCTTGTGTGTAAATAACACGTTTGGTCACTCTCGGTATCACAACGACTTCGGTTTTTATTAATACATGTAATAATATATATGACAATCAAATCTAGACTATGTATATTTCAACCAATGGTCAACATGGTCAAAGTGAACGAAAAGGACTTTAACAAGAAGCATAATGTAGAAAAAATACACTTCTACTACATAAATTCGTGATCGAAACAGTTAGACACATGTACATTGTATAAACTTTGAAGACCATAGACGGGACTTAGATTTAATAAAGACGAATAAAGCACCCAGGCACACACCTACACAACCCAACCTTTTGCCTTACACCTTCATTTCTGGATCAGTGCTTCATTGAAAAAATCTTTGAGACTTCGAAGAAATTTGACTTAACTCAAGAAAGAACTTCAAAGTTTCAGCAATCTAGCCATGAGTGATGACATAAGAGAGCATGGCGAATGAAATTTTCAATCTAACGCGCGATAGTACACAATTGTACATAGATGTACATGGAACGTCAAGTTTTTAAACAAATCTTGGTTCATCAAGAGGTCATCCTCAATTAAACTATAGGATGTAATGTACAAGACTACAAACAATATAACGGATAGGAATCAAGTGTTTCCGTATATCCTCGTCGGAAAACATACTAAATAGCAACGCTGATGCTGCAAAATACGTCCGGTTTTTTCCATGATTAATAAGCTCTAAGCAGTGTGGTATATTACATTTTTATGACAAGCATGACTGTGAAGATTATTAATGAATTATAAAATATTTCCTTCAAAAAAGCAAGTTTCAAAACAAATCGACCGGGAAAAGATTTTAACGAATTTAAATATTCTCATACAAAAAAGATACTTTAAGTCCCAAATGACATTGACCTTTGACCTGTGTCATTTAAAGTCAATTCTTGTTATAGACAATCTATATGGTAAATTTGAATATCTTAGGGCTAACGGTCTTGGCTGTAGCAGTGCCCACAGGGTTGGGGAAAGGACAGAGCCCACAGGGTAGGGGGAAGGACAGTGCCCACAGGGTAGGGGGAAGGACAGTGCCCACAGGGTAGGGGGAAGGACAGTGCCACAGGGTAGGGGAAAGACAGAGCCCACAGGGTAGGGGGAAGGACAGTGCCCACAGGGTAGGGGGAAGGACAGAGCCCACAGGGTAGGGGGAAGGACAGAGCCCACAGGGTAGGGGGAAGGACAGTGCCCACAGGGTAGGGGGAAGGACAGAGCCCACAGGGTAGGGGGAAGGACAGTGCCCACAGGGTAGGGGGAAGGACATAGCCCACAGGGTAGGGGAAAGGAAAATGCCAACAGGGTAGGGGAAAAGGACAGTGCCCATAGGGTAGATGAAAGGGCAATGTCCACTGGGTAGGGGAAAGGACAGTCAAACTGACGGACAGCGTGACACCACTATATGTCCGGTCTAATGAAGGTTCTAAGGTGTTTAACCAGGGTAAGCGCGAATGTTTTTAGGTACAATTCTTTTCAAAATGATAGGCCGGACCTCCTGATGGGCGGAACGCGCCCCCTCCCCTGGAAGAAGTTAAGATCCGCCTGTGTAGGATAAACCTTTTACTCAAACGCTTGTTTACTAACAACAATCGTCATTTGAGACTCAGGCAACCTCCGAATATCCCTTTACTTTCCCCTCCTAGAACGTCTCAATAATAAGTAGAGTATAACTTTTATACAATGGTCGGCTTAAAATTGTTTGAACATTTTGATGGTTAAATTGTGGGAAAAAAAACACAATGTTATGGTGTACCAAGAATCGATTTTTAACTTGCTTGGCCTAAAATTGACTGCCTTTTTGTTAAACGCAGCTAAGCCGAGCATGAATTGTACTGTTGATCTATAGAAATCAATTTCGTTACATACACGTATATCAGGACTTTTATTTACATTACTAGACTATTTACTTTTCAATTTCAAAATACTTTGTGTGAGTATAGCGATTCAAAGTTATAAATTTCAAATAATTCGCAAAGCTTCAAAATGGTTAGCATAAGGACATTTTAAGTCGTGACAGAAAATTTTTCTACTCGAGTATTTGCTATAGTTTTCTGAAGATTAGTACAAACAACGTTCGTGGTGTAATTTTTCTGAAGATAACAACATTCTCTTGGTCGTACTCCATCTGTATGCATAATGAAATTTATGACAATCCGTGCCGCATTGATTTTGAGGTAAGAACTTTTTTTTCTGAATTCACTAAAATTTCAGACTTTTTCAGGGATTTTTCTGATTGTTTCCTTTGATGAGAGCCGAATTTTATATTTTTAACCATTTTCTACGAGAGAATCTGTTGAAATCAAGAAATTCTATGAGAGAATTGTAAAAATAATGAGAGATCCTCTCGACTGCGCAGTCCAAAATGATCCCTGCTTTATAAGGGTGGAGAGGGAGGTAGTGGTTGTTTCGTTTTTGTTTGTTTTTTGTTTTTGTTTGTTTTTTTTTAGGGGGGGGTTATCATTTTTTCCCTATTGACAGTGTGTTAAATGAATAAGAAAAACATAGGTAATCACAGATTACGAAGCTCACCTCATGGCAGCAAAATTCAATTCAAACATATTTCTTAGTACATGTATATTGGCTTTTAAAGGCAAAATCACTCAAGCAGAAAAAGTAGGTCAAGGTCATTTTATGAAAGTTTGATCAAAGATACATCCAATATGCAAGTTTGGTACATGTAGCAGTTATACTTTGCTCAATATTGGCTTTATAGAGCAAAATCACTCAAGCGGAAAAAGTAGGTCAAGGTCATTTTATGAAAGATTGATCAAAGATACATCCAATATGCAAGTTTGGTACATGTATCACTTATACTTTGCTCAATATTGGCTTTTAAAGGCAAAATCACTCAAGCGGAAAAAGTAGGTCAAGGTCATTTTATGAAAGTTTGATCAAAGACACATCTAATATGCAAGTTTGGAACATCTAGCACTTATACTTTGCTCAATATTGGCTTTTAAAGGCAAAATCACTCAAGCGGAAAAACTAGGTCAAGGTCATTTTATGAAAGTTTGATCAAAGATACATCCAATATGCAAGTTTGGTACACGTAGCACTTATACTTTGCTCAATATTGGCTTTTAAAAGCGAAATCACTCAAGTGGAAAAAGTAGGTCAGATGCTGAATCCGATGCATGGGTCCATCTCGGCATCCAAAGATGAATCACTTGTGCAAGTTTGGTTACTGTAGCATTAGTACTTTGTCAGATACTGAGCTACCCAAAACTTCTTATCCAATTTACTCAAGCGGAAAATATAGGTCAGATGCTGCATCCGATGCATGGGTTCACCTCAGCATCCAAAGATGAATCACTTGTGCAAGTTTGGTTACTGTAGCATTAGTACTTTGTCAGATACTGAGCTACCCCAAACTTCTTAACCGGACGCGGACGCGGACACGGACGCGGACGCGGACGCCTGGGGGTATAGCATAAGCTCACTCAACTTTGTCGAGGTGAGCTAATCAGTAAAGGTAAACTGAAGTTTTTTAAAATGGCAATAACTAGATTATGACTGATTATGTTTGAGGCCGGTAAATACTCTTTGTATGATATATACATGTACAAATCATCTGTTTTTCTCAATTTCTACATGTACCTCTGCATACTGTTACCAGAAAAACTCACTTTACGTAAAATCAGCAAGCAAGTATTTATATACAAATTGTTTTAAAAAGCTAAAAGTTTTCTTAAATCAAGTTTTGTGATATTATTGTTGTTCGGAGTGGTGTAATTAAGTTAATGAATTTGAACTAAAATCGTATTATTTATTTTTTTTTTTTTTTTTTTTTTTTTTTTTTTTTTTTTATTTATTTATTTATTTATTTTTTTTTTTTTGTCTAAGGGGAATTAACCTCTGTCAGCTATATCGTTTTGAACACTACAAATGCCCTTGTCCAAAAGGAAAGAATATTTGCTAACTTGGAAAGGGTTCTCTTTTGGCAGGGACCCCATCCCCCTTCTCCTCTGGAATTTGACAAGAATGCTGAATTTTCCTATTGAAGGGGGATTTCTATTGAAGTAGACTTCTTTTCAAATGATAAAGTGGACTTGCAGATAAATTCTATAGATCGGCACATTATACACTACCCACCTTTAATTAGTACCCACCTAATACATTTCTCTTGTTTAAAAAAAAGTTAAGATTTTTGTACCATTGTTTTGAAAATCTGACGATTAATCATTCTGCTATCAATTGAAGTAATTTTTTCGGCTAAATCTTTCTTTTATTATTTTTTTGCAATTTTTCCCCAAAAAAGTCAATTTTTAACAGAAAAAAAATTCTAAAAATATTCTTCAAAATTTTACATTTTTGTATTAAGAAAAACAATGCAAATAATATATTGAAAATTTTCATGCATTTAATAGTTCAGAAGAGAAAATAATGGGATGTGCTTTTCTTATGATTATAATACCTGGATACTTATTTATGGTGGGTAGTGTAAATGAACTAAAATCATTAGAAATGAGGGTAACACTATGTAAAGTTCAATTTACTAGCATGTTCTATTATGTAATTTACAAATAGCAATAGCATTCTCTTTCATTCACATCTAAAATGTACGATCTTTATTCTTTGATGATATTTCATTGAATTTTAATCAATCAAACCTACAATAAGGTTTTGGATAAGTTGCTATTAGAATAGACAAAGTTAAAGACCTGGGACCTAGAGGTCAATTCTTACAGAGAGTGCTCCACTACCAGCAGTATAGCACCCTCTGTGCAAAAGATTGGCTTAGAGGTGCAAAATTGTCATTTCTTTTATTTTGATTGAAAAATAATCAGAAATCGATAAATTTTCTCTGATTTAAAGAATACATAAACAGTATTGATTGATTAAGTATTGATTTCTTAATCATGTTAATGATCAGTAAAAATGGAAACAAAATTCTGATACTTTAATTTTATAATTTAATATGAATCATCTTAACGAGGCTGGGTCTAATTAGGAGATGATGAACTTGTACCCAAGGTATTTTGACTAAATTCGGATCATATAATTGCAGTACTATAATTTCATTTTATGGGAAAGAAAACAGAAGTTGACCGTTCAGTATTATGTAGGGGTCATCTCAAAGATAATCGCATCTTACAATGAGACCTTATGGGGTTTTACTGCAAAATAATGATTTTTCTCAAATTTTTCATGTTTCTGCGCAAGAGATTTTAATTAAATTAATGTTATTTATTTGTTGTACTTCAAATATCATTTTAAGAAAAAGAAATTGAAATTTCACGGTCATCAAATTTTTCTAATTGTACACAGCCTCGTTAAATTAAATAATTTACATTCTATGATTAATCTTCCATTTTTAACCATGCTAACAAATGTATTGTAGTCTGATTCAGGTCATTTTATGCTATAAAGTTTGAAATATGATGATCAAAGAGGGATAACTCCAACTTAAGTCTAAAACGAATAAATCATTTTCAATCTGTACATCTACTCTGCTAAACTCAAGTAAAGTCTATATGATTAAAACAGTATTAATTCATATTATTAATTAACTATAGTAATATAAGTCTAATAAGGGATTTCTGCCCAAACACTACAAGAATGCAAACTAAGCCAATACTTGGCCCAATATTGACAAAAGTATGCAAATAACTCTACCAATGTGTTAAAACTTTTCCATATTGGCTTAGTTATTGCGCCTCAGTCTGTCGTATTGGTCTTCGGCTTTGCCTCAGGCCATTACAACAGACCTCAGCGCAATTACTAGGCCAATATGGAAAAGTTTTAAGTTTATAACCATGAAAGTATTCAACTTTATATATATACGTCCCTGTTATAACGTAGGATTCCATATCACTTGCATCACGAGTGGTTAAAGGCCTCTTTGTCAGTAAAACAATTTATCATAAATGAATTTCACACATGACATTCAGCCAAACTTTGTGCATCATTTTTTTTTTAACACAGCCGAATAAACACCAGTTGAATAACAAATTTACCATCAAATAACAAATTTACCATGATCATATAACAAATTTACCATCATATAACAAATTTACATGTACCATCATCATGATCATATAACAAATACCAATTGTACACACATTATTGATGCATTCTTCAATCAGCACTGCATTTCGATATATATTGGGACTCAACAAAATTTCAATGGGACTCACCAAAATTTCCTTGGACTCGACATTTTCAAAAATGTTGAGTCCCAGGACTCACCATCTCAGATTCCTAGTGAGAACACTGATGATGATGCCTCCTGACATGATGCCTCATGCCTTGAATGGATGCTGTCCTTGAACATTGATGAACGCTTGACAGTTTGGATTTCAGAAATGAATCTTATATTTTTCTGTTGATGCAGGTATCGTCCGAAAAATTGGACAGAAAACTGCATCAATTATCAGTATTAATCACGTAAAGAGATAGAACATGTATAATGAAGTATCTGGACACAGCCTCTCAATGCATTTCGACAACATTTTAAACTTAATTGACTGAATACGGTATGTTATTGTCTATCAACATCATTGTTTATTACTTTGATATTTTTTTCAATTAGAAACATTCAATTGTACCGATTTCTCGTTATTTTTGCAAGAATCAAGGAATTCTACCATATATGGTCTTCTTGCTCCTAGAATTAGTCTATCTATTTGCCTTTGGGGATTTTTCTTCACATACAATGTATACTGATGGTAGACTTGTCTTCTCCAATGAAATTTTGATATGATAAATACATGTAGGTCCTGAATTCGATAAAATCATACGGTACACCATGTGATGAATGTTCGAGAAAATGGATTATTTGTTGAAATATAGCTTTCATAAAGAGTCCATTACTCCTCGAAAAAAAGTTAAATAATCGTGAAAACTGCTGGGGCCGATGTACAATAGTTTATTTAACAGCTTCATGGCTTAAAATCATGATGTATGATAAATTCAACAAATTTATAGGTGTTATCCAAGGAATCCCCTCAGTTTTGACTGGTGAACAGGGCTGAATAAAAGGTGTCACACTATTGGTCAAAACTATTGAAAATTTAAAATAGCTAGCTCATGAAATCAATGGGGTGCAGTCCGACGTTTCAGTACAAGGACGTTTCGGTACATAGAAACCAGACTTGTCAGAATGACAACATAGCTCGCCGGTGGCAACCATATGTAAATTGCAACAACAACAATAAAAAAGGTCTTATCACAAGGAATGCACATGTGAAATATCAAAGCCCTATCACTTACCATTCAAAAAATATGGCCAAGGTTAAAGTTTTTCAAAAGTAGGTCAATCTCCAAGGTCAAGGTCACAAGGTCAAAAATTTTGGTATCCATGGAAACGTCTTGTCACAAGGAATACACATGTGAAATATCAAAGCCCTATCACTTACCATTCAAAAAATATGGCCAAGGTTAAAGTTTTTCAAAAGTAGGTCAATCACCTCCAAGGTCAAGGTCACAAGGTCAAAAATTTTGGTATCCATGGAAACGTCTTGTCACAAGGAATACACATGTGAAATATCAAAGCCCTATCACTTACCATTCAAAAAATATGGCCAAGGTTAAAGTTTTTCAAAAGTAGGTCAATCTCCAAGGTCAAGGTCACAAGGTCAAAAATTTTGGTATCCATGGAAAGGTCTTGTCACAAGGAATGCACATGTGAAATATGAAAGCCCAATCTGTATTGGTTTAAAAGTTATAAGCAAGGTTAAAGTTTTTGTGCACGCGCACGCAGACGCAGACGCCAACGCCAACGCCGACACCGGGGGTATGACAATAGCTCTCCGGACATTCGTCCCGGCGAGCTAAAAAGTTGTTTCGGTACATGGTGCAAAGACATTTCGGTACATGATTTAGGTCGTTTCGTACATATTTTTGTTTTGTACATTACCTTAATATTCATTGACTGATTAGAGAGGATATTATCAATATGTTGTTCACTACAATAGTAACCCCCCCCCCCCCCCCCAAATCATGTCTAGAAAAGTTAGAGTGGAAAAGCGTGATTGTTTAAGTTGAATTCCAAAATATCATAAAGCTTGTGTATTTATCATCAATTTGTCTTTGAAGTGTGATCCATCAAAGAATGCCTCATAAACATTATTTCAGAGGAAGAGCAATTTATAAAATTATGAGACGTATTACGTATTTCTAATGTTGCAACTAACCAAACACAAACTTATTATCACCCCATATCATAAAAAAATAATGTACTAAAACGTCTTTTTGTTGTACCCAAACGTCTTTTACATTGTACTGAAACGTCTCTACTTGTACCAAAACATCTTTCTATTGTACCGAAACATCCTTGTACCGAAACGTCTTTGTACCGAAATGTCCAGCATTCAATCAATGTACTGTAGTAAACTGGCGCTTGTACTAGACTTGGCCAGTTGGACTTCTTTTTGGCTGACTCGGTAGTCGCGTCGGACATGACATCAGAAGGTTGCGAGTTCGATCCCAGGTGGGGTATTCTCTTGTTTTCTACAATTGCGCCCAACGTAAATCCCACGGAGAGGTGGTGGGTAGGAGGGTTGTCGAGGAGGGGCAGGGAGGCCAAAAATTGAAAGGGAAGAGTAGTGTAGTAAACTGGCACTTGTACTAGACTGGACCAGTGGGACGTCTCTTTGGCTCACTCGGTAGAGCGTCAGACTTTACATCAGAAGGTTGCGGGTTCGATCCCAGGTGGGGGTAGTCTCATGTTTTCTACAGTACCATTCCCTGTAGTCAGGATAAACTGAGTTTTGAACGTGTTCTTGTCTTTTATGCAATCTATAGATCGATTTAAATATAGATGAAATTAGTAAAAAAAATAAAATTAAAAAAAGAAGGTTTTTATTTCCTTGGATCAGGGTACCTGTAAAATGCGAAACGAAAAGAAACAAAACGAAATGGAAACGAAACGAAATGGAAACGAAATGGAAACGAAACGAAAAGAAATGAAATGGAAACGAAACGAAATTAAACAAAACGAAACGAAACGTAACAAAATGAAAATGAAACGAAATGAAACAAAACGAAATTAAACGAAATGGGAAAAAATGAAACGAAATACATGTAAGAAACAAAATTTATTTACTTGTTAGTTTTTTTTTGGTGGGGTGGGGTGGGGGTATGGGGGGGGGGGGGTGAAATATCTGTTTTGAAAGTGAGAATGAAAGATCCAGAGGGGATCGGATGGTCAGGATACCCTTTTAATATAAATAATAAAGTATGAAAAGGAAATTAGAGTATTAGTGAATATTTTATTTTCAAATCTTTTCAAAGAAAATGGGTAAATTTTAAAGGGATGAAAGGGTGAGGTTTATATATATGAGGCGAAAAATTGTTCGTTCAAGCACAAATACCACAGAGACGAAAGGAAAAAGAATATCTAGCTATATTCAATATTGAGCCAGTTTGACACTTTTTACAATTTTAAATATGCATTTTTATTTCACCATTATTTCTGGGGTAAGGATTTGAAAATAAGATATTCACTAATAGAGGACGCAGTCCGCGCCGCAGGCGCGGACGTAGTCCTCATCAAGGTAACACGTGTATATATATAGGAAATATGGTGTTTTTCAATTGAATTCTATGCTATACCTATAGGTTCCAAAACTGTGGTCAATGACGTCATTCTCCCCATTGCCCATTTGATCGGCGTGAAGCGCAAGCTTATTTTTTTGACAATGTCACTTGACGACAGAATGAAACCCATCGATGACCAAGATTTCTCGATCTCCTTTGAATATTCTTCGTTTGGCTTATTTCTCCAGTGTCCCAATGTATGATTTGTACTTTGCTTCACGTAATACTGATATTGCACCATCATTTCCAACATATATCATGTTTAGTCCGAATATCCTCTTTGAAAATTACAATGTGACGTCAGCATGCGACGCGACGTCAGCATACAACTTTGTTTCGCGGACTTTCTTTCATCGACAGCTCCCTTAGAAACTCATAATGCTGGGAGAAAAAAAAACAAAAAAAAAATTTCAGCGCGATCAGCGACTTACCGAACTTCATTCTGCTTTCGAGGATGATTTGCAGCTGATATTTTGATACCTGTAGATCGAATAATGTGGTTTCTCTCCACATATATAAGATCTACATGTAGAATATAGAGGAAATCTATGCAGTGTAAATTCCAACACAAACTTCTAAATGTCTGCTGCCTTTGGTTCTGTTTACAACGCGTCACAACTTACGTCATCATTTACAGTATTTAGTACAAATAGGTCAACACAGCTGGGGCTCTGTTCAAAGCATGAAGTATATTTTTTCTGTCAGAAATAAGGCTGGGTATTTTTTTCCCTTGGAGGTAAATCATAAGCGGATCCAAGGTAGAGGGGTGAAGGCTTCAAATTTTTGTTAGAAAGGGGGGAGGGTGATTGTATTCAAAGGGGGGGGGGGGGGGGCGGACAGGGGGTAGATTTTTACTAACTTCTCTCCTTCTCTCCCCTGTCCCGCTCCCTTCTCCCACCTCCTAACCTCTCCCTCCCTCCCATCTGCCTCCTTCCAGCTGCCTCCTTTCCCCCCTCCCATTCATCGTTGCCTTTTATGGGGGTGGGGAGCAGACATGGGGTACCCGCTCTCTCCGCCCCCTTATCTCCATTCCCACACCCTTCCTTCTTCCCCCTCCCTCCCTCCCCCTTCCTCTCCGCGGACAGGGGGTAGATTTTTACTAACTTCTCTCCTTCTCTCCCCTGTCCCGCTCCCTTCTCCCACCTCCTAACCTCTCCCTCCCTCCCATCTGCCTCCCTCCAGCTGCCTCCTTTCCCCCCTCCCATTCATCGTTGCCTTTTATGGGGGTGGGGAGCAGACATGGGGTACCCGCTCTCTCCGCCCCCTTATCTCCGTTCCCACACCCTTCCTTCTTCCCCCTCCCTCCCTCCCCCTTCCTCTCCGCCTCTCTCCTTCCTCCTGCCCTCCTCCCTTTCACCCTCTTTTAAAGTAAAGGAATGAGCATTAAGAATTTTGTCTTCAGATATTACTTTGGAAAATCATTTACATTAGAAGGGAAAATCCTGTAATACTAATGTTATACTGTACTTAATTTGTAAGTTTTAACCCCCTTTTCCAGATCATCCCATAAAACGATATATTACTGATAACACTATAGACGGCGCCGAAAAGGAAGTTTTCTCTCTCTTCTACATTTTGAATGCTATTTTTTCCGGTGAAAGTAAAAGGGGAGAGGGGTGGGTGGGTGCAAGGTGGGATACATATTCCTGATACGACAACTGACATTTCTTCACCCAATGAAATTTTAAAGTAAACATTTAAAAGTTTAATTGAATTCACTGAATAATCAAGATACATGTACATGTTAATCTTACAATATATAAATACTTTAGAAAACAGTAAAATTCTTTTTTCTTTTTATAATTTTAATGGTTTGTGCCCACACTTTTCTTGCCCGAGTTCTCTTTTCCTTGGTTTTCGTCAAGGTCCAAGGAATTAAGATGTATAGATTAAGATGACATCACTTGATCTTTTTTTATCTGTCATCTATGTTTCAAAATTAAGCATTGCGATTTCATGTTTTAACTGATTGTTTTGTGACATTGAGAATTGTTCCCCGCATTTACGAGTTATGTGCATGCTGTCGATCTAGAAATTGTCTATAATATCCCCTCTCCTGTAGATGATTCTGGATTTCAAGAAAAAAACTAATGTAATTTTAACTTAAGGCTGTTGAAGACCGTCGGTAAAAATGATGCTGGAAAAAATAACAAGAACACATATTGTATGACATATTTTATTCTTATTAACTTAGTAAAAAAAATATTCAATGATGTATGGTGAAAATTGGGTATTAATTCATTGAAATTATATTTCACCTGCGTCCTCACAATGGCTTTGCCATAATTCATATTAATCTAATTCATTTTCATATTTAATTATCTATATTGAAAGGGTATCCTGACCATCCAATTACCTATGGATCTTTCATTCTCACTTTTAAAACAGATATTTCAATCCCCCCCCCCCCCCCCCCCATTTCGTTTCGTTTTGTTCAATTTCCTTTCGTTTTCATTTCGTTTCTTTTCGTTTCCATTTCGTTTCGTTTTGTTTCGTTTCTTTTCGTTTCACATTTTACAGGTACCCCTTGGATGACACCTTCAGAACTGAGTCCGAGCTGAGTAGATCTAGTTTTCAGTTCTATGTACTTCAAACGTGTGTTTTACCCTGCAGTGAGTCGCCGTGGACGCCTCAAAGTTGTATAGAATGGACCAGACAACGCAGAAAATTGTGGCAAAGAAGGGTAAACCTGACACGATCTTACTGAGGTAAGAAAATCTTAAAGAAAACCATGGGGATACTTTCGTTTCTCCAGACGCCATTTGTTCCACAGGTAGTTTATACAATGTAAAATGAAAACGGACATGATATTCCCGGATCATGAAAGTCATACATGCATGGGGCGATCATGGGTGGGTCCAGATGTATTTTTTTCACTATCCTTACAGCTCCTTTCAAACCAATTTATAATGCACCATACACGTGTTTCGGATACATTATATCCTCATTAGTGATGCTTCCATCCAAAGTGATTTTTAGACAAAGCCAAGATTCATTTCAGTAGATCTAGTGCCCTCTGGTTAATAATAATAGATTTTTTTTTTTAAATTAATGCAATTTGCAGAGAGTGCGCGACCTCCAACTGTCCTGTACGCCCGATTCAGTAGCATATCAAAATAATTTTTTTTTCAAAATAGCATTGGAGGGATGGTGCTAAGATGTTAACCTCCTTTAATTTCGATGATATCTTTGAATGAAATTACAACTAAGTTTTCGAAATAGCAAAATAATAATTATGACGTCAAATTGATAAAGTGCCAAACAAAACTCCTTTCAGGCAACAGAGATTGAAAGAAGTAATTAATACACTTAAAAACATCCATGTCACGGGGATCGAGTTCAACTGCTCCACACTGACACGAAATTTCGTATTTTACACGAAACTTCGTATTTTACACTATCTATGCTTTGTTATTCTCCGATCCTAATTCGTCTGATTTTTTTAAAACAGTATTTGTCTCGAACTCCTTTACACGGCAACCGGTGCACATGCGTAAGCTTTTTATGAAAGAGACTAAGGCTAGAGGGGGGGGGGGGGGGGTCGCAGTGTCATTTATTAAACAAAACGAACTCTTTTTATCAGACTTTTGTATTACACATTTATGTAGAAATGGCAGGGAATTTTTCTTGATAGAATGAATCTGAAGCGCAGATTTTTCTTTTAGTTCTCTAGAAAGATCTAGAAGGGGGGAGGTTCATAGGTAGATCTAAGAGAGATTTCTCCCCTTTTTGATTGAAGACCAGCCTATGATTTGAAAAAAATTAGTCGTTTATACTGGAAAAAATCATGACTTTTCGGCAATTTAAAGGGAAGCCGGAATCTCCTGACTCTCTTCAACCCCCCCCCCCCCCCCCCCGATTCTCTTTAGATCTACCGACTGAATCCACCACAGCCACCCGCACATGCACTCTTCTCTAGACATAACCTCCCCGCGAGACGCGGTTCGTCAGCAGCACATAAATGTAAGCAGGACTACTGACTCATTTGACATAGAAAACACTTTAAATTAGACTACTTTCGGTTCATTAGAAATTTCCACAAACGATAATTATACTACATTTCTTCTTTGAAAATTTAAGGATAAAGAGGAAGTTGGAAACGGATTAATGCAGATTGGAATATTTCATATTAATGACACAACATCACTATAAGTAAGTTTACCTTTATCATGAATAAATTATTCAACAATCGTTTTGAATAATCAATTAATAACTTTTCTACTTTCGAATCCAAAATTAAACTACATCCTCCTTCGTGTACATCGGTTTGCACTACCTGACCTAACTGTTTTATTAAATCACTAATAGATAAAATCTGAATTCTCCATTTCCAAAATAAAAACAATGTGTTGAGTTCCAACAATTTATTTGTCCCACATTTCTAAACCCCTTTTCAGCGCTTTTTGGGGTCCTTTGTTGTTGTTGTTTTTGTTTACTTTTGTTTTTGTTTTCTGGAGGGGAGGGAGGTTGGGTGGGGTTGTTGTTCTTCTGTTACGTTTTTTTTTCCAACCCATCTACCCCTTCCGATGTATTGTTTTCTGATGGACGATTCGTATAAAGTTGCAAATGTATGGCAAGCCAATGTGAACAAAAATAGGTATTTTCTAATATTAGAATTCGTTTCTTCATATTAGAAATTCATTTCTAAGAAATTATTTTCTAATATTAGTTACAATCTAAGATCAAAAATTCATTTTCTAATGTAAGCAATTCAATTTCTTCTATTAGAAATTCATTTTCTAATATTTGAAATTCATTTTCTAATAACAGAAAATCGTTTTCTAATATTAGAAATTACCAACTTTTTTCTTATATTCGAAATTCATTTTTCGATATTAGAAATTCATTTTCTAATTTTTCAAAATCATTTTATAATATAAGAAAATCATTTTCAAATACTAGAAAATGAATTTTTAATATTAGAAAATGAATTTCTAATATTAGAAAATGAATTTCTAATATTAGAAAATGAATTACTAATATTAGAAAATATACTGAATTTCTTATATTGATGATTGATGATTTATAAAAATGATTTATTAATATAAGGAAATGATTTTCTAATATTAGAAATTACCTATGATTTTCTAATATATGAAATATGAAATATCTACTTTTTTCTACTATTTTCTAATTTAAGAAATTAATTTCTCTAATGTTAGGAATTCATTTTCTTATATTTGAAAATCATTATCTAATATTTGAAAATCATTTTCTTAAATTAGAAAAATCATTTTCACATATTAAAAAATGAATTTCTAATATTAGAAATTCATTTTCTAATATTAGAAAATAGACTGAATTTCTAATTTTAAAAAATGAAGTTCAAATATTAGAAAATGATTTTCAAATATTAGAAAATGATTTTCAAATATCAGAAAATGATTTTCAAATATTAGAAAATAAATTTCAAATATTAGAAAATAATTTTCAAATATTAGATAATGAATTTCTAATATTAGAAAAATACCTATTTTTGTCCACATTGGTTTGCCATACAAATGACAACCGCAGAAAGTTAATTCTAGAATAGAACATGTGAAAATGTGAATTATATGTATATTCATTATTGAATATTCTAACATTTTTACAATGAGAATGAGAAAACGTCTGCTTTGTATATTTTGTAGGCATTTGAACAGGAACAAATATGACTGAATCCATGAACAGTAATGTTTCAGCCATACTTAATGTAAGTAATGCGGAACAAACCCACATTCAATTGATTTCAAAATTTACGATTCATATTTCTATGTTACCTATTGACATTGAGATTCTGGATGGTCACCAATGTAATGACCTTAAAAGTAGAAATGTTGATGGACTAATGTTAACAAAATCAATATTGGTGCCCCCCTCCCCCCATATGATTACCCTTAAATGTTACCAACAATTATGATGTAGCTTTACATGTAGGTTTCTTTGAATTTGCACCATGATTTAGAAAATAACTGTTACTGTTACTGTTACAGTAGAATATCTAAATTCAAAGTCAAAACTTTACGACAAGTACCTAATAATATATACTTAGCACGTATCCCTACAAGTACCTAATAATATATACTTAGTACGTATCTCCACTTTATTGTGACCACAGGAGTCCGGCACATTGATCGTTCAACCCCCGTGGGTCAGATGCCTCATATTTGACCCAAGGGGGTTGAACGATTCGGGCCAATGTTTCACGTTTTGCACTGTATCTGTACTAATGTTGGGAATATCTAACGAAAATTTTGTATCAAGATGCATCACGAGAAAATCAAGATTATCTTTCAATGGTACGTGAATCTGATATAGCATTCATATACCGGCTCTTTGCTTGAAGACACTATTAGGTCACACGTTTTTGACTATATGGACATATCCTATTCCTACGAGGATGCCGACGTGGACATTCATGTTCCAAAAATACGAATGTTACAAACATAACTTGCCAAAAGTCACATACACTTTACACTGACTGGGACTGAGTAGACTTCATATTCAATTCGCATATGATTAGGTGCATTATTGTTGAAATCGTATAGAGTCATTTGAATCGGTGCACTCATGTTTCCTAGTCACAGGGAACCGGCTCAGTCAGCTCGCCTGCCAACCAAATCAACGAAGTAGCTCTCACTGACGACGAAAGGAAAATTTATGAGTTGCAGCGTCAAGTAGCCGAACTTAAGTTCAATAGGTATTGTACATTGTATACATAAATTATATTTTTGTCGAGACTGAATAATCCAGTGTCTTGGCTGCCATCACAAGAGACGTTGTGACGGCAGCCAAGAGACTGGATGATTCAGTCTAATATTTGTCATATATACCTTGTCGAAATGATAATGTGTGGAATTGGTTTTTCTACCACATATACTAATACGAAGCAAAAATCACAATTACAATATTTTCATGCAACATGTACATATTGTATTTAGAAACCATCAACCTAAGAGCAAATAAAAGCCAAAAGCATAACAAGCAAACAAAAGTAACAGTCAGAATTATATGAATCATATGATGCGACGTATACCGTTAGATTCAATTACATGTGAGCTGAACTTCCAAACTCGAGCCTAGAGCATTACTGATGAGTCATTATTTGTTGAAACGCGAATATGGTGCAATGGAATTATGAGAATAGCAACATATACATGTATTACAATATTGATTTATTCAGTAATTATTTTCATTAAGAATAGATAATAAAGTAATATGATGAATGCTTCTTATTCAGTGAGAAAGTCGAGGAGAAAAATCAGAAATTAAAACAAGAAATAGACATTACTAAACAAAAGAAAGACGAACTTGAAAAGAAGTTGGCAAAGGAAAAGGAAAAGAGAGAGCAAGCACTTACAAGGTACAAATTTTAAGCTTCTAAAGACGTATAATTATATAATTAATGAATTGCCTCAGATAAGGGCAAACTGGAGGGATAGAATGGGAGTGAAACGATGGTTTACGATAATATTATTCTTAATTATCTTTCAGTCTGTGTGAAGAATATATAATAAACTTAACTTTAATCAATGCATCTAGATACCGAGTGAGTTCATATCTATGTATATTTCATCAAATATCTCAAACTCTCTTACTTGTATGTGGACCAATTAAGACGCATTTAGTTTAAACATATTTTATTTCCGAAAACGAAATGGGATCGGGCAAAAGACGCATTTATTACAACTTTGATGTTGTTTTCTTTTTGTGTGTGATTTTTCTCATAACAACTGAGACAAAGCTCAAATGCATCTTCTCGAGACATGCGTATGTAATATCTTACTCCGGAGTAACACAAATACGTTGCTTGTCTCGAGAAGATGGCTTAAATGGTTCGTCTTTTGGTTGTTTGTCATAAATCTAATATATGAAACGAGATGGCCGCCATGGATGCATTTTCCACTGAAATCACAATGTTTCGCAAGAAGCAAATTCCTAAGCAAAGCAAAGTTCCTAACAAACTTAGCCCGATTCGTTAAACATACTGAAAGGGCGACATTTACAGAGACAAATAATTCAGCATCCTATTTGGACATATAATGTTGTCCTACGACACTGATGGTCACATGAACACCTCACTCTATGACAAACGTGACGACTTCAATTTCAGCATTACAAACTTTCCTTTTCTGAGTAGCAACATCCCTTCATCGCCTGCTTATGGCGTGTTCATATCTCAGTTGATACGCTATGCCAGAGCAAGTACCAAATATACGGATTTTGTTCTGAGATCTAGGCGTCTTTCAGATAAGCTTCTCAGTCAGGGATATGTTTGTGACCGACTAACATCGTCACTGAGGAAGTTCTACGGTCGATATGGGGAACTCGTCATACACTATGATGTCCCACTTTCCAGAATGGTGGATGATATTCTGTCATAGACCATTTGAACCATCCAACCAAAGATTGTACTCTATATCTTCCAAAATGGAAGTAACCGGATGTGACAGTTCTACCGAATTGAAGCGACGGGTGTTGCATGCAAGCAGGAGATGCTTAATCTTCCTGGGCACCTGGTCTCACTCTCATATCGGGAGTTCGCTTCTTTTCATATGGTGGATGTTTTTGTTTGTTTGCTTTGGTTTCTGTTTTATCCTGATTTTGTATGCCTTCGGTTTCTGATTTTCTGGGTTATCGATTTTGTGCTGTAAACAGGGATATGGTTATTATCCATATTTGTCATTGAGATAAAATATTTCCCTAACAATTGCAGTTGTGAGTTCAATTTAAAAGTGCTCCTATACCCGAGACGTGCATGTCTGGTCCATGCTGTAAATTTATCTGCTTTTTAACTTTTGAAGACGTTTAACATTTATACCACTTGGTGAGTGTCACTGCTGGTGGACCAGGAGTCCCCGAGGGCACATGTAGCCAAGTTCGATCAATTTCAGTTGGTCTTTTCTTCAAACGCATTCGAAAATTTCTGTTTACAAATTTTCTCAAATTTCTAAAAATTGGGTCCTGTAGCATCATGTACCAAACATCCTGCTACGTCTTTTGGTATATTTTGGACATAATTAGCACACATTTTGGCCATATTTCAATGTTTGGATTGAGGATTACTGACGTGGGTTCAATACCCGAAACATGCATGTCTGGTTAACATGGTTAATGCTGTAAATTTATCTGCTCTTAAGTGATGCTTATGGATTTGAAAACATTTAACATTTAACATTTGAAAAGATTTCTTATCCTTTTCATATCTGTTTAATGCTACCCAAAGTACTACAAAGAACTACTCAAAGATAATTCGAAAATGAAATACTTTTCAAAGGCTTGTTGTCTTTGATTGTTAAATCTTCGCAACTGGTGTTCCTTGAAGATCTTTTCTTCTTACATACTTACATTCATTACTTAAAAAAAGTTTCAACTTAGTTTCAGTTTCAAGTTAAGTCTCAGTTTCAAGTTAAGTCTCAGTTTCAAGTTAAGTTTTAGTTTCAAGTTAAGTTTCAGTTTCAAATTAAGTTTAGGTTTCAAGTTAAATATCAGTTTCAAGGTATAATTATTTTTTGTGCTTCAAATAGAAGACCAAAATTGTCTTTCTGATTAATAAGTCCTTTGGTATGTGTTATTTAAAAGGGCTCTGTGTCATGTTTGTTACTAAGTAACATTATGATAAGAAAACTTTTCATTTAAACAATAACTGCCCGTGTAAACAGTAGGGTACATCTGCTATTTACAGAGCAGATTATCGTACAACGTCAGCTTTGAGTACATACTAGTCTCCCCTATTTATTTGTTGTCCTTCATGCATCAATTTTCTCTTTGCTTTGTTTTTCTTTTTCGTTTTTATGAGTGGATTCGTTTGTCTCGCCATACTAGTATATACCGGTAGTTGTTTGTAGGTGTAGTTCTGTGTGGTGCCCTTGCTTCAAGCACTTGAGCATGAGTGTTTCGCTGAAGTCTTTGCAAAGTATAGCCATAATGTATTTTCATATATTCTACATCCAAGGTATCTGTAGCCTTCTCTCGAATTAAATAAGCTTTACTACTCTTTTAACAGACTTAGCGAAGTTGCAGGCGCAAAATTGACAGAAAACAATGCTGCAATCGCCGACCTGAGTGATATTCACAGACCACAGAAACTGGGTGAAATGTTCTCAGAAATTTACGATAACGATTGGACAGATGCCTATGAAGAACTCCAAGGACATAAAGCCCATAAAGGACTTAAAGGATGTGATGATGAAATAATCGCAACGAAGCTTGTGCAAGTTCTATATGTAAGCATTATCAGTGCATTTTCGAAAATAATCTCTTTTAATCTCTTAGATATCCTTTTTTCACAAACACTTTTACTTCTGGTGCATCGCAATTGGAATTATGTACCAAGAATGGTGCTTTCCAGATAACAATAAATTTGTTCAGAACCTAATACATAGGCCGACAGCTTACTGGTATCACTGTCCGCTATAGTGCTAGTAACATTCTATTTTTCAATTTGTTTTCGGTTTTCTTTTTTGGCTCGGCTGAGCAAACCTCAAGTGAGTTATTGACGTAGAACATTGTCAGTCCGTCTGTCATAAACTTTCACATTTTCGACATCGAAAATCTGCACTGATTTGTGTTTTTCACCAGTTTAGTCAAACAAGATGGCCACCAGTTGATCTTATTGGCTAATGCATATTCGACTTTTTTCGCAGCACATGATTTTGTGAGCATAACTGGCTGCTGCCCATGGATTTTATTTGATGATGTATTTTACGTATAATTTTATTAACATAGACAGGAATCATGTACTCCAGGTCATCTTCCAATTTTAATTTTCATCCGATTGTTCAATTGACGGACGTATTTTCGACTTCTTCCTTGTAATCTGATTCAAAACTAGCCAAAAGCACAATTTCGAGGTCGATCACTTATAAATCGCGTTTTCGATTCAATTAACATATTTATTACGTTGACTTTTGACTTATTTGACTTATGCCTCTTGATTCCATGAAGAACATAGGACTGTGTACAACAACACTCCCCAAACGGATACGGGCTTTTGGAGAGGGATGTTTCCTTTATAGCTCAGTCCATGTCATTCCGGCGGTCTTCATCTCATCATCGACACTTCGTCGCAAAATCTGCTTCGGTAAACCAACTTTCCGCTTTCCCTGTTGGTTCCAGTCGAGGGCCTGCACGGTAGCATTTACTGACTTTAGTGTCACAAAACGATAGCCATTCAGTCGTCTTTTTTATATTGTGCAAAGGACTCTCGGGCATACAATCCCTAGGTCTTTGTGCGGATTTAGAAACAAAAATATTGTAACGCTTTTTCTTTAATATTTTTTGTTCAACAGACCTGTAACAAGTACTGCTCCGAACAGGCTGGCTGCCTGCTAACAAACCTCTCGGATGTCATCAGAAATGTTGGGTTACCTAATACCACAGAGGTGAGACTACTTCTTAAACTTTAGGTTGAGAAATACCAAATATAATAGAATTGATATTCGTTTTAATTGTTTCATAACGCTTGTGAAGAAAAATAATATATTTGAATTAAGTCTTTTTATTTATTGGAATAACCGATTCAAACGAAGTTGAATCATTTTTGCATTATTTCTATGAATTTTGCTACAATTTTCTTTTTGTGTATGCTTCTGAATAGACTACTCAGAATTTGGACCCGCTCAATCTTTCAAAATGCATGTAGATAACAGAATATTTTTAAATACGACAGACTTCGAAGCGCTTCATATATATTTTTTATGAATTTGAATCAATTTGATTTAAAGTACATGTACCACTGCTGAGAATCGTATCTGCAACGCATTCAAAAATTTCTGTTACAAAAATTTCTTGAAAATTCTAAAACGTGGGTCCTGTAGCATCATATCCCACCCATCCTGCTTTTTCTTTTGGTACATTTTTGGACATTATTACTTTCACTCTCTTCGGCTGTACGTATCACAATTTTTAGATTGAGGATCACCGACGAGGGTTAAGAAATGTGCATGTCTGGTCCATGCTGCAGATTGATCCGTTTTTAAATAATGCTATTGAATTTGAACACGTTTCATATTTGTACCACTCCAAGAGTGTCACTACTGGTGGACTAGGGGTACTTGTATCAGAGTGTACATATAGCCAAGTTTGATCAATTTTGATTTATCAAAGAATTCGAAAATTTCTGTTATCAAAATTTCTTGAAATACTAAACGTTGGTCCTGTAGAATCATATCCCAGCAATCCTGCTACGTCCTTCGGTACATGATTGGACATAGTACTAGAAGCATGTCTAGTCCATGCTGTAAATTTATCAGGTTTGAAATTATGCAGTTGAATTTAAAGACGTTTAACATTTGAACTACTTGGTGAGTGTCACTGCTGGTGGACCAAGAGTCCCCGAGGGCACATGTAGCCAAGTTCGATCAACTTCGGTTGATCGTCTGTGTCTTCAACGCATTTGAAATTTTCTGTCACAAAATTTCTTGAAATTTCTAAAACGTGGGTCCTGTAACATCATATCCCACCCATTTTGCTACGTCGTTTGGTACATTTTAGACAAAATAATTCTCATACTTTTTGGTCATATTACATTGTTTAGACTGAGGATCACTGACGAGGGTTTAGTACCCGATACGTGCATGTCCGGTCCATGCTGTAAATTTATCAGGTTTGAAATGATGCTATTGAATTTAAAGACGTTTAACATTTCACACTCTTTGGCAATATTACATTGTTTGGATTGAGGATCACTGACGAGTGTTAAGTACCCGAAACGTGCATGTCTGGTCCATGTTGTAAATTTATCTGTTCTTAAATGATGCTATTGAATTTGAAGACGTTTATCATGATAACGAAGACCAAATTTGATTCATATTTTATACAGAGCTTTCTGCCTGGATCTTCTTCAAAGAAAATAAAAGACTTCGGGAAAAGTTTGGGTGTTGATCTACTTCCAAGGATTAGAGAGGTATTTGAATAATCAGTATCAAAGTCAAGAATTGAAAGAATGCAAGGGTTAAGATTCAATTCGACTTATTCAAAAGCCATAAAGTTTATAGATACATTACAAATATATGATGGTGATTCTACACATGACATGAAGAAACATAATGTATACAAGTACATGATAATATATAGAGCACGAACAGCTAAGGTACCTCAAGTGCATGATAATATACGTATTTATAAACTACTTTTTATATTTGAATATTACATTGTTTAGACTAAGGATCACTGACGAGGGTTTAGTACCCGAAACGTGCATGTCTGGTCCATGCTGTAAATTTATCAGGTTTTAAATGATGCTATTGAATTTAAAGACGTTTAACATTTGAACTACTTGGTGAGTGTCACTGCTGGTGGACCAAGAGTCCCCGAGGGCACATGTAGCCAAGTTCGATTGATCGGTTGATCTTTTGTCTCTTCAACGCATTTGAAATTTTCTGTTACAAAATTTCTTGAAATTTCTAAAACGTGGGTCCTGTAGCATCATATCCCACCCATTCTGCTACGTCTTTTGGTACATTCTTGGACATACTAATTTTCATACTTTTTGGCCATATTACATTGTTTAGACTAAGGATCACTGACGAGGGTTTAGTACCCGAAACGTGCATGTCTGGTCCATGCTGTAAATTTATCAGGTTTTAAATGATGCTATTGAATTTAAAGACGTTTAACATATAATACAAGCGATGGATTCGAGGCATACACAAGTATATGATATCATGCGACACCCAAACCCCTATCCCCCTCCCTTCCAATCGATGAAATTCATAATAAGTAACAGATACAAGGAGAGTGGACCGCTAAGCTACCCCATTGTTTCAGATCTTAATATACAAGCAAACCTTAAAAATTCCTACCAAAAAAAATATCTCAAATATTCTGGACACTCATTAATTGTACCAATTCAAACACACTCGGTTTTCTATAGTAATATGGCTAAATATATTTTCTACGTAGTTGATCATGCAATGGGCATTTTAATACAAAATGAAATTCATGCAATTTGCTTTCATACAGTTTTCTCCAATAAATTAGATTGTATATATCTCAGCTCATTAAAATATTTGTATATATATGTGTATATATATGAAAATATGTTCCTTTGTTTAAGCTTGATTTCTATCAATTTAAAATCAATTTCAGTCGTACTTCAAAAGCAAGGAACTACCAACCTCAGCATTGTCAAAGTACACAGCAAAATGCCTGCAGTTCTGTTGGTACGCCGCACTTCAGGATCCCCCGGTATTTATTGGACAACAAAATTACAACATGGAGGTACATTTTGATCCGAATATGTACAGGGAATTTACAAAGAAAGGGCGATTTGTTGATTTCGTCGTATGGCCTATTCTTTACCTTCAAGAAGGAGGGGCCCTGCTAGCAAAAGGTGTCGTACAGTGCAAAGAAGACAAGAAAAAGAAGGATCAGGAAGGAAAGGAAGATGTATCATCTACAATAAAACAAAAACAAGAGGTGCCTATCTCAAATGCTTCTGAAGCCACTCCCAAAGAAAAGAAAAAGAAAACAGCTGCAAATTCTACAAATGAAACAAAACAAAGTGCCAAAGAATCACTTCATGCTGAAATGCAGAACATGACATCAACGATTGCGCCATCAAATGATCAAGCACTACCGATGCAGCAGACTGCAAAACCCAATTATTCACAAACCATGCCAATTGTAAAATCAGGAAAGAATGGAAATACCAACTCTTTTGCTAAATCCCAGTTACCAAAAGAACCAAATATTTCACAACAAAAGGACAGTTCGACAAAAGGCAGCCCAACCAAAAGTAAAGAAGCTGGACCACATGCGCAATCAAAGAACAGTAATGCTAACACACCAACCGCAAATGTGGTGAACAAATCTGACAGTAGTTCAGTTCATAAAGAGACCTCTGTTAGTAACGCAAACTTGAAGTGCGCAAAAACCAAAGACAAAAATGAACCAAAATTCGTTTCTAAAATCAATATTTAATCATGTTACATTACTTTTGAAGACGTTTAACATTTAGACACACACTTTCCATAAAATGTATGTTTTAATCTCATTTTCTTTAATTCTTGTTTATCATATGGTAAAGATATTAATCATGTTTATTGTTCATAGTGGTTGTTACATGTAGTTTCTGATGTGCCTATCATTATTCAAAAGTTAACGTAAGAATTGAAATACGAGTAAATAAAAAAAATCGGGTTTTTTTAAGATGCAGCTCGCACGTACACTTTCATATTTAGAAAATACTCCTTTGCGACCATGGTGTAGTAAATGAATAAATCTAGCCCTTGAAAGGAAGTACGAGTCATGGTCCTCTTCGTAATTATGAATGGTGAAGCCAGACACAAGTTGCAATGTCCTCCATTTGAAATCCTGTTGTATGACACCAATGGTTACTGGATAACCACACCGTCTGCTACTTAAGTGACAGACGGCCGTTCTAAGTCGGCACCGGTTGCCCTATCGTCTCGTTGGTTCATGTGTGGTCTTTTGTGTTTCATGTTTCTATGATGTGAGTTGTGTTCCTTGTCCCATTTGTATCTCTTTCTGTGAGTGTCAGCTATTTGCATTCGGTGTTTTGCTGTGGGTGCTGAAACCTAGTGTTGTTGAAGATCCTCTCCTTTGTTTAGTGTTCCTTGTCCCTTTTGCGTCTCTTTCTTGCGTGTCTGCACTGTTTTTTATTTTCGCATTGGGTGTTTTGGGGTTTTGTTGCTATGGGTGCTGCAGCCTAGTGGTGTTTGGGATCCCCTCCCAGTAGAACGGCCAAGTCGGATTTGCACGTGCGGCGTAAAAAGGAAAATGTGAGAGAAAGGAGGGGATCTCCAACAACACTAGGTTGCAGCACCCACAGCAAAATCCCAAAACACCCATGCAAAAAAACACAGAACAGACACCCACAGAAAGAGACGCAAAATGGACAAGGAACACCAACTCACAACATAGAAACATAAAAGACTACACATAAACCAACGAGACCAATGGGCAACCGGTGCCGACTTAGGACGGCCATCTGCCAAGTAAATAGCAGACGGTGTGGTTATCCTGGATTACGTGCGCACAACCCTCTCACTTCTCCAGTTACCTAGAGGTCTCGAAGAACGTACAAATGTGGTGTAAAACAACCTCCTCACTGTAAGACGACGTCACACAAACAAGACCGCGAAACGCAGAGGCCCCAGAGACACAGATGAATATGTAAATGGATATAAAAAGAGGGCATGCGTAATACAGTCCGTGCTCTGCCGGCTGTGGCGAGCTCATGTATGTAATCACCCGAGGAGTCCGACTGACATTCAGAGAGGACAGGTGGTCGGGGCCCTGTCTTCTCTAAAGAGGTTTGGACAGGGCCCGTCATGGAGTCCCGTCGTCACAGTCAGTCAGAGTGCAAGTCTTAAGAATGCGCTCGTACAAGACTGTATATTGGTCAAGTACCAAGCTTAGTGTCCGTCTGGTGACATTAGGATCATATCCACGGTATAAAAGGCGTTTGATGACTCTGACGCATTTTCGATACATATGCTGTCTACCTTTGATCCTTCTTATTTTGTTAATTATGTCACCATAAAATGCAGGTTGTGAAATACCTAAAGTAATATACTCCGTTGCTTTTATGGGTCCGAATTTCAAAAGAACTTGATCATAATTTTTGTAAAATTTCCAGAAAGTCTTTACTAGTTTGTGAAAGCGAAAACCTTGACCTAAAAGTTTCTTTGTAATTTGCAGATTTCTGTTATGAAAATCCAAAACATCAGTACATGCTCTAGCATACCGGATGAGCTGTGAAATATAGATACCGTATGACGGTAATCTAGGGACATCACCGTCAAGCCAGGGGAAATTTACTATGTTGAATCCAAAATCATCTCGTTTGTCATATACACTTGTATGAATTTCTCCATTGACAATTTTGATATTTAGGTCCAAAAATGGTGTTTCAGTGTCTGTAAAGTTTGCCTTGTTTAGAGTCAATTCTTGTGGATAAATAACATCTTTATACTTTTCAAAAACAGGATTATCGATAGTAAGAATATCATCAAGGTACCTTGAAGTACTAATGAAGCATTTCACATCATCATGTTTTCTTTGCTTTTGAAGATTTTGAATAAATTCCTTTTCATATGTGTATAAAAATAAATCTGCAACAAGAGGCGCACAATTTGTACCCATAGGAATCCCTACAACCTGCTTGTAGAGATTCTCACCAAATCTTACATAAATGTTGTCCAAGAGGAAGGACAAGGCACTACACAGGTCGCTACATGTCCATGATTTGTATGATTTGTATTCTGTAGCGGAGAAGAAACCCTTTGATTCAGATGTACAAATATAAAGTTTCCCCTCTCGATTATAGCACCATTTAATGAGTTTGGACAATTGATCATTGATCTTGTCGTGAGGAAGCGTGGTGTACATATTTGAAAAATCGTATGAAGCAATCGTATTGGCTTGAAAATTTCTAGATTTTATCTTGTCAATCACATCCCCGGAATTTTTTATAGACCAAAATAAATTTACATCATTCCTATTAAGAACAGTTTCACAATATTTTGCAACGTGTTCCTTTACCGCCGTGAGGGCTGACGTCAGATGTCTAGACAAACTTGTAGTTGAGCAGTTGCTAGAATTAGCAATGTATCTAAATTTGTAAGGAGATTTGTGCAGTTTTGGTATGCAGTATATTGTAGGAAGATCCAATTTAGAAATAGGGATGTTGAATGAAGAAATTTCACTGCTATGTTTGCTCAAAATGTTAGGGACACTTTCATTGCTTTTGATATAAGTATTTGTAGACGAAAGTTCCGAAACTAAAGTTGATATATAGTAAAGTTTTCATACGATTATGGTGTTGTTGGCTGCTTTATCTGCAGGAGCGAAGACAAATTTTTCATGTAAATTACGTAATTTGGATTTAAAATATCTTTCAGATCTAGAACTTGGATTTTCAAAAAGATGAGGATTTTTGTGGAAGTTGTCTATTCGAATGTCAGTAATGTCCAAAATGAGGTTTTTCCAGTCATTCAGAGAATGCGATTCGACTCCTTCCGATTTACACCATCGTTTGGTATAGTTATCTAAGGCTTCCTTTAGTACTTCGCGACATTTAATAAAATCTATCTTGGACGGGATTCTATACTTAGGTCCTTTTTTTAGAAGACCACGGAGCTGCCTGTCTTGGATAATTGAAAAGTCACCTGTAATAATATTCCCAGCTGGTTTATATAGATATTCAGATGTTGCACATTCTCAAGAAGCAGGACATGATTCAAGTATTTTAGGATCTGATGTAACTTTGTTGTAGTTAAAAACGAAATTTCGAATAGGTCTCTTATATTTGTAACAAATAAGAGGAGGTTCTAAATTTTCAAAATATTGAGGAATAGCACTTTGTACACGATGATCCCGAAAAATATTAGAGATGTTAAGAAGATCGAATCCTTTGTTAATAAATGGAATTTTTAAGACTCGTTTTTTAGGTGGGATGTTTTTAACAACTGGATAAAGTTTATTCTGTGCGAATGCAACAATGATATTAAGTCTGAATCAATCCGTCTTTCTTAAGAATGCAACCAGTGCTTCATCCAAGATAGATTTCAATTGAACTGCTGGAACTGATGAGAGAGCATGAAGCAGTTCATGTCTGCCGCCGTTGCGAGCAATGATCAGAAGATCGTTGAGGGTACGGTGTAATCTAGATCTTATTCTGAGTTTTCGGTTTCGTCGTCTTCCGTGAGACCTATGCTTCCGTTTAGTGTTTGGGCGGATTGAAAATACATTAATATTAGTTGACGTCGAGGAAATATTTCCTTGTCCATAAATTTGATCGTTTAGACCAAGGGGGTACGCAGTTTGGAGTTTTGTGATCCAGGCAAGTACAGCTTGTAGTCGGCGTTTTTTAATTTCCGTTTTACTAAGATTTTTAAGTTTAGAAAAAGACTGAACCGGTGTAATAGTTATATCCGAAATGGAATGATTGTATTTAACGAAGTGAGTATAAAGGAAATTTCTTTGTTTTTTGTGATGTGAGTTTCTTATCTGATACGTATGACTTCTAAAACGAGATTTTAAGGCCTGACCTGTTTCTCCAACATATTGGGCGCCAATGCATGACGCACTCTTTCTCGCCGGAGAAAATATGGACGCCTCCGAATTTTGGTCCTTTTCCGGAAGCTCTAGACAGTACAATTTTTTATTTCAGCAAGTAAAATATCGACGAACTTTTGCTTTTAGCTTTATATTTTACCCTCAATTAGTTTATTTTAGACAAACCTGACATTTTAATTACTAAATCGATGATTGAATTTGGCTAAATTTTCCCGGGAAAAATGCCCCAAAAAGTGGAAAATAAAAATGAGGTACAAAAAAATGGTCCCTCACAGATTTTTATAATATTTTCAAAAAATGACATTCACATCGGCATCTTTCAAATATCAAAAAATTACAGAACCACTTTTTCATATATTGAAATAATTCCCGTTTGAAATCAGCTGGTGTAAGCTTCGTTTCGGCATGCGCAGAATCACGATTTTGCACCCAATACACATTGAACGTGTGTCACATTGTAAACATGAATGAATATACTTTATTCGGAGTTTAAAGTATTTTATGTATGAAAAAGTATAGCTGTTGGATGATTTTTATCTCGTGAACTCATTTCTAACCTTGGATTTGCAATTAAGAAGAGATTAATGAAGATTTCAAGCTGTTTTTGTCCAACCCGACTTCACGAAGGCCGATGTCAGTACAGTGCCAGTGCAGTGTCGGTGTGATGTAAACTTGATGACGCAAAAACACGGTACGACTTGTGTACTTCACATACATGTAGTACATGTACTTTCTTCAGTTTAGCTGTTTGTTTTTACAGTGAAATGGATACTAGGCCGATGCCTCGATGACGAAATTAATCTAGGAACCATTGAAAACATCGACTTTTTCTTCAAGCTCAAGGTAAATAAACAAATTTGTAAACAAATATCTTTTCTCTCTCACACACACACACTTTACTAATACTACTAAGATTTGTAATAATTTTCAATCAATGAACTGATCAGGTTATTAAGTTCATTTATGTATACGTGCCTTTATTTTGACATGCAACCAAGCCTCCCCCCACCCCCTAAGCAAAATTTTTTGTATTTAAAAAAAACATTATGTCATTCACAAGTATACATGATATTATAAATGTTTTTTTTATTCAGAATATAAAGAGAAAAGAGATTGATGGGGGGGGGGGGGGGTACTCACATTTACATTCACACATATGCATGCAAAATGCAACATGGGTAATTTAAACTATGAATTTCTGTATAGATAATATATCATAACATAATTTGATTATCTTGTAGTTCAAGTCATTAAAAGTAATTTTCCATGAACTCCATTGGTTGAGTGTTGAATTTATCAATACTATTCTTTCCAGTGCTAAATTTATGATTGCTAAATGAATAACATATACAATCAAATAGTTATAAAGGATTAATACAATTTAAGTACAATTTATGAATCATTTTGAATTTTTCAGTTTATGACTATGCATTAGTGAAATTGTATCAAAATAAACAAATAAATAAATGAGTAAATAATAAATGAATGACTTAAAACTAATTGAAAATGTATTACTTTATCAGGTCAAACTTGTTAGAAGAAATCTTGCTGTCTGAAAATCACCCAGTGGCTTATTATATGGAAGGCATGCATTTAAAAGGAATTATTGATTGGGAATTCTGTACTATAGTATATTGATATTATATTCTTCATTGAATTGGTTTGAAGATTGTGCATATTGTCATCATATTCTTCTTTGTGAATTGTGAGTGTGCAAAAATAACATACAAATGGATTATTCACAGAAGATGAAAGAGTTCAAGACCTGTCAACATTTCAGAAAACAATTAACATGATTAATGACTGTGAATCTTGGACAATGGCAGATAGGCCTATAGTGAGATAATAAATCAAAAAAATATTTTTTGTGAATTCTTGCAGAGGATGAATCGGTCAATTAAATTTCTTCTTCATAATAAAGCCTAGGAATTAAAATTCAACTGTCATGATCATGGGCACATCAAATTATGATAGTTATTTCTGTTGTAGTGATTATCTGGAGTAAAAAAGTAAATATAGGCTTCCTTGCAAAAAAATCACATATTTGTATCTTTTGTTTTCCAATTATTGAAAGCTCCTGCGCATTAAACAGAACAAAATTGGAATTTTTATATGTATTTTTCTCGGATACAATGAGTATATTTCAAATTGTGGATGTATTGTCTGGCATATCCAAGAAAATGTCATTTTTCCCTTGTGCGTGGCAGTTTTGTACTTGATCAGAGGAAATTAGGAAGGTCGCTGGAAAAATCTTCGGTCTGTTGAATTCTGGTGATATTTTTTACAATTTAAATGTTTGCTCATCAAAAGGTTAAAACAACCTTCCTTCTCGAATGGTAAATTCGAATTTATATTCTGCTTTTTGAATGACAAATATGGATAATAACCATATCCCCGTTTACAGCACAAAATCGATAACCCAGAAAATCAGAAACCGAAGGCATACAAAATCAGGACAAAACAGAGACCAAAGCAAACAAACAAAAACATCCACCATATGAAAAGAAGCGAACTCCCGATATGAGAGTGAGACCAGGTGCCCAGGAAGAGTAAGCATCTCCTGCTTGCATGCAACACCCGTCGCTTCAGTTCGGTAGAACCGTCACATCCGGTTACTTCCATTTTGGAAGATATAGAGTACAATCTTTGGTTGGATGGTTCAAACGGTCTATGACAGAATATCATCAACCATTCTGGAAAGTGGGACATCATAGTGTATGACGAGTTCCCCATCAGTTTAATAATTTCTGATGTCGAAGCGTTCGGTCGATTGACGATTTCTGCGGAATTGTCGAAACTGTGCAGCATGTCGAGGTACATAAATGAGGTACAAAAAATGGTCCCTCACCGATTTTCATAAAATTTGAGAACTGAACACTTGGATATATTCTCCACAACTTATCAAAAAATTACAGAATCACTTTTAATATTTTTGAAAACGATCCCCCTGTTTGCGAGGAAGGGGGCATGGGAGTCGAACGTTAAGAGTACTGCTGTCATTTTGTCAGCTGATTTTCGACAAATTTACAGAATAAAACATCACACCATATGAAAAGAAGCGAACTCCCGATATGAGAGTGAGACCAGGTGCCCAGGAAGAGTAAGCATCTCCTGCTTGCATGCAACACCCGTCGCTTCAATTCGGTAGAACTGTCACATCCGGTTACTTCCATTTTGGAAGATATAGAGTACAATCTTTGGTTGGATGGTTCAAACGGTCTGTGACAGAATATCATCCACCATTCTGGAAAGTGGGACATCATAGTGTATGACGAGTTCCCCATCAGTTTAATAATTTCTGATGTCGAAGCGTTCGGTCGATTGACGATTTCTGCGAAATTGTCGAAACTGTGCAGCATGTCGAGGTACATAAATGAGGTACAAAAATGGTCCCTCACCGATTTTCATAAAATTTGAGAATTGAACATTTGGATATATTCTCCACAACTTATCAAAAAATTACAGAACCACTTTTAATATTTTTGAAAACGATCCCCCTGTTTGCAAGGAAGGGGGCATGGGAGTCGAACGTTAAGAGTACTGCTGTCATTTTGTCAGCTGATTTTCGACAAATTTACAGAATAAAACATCACACCATATGAAAAGAAGCGAACTCCCGATATGAGAGTGAGACCAGGTGCCCAGGAAGAGTAAGCATCTCCTGCTTGCATGCAACACCCGTCGCTTCAATTCGGTAGAACTGTCACATCCGGTTACTTCCATTTTGGAAGATATAGAGTACAATCTTTGGTTGGATGGTTCAAACGGTCTGTGACAGAATATCATCCACCATTCTGGAAAGTGGGACATCATAGTGTATGACGAGTTCCCCATCAGTTTAATAATTTCTGATGTCGAAGCGTTCGGTCGATTGACGATTTCTGCGAAATTGTCGAAACTGTGCAGCATGTCGAGGTACATAAATGAGGTACAAAAAATGGTCCCTCACCGATTTTCATAAAATTTGAGAATTGAACACTTGGATATATTCTCCACAACTTATCAAAAAATTACAGAACCACTTTTAATATTTTTGAAAACGATCCCCCTGTTTGCGAGGAAGGGGGCATGGGAGTCGAACGTTAAGGTGATATCACACGTTTCGTGTTATACAACATTTATTTTCAGAAAAAAAGCATAATTCTGATTTCCTAATTTAATTCAGATGTAAGGGACATCTGACAGGAGGTCACCATCTAAAATTTTGAGATTTTGAAATTGATCAGACTTTTTAGCCATCCATTGATTGCAATGGAAATGCTCATTTTTTGGCTATATTATTTTTTTCAGCCCAAGATTTTCAAATGAAACTTCACATATGATTCCCTCATCATATTGTGCAAATTCTTATAGAAAGAAATCATTCAATGACCTCGTCATGTGTTGCAGAATCTGACTGAATGTGTAAGTTATCATGTAAAAAATTAAAAGTGCAATTCGAGTTATCTTTCTTTACCATGTGACCAAAGACAAAAGCATCCGAATTTATATTATCATCTTTTTGATATATCACAGCAGTGTTCCTTCACTCACAAAGATGTCAATATGTAAATGAATAGAGCCGAATACAGATTTTGTGTGATAACACGACAGTATGTGCACATGTGTAATGATATTACATGTACCATATGGGTAACTACATGTATATTAATATGAATCAAGGCAAAGCCTTTTTGTACGAGCGGAGAGAAAATAAATATGATTTTAGACTATGACGGTTTATCCTATCTTACAAAACTTTCTGTTTGGTGATTGCCAAAAAAAAAGGCAGTATAAGGCGAGTGGAAACACAGAGGCATTTGTAAAATTGGTCTAGACCAGCAGATGAACATTTTAGGGGGGGGGGGGGGCTTAAAATATGGTTCTTTGTACGTTCCTGTTTTGGCCTTGACCGGCAAATATTAGATTAGGTTGAGGGGGGGGGGGATTCCAGTCAAATTTACAGAAAAATACGAGCAAACACAAAAGGTGTATGATTTTGAAACTTTATATCAACGATCTAGTTTAAAGAGCTCAGCTAGAACTGGTCAGACCAAGGATTTATATTTACATTACTAGTAAATTCCCCATGTTAAACGCCCATTAGGCAACTAGAATTATATTCCAATAACTTGGGTTGCTCACGTGCAAGTTTTGCATGTAGGGAGAATTTACCAACGTTCAAATACATTTGACACTAAAACAGGCAAAATATGCGAAGTGCATGCAAATAAAAAGGATCGATATTTAGAATAAATGTAAATATAAGTAATGACTGTCTTACTTTTGGTGTTCATGGGTGTATAATTCTGGTTGGACACGTGCAAATTTTCCGAGAATCGCTTCGCGATTCACGGAATTTTCCGAGAATCGCTTCGCGATTCACGGAATTTGCACGTGTCCAACCAGAATTATACACCCATGAACACCAAAAGTAAGACAGTCATTTCTTAAATAAACAGACCTGATTATATTTCCTACATGTGATTTTTTTTTTATTTCAAGCCATTTTAATTTTGTTATAAAACGGTTAAATGAAAATAAATAACTCATTGCATATCGCCCAAAAGAAAAAAAAATCCATCTCGCCGATGTCAGATACAATCGTCCAAAGCCTGTTTCATAACATTTCAATAAAGAAAACCACTTTAATATCGGACATCAAAATTATAATTTTGGAGAAATGTTCGGATGCCTCCAAATATTATCGTAAAATCCGAGAAGTGTTCTGGATTGAGAAACTTAATAACGTGAAGCCATCCGGATTGAACACAAAATCGCCCATGGGAATACTTTGGCCGGTTTATTGACCTTTTTAGAAGCGTTTACGTCAAGCAAAATCTTACAACGTCAAAGTGACATTAAGAATTTGGCGCGATGACGTCAATGACGTCATAGAAGCACAGTAAACAAAATACTCAAACGAAGATGTCGGCTTTCCTAAAAAGATTCCGCGGTTACACCGAGATGTCGATGCTATTTCGTAATCTGCTTTACGAAAAATTATGTCAATAAATTTAACTTGTAAACAAAAATTGAGTATAACATATACGTATGCTCGGAGTCGAAAAAAAAATTAAATGGCAATATTCAGCATCTCCGCAGTAACTCTGTCTGCGAGGGGACGAAAGTTTTTGAAAGCATAGTAGTACATTCTCATTCTTTGATTCAGCATATTTTCTCACTAAGGTAAGTGTATACGCATTACCATAAGGGCGAGCTTCGCTCGCAAAGGCCCTTCGGGCCTTTGCAGCGAGCTCCGCTCGCTATAAGTTTCTCTACATTCAAACACTTTACTGACACCTGACTTATTTCTGAATAGATACGACATATGTATGTTAAGTAAAAAAGTCTTAACAAAAATTTCAAATAAGTTCAATTTCAGCAAAAATTTGACTATTGTTGGTCACTCAAGGCTTACCATTACTTTCCAAAGAAAAAAAATTCGAATTTACATACGAATAACAATCTGATTTTTAGTCCTGCGCTCAGGCTCGAACCGCGGTCTTCCCGTATGGGGGGCAAGAGTTCTACCTCTGAGCTATTGGATCGCCTTGCCGATTGAGCGATTATAACAAAGCCAGAACATCAAGACATTTTAAGTTACGAAAATCGGAAATCTTCAGCGTGGAGATTTCTTAAAAATTCTCGTCTAAGGGAGGCTACTGAAACGCGTGTGATATCTCGTTAAGAGTACTGCTGTCATTTTGTCAGCTGATTTTCGACAAATTTACAGAATAAAACATCACATCTTGGGTATATTTAGAGACATAAAATCTTAAAGACTTTGTTTAATCTTTTAAAATCCGATGCCATCAATTTGCATCGCTGTTATTCGTATTTTCTGCTGTGAATGTGTTTCGAAAAAATGCTTAGTAACGGCGACGCGAACTTCGTTCGATATTAATGCGCCGTTCTTAGCAACGGTTGCCGCCACGCGCAAATCTGGCTTGGCCGCCTTACTGTCCTTTGTTTAGTGTTCTTTGTCCCTTTTACGTCTCTTTCTATGAGTGTCAGCTATGTGTTTTTGCATGGGATGTTTTGGGGTTTTGCTGTGGGTGTTGTAACCTATTGTTGTTAGTGATCCCCTCCTTTGTTTAGTGTACCTTGTCCCCTTTGCGTCTCTTTCTGAGGATGTCTGCACTGTGTTTTTGCATTGGGTGTTTTGGAGTTTTGTTGCTTCGGATGCTGCAACCGAGTGTTTGAGATAAACCGATTTGTTAAGTGTTCCTTGTCCCTTTTGCGTCTCTTTCTGTGCGTGTCTGCATTGTGTTTTTGCATTGGATGTTTTTTGGTTTTGCTGTCGGTGCTGCAGCCGAGTGTTGTTGGAGATAAACTCCTTTCTTAAACGTTTCTTTCAATGACAAGCAGATCGATTTTAACTTCAGCATCTATACGTCATTCTAATATTGGTTAATAACGGACATCATAAATAACATTATTTCTCACATCCTTCTGGTGGTATGTTCTGCTGTGTTACGTGTAGGGTAATCTTGCTGGAGATCTTATCCCTATCATTGCATTCAAGAAGGAAGGGGATCTCCAACAAGACCCTGTTGCAGAACCAACAGCAAAACACCCGATGCGAAAACACAAAGACCAGCAATTCTACATACAGATACATTGATAACGTGCTCTAAATCAATTTTGCAGAATACCTATGCATAATATATCCTTGTAGACCACCGACAACATTACTTCCGCTTCATTTTAGGTATCATGTAATCTTTTGACGTAAATAGCCACTTAGCTACTGCAATATATGGAATATAACGAATGTCCATTTTCTTACATGTAGTTGTCACATTTCTTCTTCTGAGAGATCCTGGCTATGAAGCATTCGATCATCTCGCAAACATTTATTCCGAAGCAAGGTCAAAAAGTTACAAATACTTCGCTCTGAGGGCAAGGCGACTTACCGAAAAACTACCGAAGTTCGTCAACTGAAAAATTACCAAAATTATACAGTCGACGGTCAATAAGTAAAGGTTGGTTTAGTCTCATCAAGACAAGTACTTCCTTTTTCTTTTGATAAAAGGGTCGAATACATATATCCTATTAAGGTAGCGTTTGGGGATGAGCAGTAATCTAACTACGTTTGAACTTATTTTGAGCATTTGTGTTGAAATTGAAGTCGTCACGTTGTCATAGAGTGAGGTTTTCATGTTACCATCAGTGTCGTAGGACAACATTATGTCCAAAAAAGGAGGGGATCTCCAACAACGCTATGTTGCAGCACCCACATAGGATGCTGAATTATTTGTCTCTGTAGTTTGTTTGATTTCAAGCTCCGAAGGATAGATACTGCTGAGGTAATCCGCGAATTTTGGATTATTGATGGACAACACATCGTCTATGTATCTGTAAGTGAAGTTGAAATCAGAAGTTAAGTATCTTTTTCCTTGAGAAACCAATGATTGAATGAATTCAGCTTCGTATGAGTAAAGGAAAATGTCGGCAAGGAGTGGGGCATAATTGGTCCCCATTGGAATTCCGACAATTTGTTGGAAGATCTTTCCTCCAAACACTACAAAAATGTTGTCGATCAGAAAGTTTAATATCTGAATAATATCTCTTTTAGTGTACTTATTTTCAGAATCGGAGTTTTCGGACAAAGTAGGTTCTGTCATAGTTAACAACAATAAATGTGTAGCTGCGATTGCCGTTCTTACTTGTAAACGCATTACTTATAATTTTTGCGAGTCTTTCTTTCAATTTAGAATGTGGGATTGTAGATTAAAGTGTTGAAAAATCAAAGGCTTTGATCGAATGGGCTCTACTAAAATGAGTGGATTTCAGATGTTCTAAAAGTTCCTTCGAATTCTTTAAAATCCACATCTGGTTGATACCACTGCGAGAATATACTGTCGAACAGTATTTTTGAAGCCCAGATTTGATTTCAGATAAAACTTTGGTGAGTAAGATCGATACAGATTTGGTAGAACATTTTGAGGAACCAGCGATGAAACGTTGTTTGTACGGATTCTTATGCATTTTAGGTATGCAGTATAAGTATGGTAAATATAAATCTAAATTGTTAGTGTCGAAACCAAAGGAAGCAAGAGCTGATTTGTGGTTATCTATTATTTCAGAGGCAGAAAGGTTTATTGGGGTGTAAGTGGTATTTCCAGGTGTCGAATTTAAACCCAACTCTTTAACTACACTGTCGAAATAGTACCTTTTGCAAGTAAATGTGTAATTATTTGAGGCTTTGTCTGCTGGTATGATGACATAATGTTCATGGAGGTAGGTAAGCTCTGTGATATCATCAGGGTCTTTAAAGATAGACTCGAATCTGGTGTTCACAGTTGATTTTAATCGGTAAAGGAGCTGCAAGAATAAGGGCTTGATTTAGCCCTGAAATCATATGATTATTTCTTGTGTGCTGTCCTTCCTTTGACGACAAAGGTTGTTCAGGATAAAAATATGATGTATTAGAAGATTTCTCATAAGTATTTTCTTTTAAAAATGATGTCAGATTTGATACTTACGGCTTGAAAGGTAGGGGGTAACAGATTCTGAAATGTCAAATAGGGAACGAAAATATACAAAAAATGCATTTTTTACATATATTTTAAGTGTTTTATGATTTGATCCCCTCTTAATTTAAAAATGAAAAAGAAAAAATAACTTCGAAACCAGTATGTCAATGTAATCGTTAAAATACACAATCCGGAAACTGAAAACCGTTTTATTTAATACTAAACAGCCATATTGTAAGCTTTCAGGCGCGAAATACACACTGTGTAGAAAAAGACATCTTTATATCATTTATTTCATTCGTGTATGTTGTATATTTCATCGGAATCCACTCAGAATAGATTGTGTCATTGTATAACAAGAAGAAATGGACAACTTTTATATATCTATCCGCTTTTAAGTCAGATTCTTAAAAAATATCCTCCCTCCTTTTTCGTTTTTCGCCTGTGGGACATCGTTCCACCCCGAGTTACAGAACCACACTTGGTCAGAAAATTGGTATAAATAAAATACACCTTTGGTAAAATTGGCATTCTGTAACTCGGGGTGGAACAATGTTGTAGAAAACTTTTCCGTTTTCCATTGATTTCTAAAGGAAAAAAACACACATTTTAACCCAAATATCGGTATTGTTATTGATAATTTATTCAACCGCACATTAGATTCAGATATGCATTAAGTTAGTTGATATTTCTACTGAAAAATTTCTTCAAATTTCCCAATTTGAGATTTCGACTCTTTCAGGGCAAATTTTACGTCGTATTTTTACAGCTCCTTCTAGATAAAAGTAACCCTCTGATGGATTTTATCCATTCGGAAAGGGTGTCGAGCTGTACAACCTCTTTCTTTGCCCAACGTCTTGCATATTCCTCACAAGAGTCCATGATAATTTTGACATTTTGGTTTCATGTAAAGGACATACTTTCTCTGTATTTGGGACCCTTTTTTAACATTTCTCTCAACTTGTCGTTCTTGACTATACTAAGGTCACCAGTAATAACGTGTCCACAAGGAGAGTAGTTGAAATCCGATGAAGAACATTCGCAAGGAAGTGGATGTAGTGAGGGATTACTTAAATCAATACACTGCAAGAATCGTTTGTAATTGTACATTTTAGATGCAACTGTTGGTGTGTAGCTATAGGAAATACAAGGAGTTTCTTTTCTTTTGAAATATGGTGGGATTTTTTCCTTGAGAGTTTTGTGATTCAAAATTTGACCAAGATTCAATTTATCAATACCTTTGTTTACAAATCTTACTTAAATGAAAGGACGGTTTCTTTTCTCCTCTGACTTATTTGATCTAACTGGATGAAATAAACGAAAAGTAAAAATGTCCAAGATGACTTCTTGTAGTCTCTATTCTGGGGAACGTGTATCGGTAAATGTGAGGTCCTTCGTATATTCGTAGATTTCTTGTAACTTCCGTAAAGGAACAGAGTATAATTTGGTATGAATATAATGTAGGCCTAGAGGCTCATTCAAAAATGGAACCAAGCCATCGAAGGAGAAAATATGTATCTCATGCCTATTATATTTACGAATGCCATGACTTCGAGATTTCTTTGTGGTCTGTTGAATAAGCTAGACACATTTACCGATTGACAACCGGGACTTGTTAAGTTTCCTTTGCTGCTGATATTATCGTTGCACCCAAAGGGCGCTGCAGTGTTAAGATTTTTTATCCAGAAATCTTCTCTGTTGCGACGCTAAGGTGTGCTCAAATTGGTATTGTTTGTGGGTTGATATATTTTCCCAGGGTTCTGACTCTCATAGATAAAACAGAATGGTCGGCCTGATTATAATACCGATAAAGAAGTTGACTTCCTATATCATTTATTTTTGACCGATATCCTGGCATTCTGGTTCGGAGCCGACCTTTGGTTTCACCCACATACAAATGTAAATCAATCCACAAAGTGAGCACTCTATTCCGTAGACACCATTAGATGTCTTAGGATTTCAAAACTATGCGTGTTAAACGTTTGTTTTGTGAGATTACTTGAGAACGAAGTGTCTATTATGAGGATGTTACAAGTTTTGCACTTCTTCGCGCCGCACTTAGAAATTGAGCAATCGCTTGGTGAAAATTGGAGCTCTTTTAGTATATCGACCACTTCAATCTTAAAGGGCTTGATTTCAATATACCCATCTGCATGTTTATACCAAAACTCATGGTTGCTACTAACTACAAATGTTTCATCTCTAATGTCATGTAATCTAATTCCAGGGACACCTAAATTACCTGTTGCGTATTTGTCCGTAGACGCAACAGGTTGGGGCCTTTTTATAGTGGGCGACGCCCAAGTCACCCTATAGGTCTCCTGAGTACTATCCATTTAAGCAAAAGACTGCCTGACAAGTGCCCTCGGGGACAATTTGTCCACCAGCAGTGACACATGAACAGTGGTAAAAATGACAAAAATGGACAATGACCATATCCCTGTATAAAGCACAAAATCGATAATTCAGAAAATCAGGAACCGAAGGCATATAAAACCAGGACAAAACAGGAACCAAAGTAATCAAAATCCTCCACCGTATGAAAAGAAGCGAACTTCCGATATGGGAGTGAGACCAGGTGTCCAGGAAGAGTAAGCATCTCCTGCTTGCATGCAACACCCGCCGCTTTAATTCGGTAGAACTGTCACATCCGGTTACTTCCATTTCGGAAGACATAGAGTACAATCTTTGATTGGACGGTTCAAATGGTCTATGACAGAATATCATCCATCATTCTGGAGAGTGGGACATCATAGTGTATGACGAGTTCCCCATATCGACCGTAGAACTTCCTCAGTGACGATGTTAGTCGGCCACAAACATATCCCTGACTGAGAAGCTTATCTGAAAGAAGCCTAGCTCAAAACAAAACCCGTATATTTGGTACTTGCTCTGGCATAGCGTATCAACTGAGATATGAACACGCCATAAGCAGGCGATGAAGGGATGTTGCTACTCAGAAAAGGAAAGTTTGTAATGCTGAAATTGAAGTCGTCACGTTTGTCATAGAGTGAGGTGTTCATGTGACCATCAGTGTCGTAGGACAACATTATGTCCAAATAGGATGCTGAATTATTTGTCTCTGTAGTTTCTTTGACTTCAAGCTCCGAAGGATAGATACTGCTGAGGTAATCCGCGAATTTTGGATTATTGATGGACAACACATCGTCTATGTATCTGTAAGTGAAGTTGAAATCAGGAGCTAAGTTTTTTTTCCCTTGAGAGACCAAAGATTGAATGAATTCAGCTTCACATGAGTAAAGAAAAATGTCGGCAAGGAATGGGGCACAATTGGTCCCCATTTGAATTGTGACAATTTACTGTCATTCAGAAAGTTATATATCTGAATAAAATCTCTTTTAGTGTACTTATTTTCAGAATCGGAGTTTTCGAACAAAGTAGGTTCTGTCATAGTTAACAACAATAAATGTGTAGTTGCGATTTTCGTTCTTACTTGTAAACGCATTACTTATAATTTTTGCGAGTCTTCCTTTCAATTTAGAACGTGGGATTGTAGATTTAAGTGTCGAAAAATCAAAGGCTATGATCGAATGGGCTCTACTAAAATGAGTGGATATCAGATGTTCTAAAAGTTCCTTTGAATTCTTTAAAATCCACATCTGGTTGATACCACTGCGAGAATATACTGTTGAACAATATTTTTGAAGCCAAGATTTGATTTCAGATAAAACTTTGGTGAGTAAGATCGATACAGATTTGGTAGAACATTTTGAGGAACCAGCGATGAAACGTTGTTTGTACGGATTCTTATGCATTTTAGGTATGCGGTTTAAGTATGGTAAATAATGTTCGAGCTTATACATAGAGCTAGGCATTCTCCCAACAAGATTCAAATCCAAAAACACCTGCAAAGGGCGCAAGTACAAAAATTCAAAAGAAACACAGACACAAGAAATGACAACTTAGTTATAAAATCAAACACCAGAAACACAGTAAAGCGTTCTTTTGGTCATCGGGTTCGCCGGCTTATTTGTACTTTTTATGTTTTGTTTTAATGTTTCCTTTTTATGCCCCCGGAATCAAAGATTCGGGGGCATATAGTTTTTGGCCTGTCCGTCTGTTTGTCTGTCTGTCTGTCTGTTTGTCCGAAAAACTTTAACATTGGACATAACTTTTGAATGGGAAGTGATAGAGCTTTCATATTTCACAAGTGTATTCCTTGTGACAAGACCTTTCCATTGATACCAAAATATTTGAGCTCGTGACCTTTACCTTGACCTTTGACCTACTTTTCAAAAAACTTTAACATTGGGCATAACTTTTGAATGGTAAGTGATAGGGCTTTCATATTTCACATGTGTATTCCTCGTGACACGACCTTTCCATTGATACCAAAATTTTTGACCTCGTGACCTTGACCTTTGACCTTTTAACCCAGTGACCTTACATACATGTACTTAACAGAAGATAGTGTTCATACTAACAAAGATGCCACCGGGGGCATTCGTGTTTCACAAACACAGGCTTTATTTCCTTTTTTTATTACCTTCATTTCTGATTTTGTTTGCCCCTTCACTGAGATGCATACTCTGATGTTCTCAATAGTTACCTTTTTTGTTGAAGATTTTCATTTCATGAAAATAAATAAAAAAAATTTGTTTGGATTGATTTTATCAAAATCAACGAGAACAATGAGTTAATATGTGTATAATAGAATAATACTCTAAATAACAATCTGAGACAGTCCAGTTCAGTTCTAATATTATGTCTTCAATTTTTCATGCTGTTATTTGAGTCTTGGCAGGGCAGTTGGCGTCCCTCTTGGAGTGCCCTTTATGGGGGTCGATCTAAAAGATTGTGAAAATGTCTTTTTGTCAGTTCTCATTGGAGAATTCCTCTTCCTTTCTGCCTCATTCTCCTCAATTATCTTCCTCTTTAGTTTTCTTTCACCTTCAATGAGCTCTCTGAAGAAGAAATATACTTTCTATCAAAAGCTTCGTTAAGCATTCAGTTTCAAAGAAAATCATTAGAGGTGAGCTGTTAAATACAGATGAAAACATGGGATGAAATAAAACGCTAAAACAATTATATTCAATTGGTGTTTGTTTAAGAGATGTATAGTTTCTGTTTCCATAATGTTTATGTATCTAGAGAAGAAACGAAGTTGGTTAAATGGATCAATTTAAATATTAGGTATACTAGTATCACATTGTTCAACAACACTCAAATAAAGGCACAATATATACAAGTCCTATTTATAAGCATGATTCTATACAATAAGCATAAAATAGTAAGAAAAGCAAAGCTAAGTCCTAGATTAAAATTCTACATGATATCATATTTAGTTTTAACGATCTCATAGCGTGCAGTATTTATTGTTATTGCTGATAGGAAAGGATAACATTCTGCTGGAGAACAAAGACCAAAGCCGTTTAAGAAATATATCTCATAAAAATATCCCTCCGTTTTAGGGGATCGAGCTTACATATCAATATTTAAAAGTGTTCCTGGAATATGTAGACCCTGTACTATGAATAATATGCTAAACCTAAAGGTTACAAGATGATTATTAATAATCGAATGCATTTAAAAATTTTCAATTAAATTATTTGGGTTTCAATACAAGTAATTGTTTTAACTGATATGCATTATTAAGTTTGGTCTTTAAACTATATTCTAATATGACTTGATTCTTATTCCCTATTAAGACAACAGACGCGAGCCGGGCTCTATTCTCCAATATAGGCCCTATTGCGATAAGCCACGCCTACCCATTTTCAGAAAGCAGATAAACCGACAGGAACTGTTTTTTACCAAGAATCGAAAGGTCTAAGTTTGGTCATCATTAGAATAGAAATAAAAAATGACAAGCCGGGCTCTATTATCTCATAATGCCCTCGCGTCCTCAGCCAATCACATTTATCACCTCGCCGCTGACGCGGCTCGGTAATAAATGTGATTGGCTGAGGACGCTCGGGCATTATGAGACAATACAGCCCGGCTTGTCATTTTCTATTTCTTAAATAATGAAGCTATAAAACCTTTCGACATTATTAATATAAACACTTATTTCACGTTGCAGTGAGGAGCAATTAAAATCGTTCCCCGTGACCTGATGTTTGTCAAGTGTATTAATTACTTCTTTCCAGCTTTGTCACCTGAAAGAAGCTTTGTTTTGATCTTTTATCAATGTGACATCATATATATATTTTTTTGCTATTTCGGAAACAAGCCATTTCACTGATAAATATCATCGAAATTAAAGGAGTTTAACATCTTAGCACCATCCCTCCAATGCAATTTTGAACATAGATTTTATTTGGATATGCTACTGAATCTACCCTACAGGAAATTTGGAGCCGCGCACTCTCTGCAATGTAAATGTACAAATCTAAAAAAAAGGGGGGGGGGGGCGCTACTGAAATGATTTTAGTGCCTCCGCTAGAAGCATCACTGATGAGAATTTAATATTCGAAACACGTGTCTGGTACATGGAAATTGGTTTGGAATTTTCTTCAAGAAGGTATAGCGTTGGAACCTTTCGACATTATAAAATAGTTTTAAATTGAAAAATATTTGTATCATTATTTATGGTTTCTAGACTATTACATTGAAGCTATAAAAAGCAAAAATAATGATAACTGAAACAAAATGAAATTACTTGTTGATCAAAGGATCAATCATACCCCCGCCCGGCATATTTTACATATAAGCAATGTAAAAAAAGTTTGAAAGTGCACAATGCAACACAAAATTGAGGAACATGTCCCTTGATTTGAACTTGACCTGTATTTCTCAATGTAAAGCTATATCTAAGAAATAAATATATTCCCTGTTACAGTTTTCATTTAAATGTCAGGCAAGCACAAAATATTGATTTTTCCCAAGTTTGAAGGGGCACAACTCTGCATAAAATTTAGCTATATTCAAACCTTAGCTGCAATTTTTGGTATAATAGCTACATTCAAGAAATGAATTTATCATCTGCAACAGTTGTTCTTCTAATGTCCAGAAACTACAAAATTTTGAATTTGTCTAAGTTAAAAGAGGCATAACTCTGCACGTAATTGAGGGACATGACCTATATTTGAAGTTGACCTGTATTTCTTGGTATAAGAGGTATATGCAAGAAATGAATTGATTATTTGTATCAGTTTTCCTTAAAATGTCTGGAAACCACAAAATTGTGAATTTTTCTAAGTTTCAAGGGGCATAACACTGCAAGTTATTGAGGCACATGACCCATATTCGAACTTGACCTGTATTTCTTGGTGTAAAAGCTATATGCAAGAAATGAATTGATTATCTGTAACGGTTTTCCTTTAAACGTCCGGAAACCACGGGTTGGACGGACGCACGCACGGACGGACAAGTGCATCACTATATACCCCCACCATTATATGGTGGGGGTATAAAAAACAACAACAAAATGCATAAATTGTCCGCAAAGCATGTTTGAATAACAAGAAGATCACAACATATACCAGTAAGCATTAGTGTCGGCATATACATGTAGCTGGTAGAAATTAAGCGCCTTTAACAATAACGCATGCAACAAACAACATAAAATATACTTTGATTTACCCATACGTTCCCGGAAACATTTCATTCATTTGTAAACAACATTCTTCTACCTTGGATTCCCTGATCAATAATGTAATGCAGAGTTTATAGACAAAATATAATTCCTTATTATAAAATAAGTTCATTTATTTGAATATCGAAAGATATTTGAATGGAATATAAGGAACAAATGATGTAAAATGGTTCATGAAAGATGTGAGAAAATGCAATGGGTCTGAGCGATTTGTGAATACCTTCCTGTGACTGATAACTACAATTTGGAATATTCTTTTGACAATCATTATACATGTATACAGTGTCGCGCTTTCATGATTTCGGTAATTTGGTAAACTATAGGTACATCCGAATATTTCAGAAATGAATTCACATGTACATAATAATTAGACGTAATACCCGACCGGGATCCGAAGGTCTTGTCAACACTTATTCCAAGTGGCTCGACATTTTTATTCTACCAGAACCACATGACTTGAGCAACAGCGATCCTCGAAGTAACTCATCAAAATTCAAAATTGAATTCACCAACTATTCCCTTCTCACTTGCTGCCTTCTGATAAATTCATGAACGTGAAGACAGAGTTTCATTTTTGTAAGATGGTCTGGCCCGTTAAGATCGCCTCTTGCGACAGAACAAATTCTGTTATTTCCATTTTTGACGTTCTATTTCTGTACATAAATGTTTTCACTTTCAGAAAATTTTGTCGATCAAGACCACAGGAGTTCGATGCCAAAAACCCTCAATGATCTGCCCCTTCACATCTTTCTATATAAGGAAAATATAGAGACGGATATTCTTGTGGATCGTTGGCATCGGGCTCCTGTGATCAAGACTGATAGTTTTCATATTCATTTAAAAGAAACGCAATGAATTAAACGTCATGTCTTACATGTCGATATTGTAGCCTTGTTCTACACTACTTCTAGGTACTTACAGCAAATCTATTGAGCCATCTTTGTTTGTGTCCAGATACCCCATCACGGTGTCCAAGGCGTCCTCACTGATAGGGTAACCCTCCCTCTGTAATAGCAATTAGTCCGTGATATGAAGATAACCACTACCTTAACCAAGATTCTATGAAGAAATTTTGAATACTTTGCTGCAGAAAATAATGTACTACATGTGTCAGGGAATTTGCATTTCGATGGTCATCCATTCATTTGAAATCTTTTTCAAACCATTTCTTCATCTTGCCTACCATAACCTAATGTAAACGTCTTCATATTGAATAGCATCATTTAAGAACAGGTAAATAAGCTAGAATCAATCGAGATTTTTTTTTAATTTTTTAAGACTCGTTCTCTTGGATTAAAATCGTTTTGAAAAAATATGACTAAGAGTTAACCATATTAGTACGGTTGTTAAACTTAAATCACTTTTTTCAAAAATTGTAAATCGAAGAGCATGGTGAAAAGACAATGTATTTTTAAATTTTCTTCATCGATATATAGTATATATACTTTTCAGAGTTGCTTTGTTAGTTATATAATTCCTATTCGTTCAGTGTGATTTTTATACAGTTCAAACGTACTTTAAGAAAATCGTAGTGACTTTACTCTCATGAAAAAAATGCTTACTACAGCTATTACTAAAAGATATAAAATGTTTATTTACTGATTTTAGATAAGAATTTTCTTTCTCTGTGCAACGTTCCATTTTAATAATAACCAGATGTTGATGTTTCATTTTTAGGCAAGAGCTAATGTGTTCAGTGATAAAACGTAAGATTATGTTTTGACAGGTCAGCATACTTTCTCACAGCATAATTTTGTCAGTTTGTTTTCGTATTTTGTATCGGACAGTCACAATATATACATAACATGTAAATAGTGTAAATAAATAGTAGAACTTAGAAAATATCGACTTTATCGTACTTTATGGTTATATCGTCGCACCATAAAAATTGGTAGCAGAGCGTGGTTTATTGACTTGATCGGATTTTAATCAGAATCAAAAATGACAACGGAACCGGAACAGAAAAACGATGAGATAATCTTCGAGTTGAAGAGAGAGAAAGCAAAATTAAAATCGAGTTTTACGAAAACGAGACATCAGTTATTACAATACCTGGATGAAGACGAACAAAACGTTGCAGAAATTAAATCTACGAGTGATAGACTAACGTCAATTCAAGCAGATGTCTTAAATGTGATGCTCCAGTTATCAGACTTGTATATCAAAATCGGTGATAAATCTGCGATGAGAAAGACGGACGATGAGATCGAAACGTTAGAAAAGGAATATTCGGAAGCGTTAAATGAATCGATGAAAAGAAAACAAAAAGTGAAAATTATCGAACAACAAAGTGAAATTGGTCAGGATTTATAGAGACAATTGAAAAGAGTGTCAGTACCAATATTTTCTGGAGAAAAAAGGAATTATGAAAACTGGAAGGCAGCGTTCGTTGTATGTATCGACAAAGCACCGGCGACCGCAGAATACAAATTATTACAGTAACGTCAATGTTTGGCAGGAGAAGCTCTCAAAGCCATTGAAAATCTCGGTCACTCTGCGGATGCGTATGCCGCTGCGAAGGAGCGATTAGAACGAAAGTATGGAGGGCAACGGAGGCAAATAGCAAGATACATAGAAGATCTAGAGAGATTTCGTCCTATTAGGTCTGGGCATCCGAAGGAATTGGAAAAATTCGCAGATCTCCTTGACATTGCGGTCATAAATTTGAAAGAAGCGGGACGATACGACGAACTCAGCAACGGATCGCTTTACAACCAACTACAAAAAAAACTTCCGGAGGCTATATTAACAAAATATCATAGATGGATTTTTGAAAATGAGAAAAGGGAATCTGTTGAAGAACTACGAGAATACATTATCCAAGAAGCCGAATTCCGTACAATCACCGCGGAAACGATTCGGGGTTTATCTTTAGAAAACAAAGAAGTTCATGGCCGGAAATACTTGAATCAAAGGACATTTTTTGGCAAACAGAGCAATGAGAATTCCATGAAATCGGAAAAGAGATGTTCATATTGTAAAGGTTCGCATAAAATATGGAACTGCGAAAAATTCAAAAGTTTATCAATAAAAGATCGATGGCAATGCGCACAGGAATTGAATCTATGCTACAGACGTCTTGCGGACGACCATATCGGAAGACATTGTCAAAGGAGTCGAGTTTGTGGTCTCCAGAATTGCAGGGCTATTCATAATCGCCTATTACACGGAAAAATCGAAAAGGAACACTCGCCTTTAACGGAAGACGTCGAAAATAAGAGTCTTTCCACGGAAGGGGAGCGAATCGAATCAATCCTTAAGCGAAAGAGTACGTTACCATGCGAACGATTCCAGTTATTTTAAGAAACGGAGCGAGAAAATTACAAATAAATGCGCTTTTAGATAATGCGAGTACGAAAACATACATCAATCAAGACGTTGCTTCTCAATTAGGACTTACGGGGGCTGTTCAAAAAGTCCAAGTGAATGTTTTGAACAACAAAACGGAAACTTTCGAAACAATGCCCGTTGAATTTGATCTTGAAAGCAAAGACGGCAAAACAAGGTCAAGAATCAGCGCATTTACAACCAATCGCGTCACAGGAAACATGTGCGCAATTAATTGGAATAAACACAAAGAACAATGGAGCCATCTGAGCGACATTAAATTTCCTATACAATGAAAATGCCCGAATGTTGACATGCTCCTTGGAATCGACTACGCAGACTTGCATTACTCGATTAGAGATATACGAGGAAAGTCAAATGAACCTATCGCTAGGCTTACGCCGTTGGGATGGACATGTATCGGGAGTCCAAATATTATGATGGGAACAGGAAACTCCACACACTACATTCGGACGTTTGTTACAAACAAGACAGATGCACATTCTGACATCGACGATTTGGTGCGAAAGTTTTGGGAGATCGAGGAGATCAAAGGTGATAGCAACTGTACAAACCTCTCACCTGATGAACATATAGCCGTAAGTAAAGTAAGAAAGTCTATGAATTTCAGCGACGGTCGTTATGAAGTCGAGATTCCATGGAGGGAGGATAGACGGATCCTTCCTAGAAATTTTGACATGGCATTCAAGCGACTAGAAAGTACGGAAAGACGACTTCAAAGAAACCCGGAAATCGCCAAAGGATACACAGAATGTATCCAAAAATACATCGAGAAAGGATATGTAAGAAAGGTACCGGAAATTGAGGAGAAACCAAACGAGGAATGGTTTCTACCACACTTTGCTGTCGTAAAGCCAGATAGATCAACCACGAAAACAAGAATTGTCTTCGATACGTCGGCGAAATTTGCGGGAATATCACTAAATGACGTCATTCATCAGGGACCAAAACTCCAGTGTGAGCTGTTTGATGTATTACTCAGATTTAGGAAAAGACCGGTAGCGATAGCTTGCGATATAGCCGAAATGTATTTACGAATCAACGTGGCTCCAAAGGATCGCTCGTGTCAAAGATTTCTATGGCGGGATTTAAATCAAAATAAGAAACTGGAAGTTTACGAATTTCAAAGTGTTGTATTTGAAATAAATTCTTCGCCGTTTCAAGCACAATTTGTATCACAGGAACACGCAAGAAAACATGAAAATGAACTACCTAGAGCAGTCGAAACCGTGTTAAAGTCAACTTATATGGATGACAGCCTCGACTCTGTTGAAACGGAAGAAGATGGTATAACACTCTATAATCAACTATCGGATCTTTGGAGAAGAGCTGGAATGTATGCGCGAAAATGGCTATCAAATTCAAAATCAGTTTTAAAGGAAGTACCGGAAACTGATCGTGCATCAGAAGTCGACCTGGATGGAGGATATTTGCCGTCAGTGAAAACCTTAGGATTAGTTTGGTCAGCTGACCCGGATCAATTTTCATTCAACGCAAATCCTGTGGATGAGAATCTCGAAATAACCAAGTGTAACTTTTTGAAGAAAATCGCAATGCTTTTTGATCCTCTTGGATTTGTGACACCCTATACGATACGCGCAAAGTTCTTGCTTCAGGAAATGTGGGCATGTGGCTATGACTGGGATGCGACATTATCGAATGAGTTAAAACTGAAGGCGCATACTTGGTTCAAAGAACTTCACGATCTTAGAAAAGTCGCTGTGGATCGTTGTATTCGGGAGAGAGAATCTAACTTTGTTGTATCGGAATCGTTTCATACATTTGTAGATGCATCTCAAGACGCATACGGAGCAGTAGTGTACGCAAGATATGAGTACTCGGATTCGTCTGTTTCAACTCGAATGATAGCAGCAAAAGGACGTGTAGCGCCTCTTAAGTCGATAAGTATTCCGAGGATGGAACTACTCGGGGCGATATTAGGATTGAGATTGACATGCGCGATATCAAAAGCATTAGAAATTGATATGAAGCACGTGACATACTGGTCCGACAGTATGAACGTTTTATATTGGATCAGAGGATGCAGTCGTTCGTACAAGACATTTGTCGCTAATCGTGTAAGCGAAATTCACAATCATTCAGAACCAGTACAATGGAGGTACGTACCGACGGAAGAAAATCCGGCGGATCTTGCATCAAGGGGAACAACCGTGGAGAAACTTGTCGAAGAAATAAAATGGTGGTACGGGCCGACTTTCCTCCGTGAACCCGAACAAACTTGGCCGAAAAACAAAATAGAAAAATCCGATTCCGCGCAAAATGAAATCAAAAAAGGAAAGACAATACCTGACATCACATTTGTTGCGACATTTTCGCCATTTCAGCCGGAAACCGTTATCAATCCAAAACGATTCTCGACATGGAGAAAACTTTTACGCGCGAATGCATGGATGTTCCGATTTATTGAAAACTGTAAAAAAGCAAAGAGTGAAAGAAAGAGCAGAGAGCTGTCAGTAGACGAAATAAACGATTCTGAAAATCATTTACTTAGGCAGTTGCAAAAAGAAGCCTTTTCGGACGAGATCAAAGCGTTGACAAACAGCCAGTCAGTATCGAGAAAAAACAAATTATTGCCGTTACAGCCGAGAATAGATCAAAACGGCATTTTACGATGTGATGGCCGTTTGCAATTTGCGGAATTCTTACCGTATGATACTAGATATCCAATCATTTTACCAAGAGGCGAATGGATAACAAAACTCATTGTAAAACATTTTCATGAAGAAGGAAAGCACATATCGGGGACAAATCAAACGTTAGCAAGTTTATCCGCACGATTCTGGATATATCTGCGCGGGAGGAAATTCGAGCTTGGGAGAAACAATGCAATGAATGTAAACGTAGAAAAGCAAAGGCGGCAGAACAAATAATGGCTCCACTTCCGGAAATAAGATTTAAAGAGCCTTTGCGAGCATTCGCAAGATGTGCGGTCGATTATGTTGGGCCATTCGTAACAGTTCAAGGAAGAGGTAAACGGAGAGAAAAACGTTATTTGTGTTTGTTTACATGCTTAACTACAAGGGCTGTGCATTTGGAAGTCGCATTTGGATTGGACACAGATTCGTTTTTAAACGCATTTTTTAGGATGGTCAATAGAAGAGGACTTCCGTTAGAAATAATGTCGGACAATGGCACCAATTTTGTTGGCGCTAATAGAGAATTGCGAGATCTCGTAAAACAACTGGACGGAGATAAAATCGCTCAACAGACATCGAATCGAGGAATTAAATGGCATTTTAATCCACCTCTCGCACCGCATTTTGGTGGGGTTCACGAAACGATGATAAAAGCTGCAAAAAGAGCGATACATGCTATACTACAGAAAGCGGATGTTTCAGATGAGGAATTGATAACGGCGTTCACTGGCGCAGAAGCGTTAGTAAATTCTCGACCACTTACGTTTCAATCGGCTAATGCAGATGATATTGTGCCTCTTACACCGAATCATTTCTTGCATGGTCAACTATGGGGTCAATTTACGCCACAGTCTCTCGATGAAACAGAATTTAATCCGCGAAAAAGGTGGCGTAGAATACAGGAAATAGTACGTCACTTTTGGCACAGGTGGATGCGAGAATGGATACCAGGACTGAATTCACGCAACAAATGGGTGCATCCTCATAAGGACATGCAAAAAGATGACGTTGTCATCGTAATGAATCCGAATGAACCGAGAGGACACTGGCCGTTAGGACGAGTAGAGGAAGTATACCCCGGGAAAGATGGACATGTTCGCGTCGTGAAATTAAAGGTCGGAAAAAATAGTATCGTTAGACCTATAAATAAACTGTGTCCCTTAGAATTTGATTTGAACTAAGAGTCATATTCTAGTCATGGAATCTGAGAACGTGTATAAATACTTAGTAGAAAGTTTGATCACTGTAATATGTTATATACGTAGACTTAGTAGATGTTGATGTGTAGAACAATCAAAGAAGGGGAGAATGGTGAAAAGACAATGTATTTTTAAATTTTCTTCATCGATATATAGTATATATACTTTTCAGAGTTGCTTTGTTAGTTACATAATTCCTATTCGTTCAGTGTGATTTTTATACAGTTCAAACGTACTTTAAGAAAATCGTAGTGACTTTACTCTCATGAAAAAATGCTTACTACAGCTATTACTAAAAGATATAAAATGTTTATTTACTGATTTTAGATAAGAATTTTCTTTCTCCGTGCAACGTTCTATTTTAATAATAACCAGATGTTGATGTTTCATTGTTAGGCAAGAGCTAATGTGTTCAGTGATAAAACGTAAGATTATGTTTTGACAGGTCAGCATACTTTCTCACTGCATAATTTTGTCAGTTCGTTTTCGTATATTGTATCGGACAGTCACAATATATACATAACATGTAAATAGTGTAAATAAATAGTAGAACTTAGAAAATATCGACTTTATCGTACTTTATGGTTATATCGTCGCACCAGAGCATACAAATCGATCAAACGATGCAAAATTGGCAAACAAAAGAATAAACCGAAATAGTCTACCATTTAATATGGTGCATTCTTTATAATTATAATTAATATCTTTTCTTTTCATCTTTCTTTGGATTTAGGTCCTGCACCTTTTTTTACAAACATTCTTACGAACTTTTTCAAGAATTTACTTCACTTTTGATCCCTTAGTTCTCTTGTTTCTTTTAAATTCCCTTTCATATATAGAAAATTATTGATATAATATAACATAGATTAAACTGAATAATAGAAATATTTTAAAACTTTTTTATTCCATGACGAAAGTTGCGAAATCTGTTGAAATTTTTTGTAAGATTTTTTTTGGTTAAAGTGGGTCCTGATACATGACTGAACGTACCTCAAACGCATACAACATTTCGTCCCTTGTCAAAGAATTACTTCCATCTTTGTCCAGTTTCAAAAACAGATCTATTGTTCTCATATGTTCCTTCATAAAATACAGAATTCGAATGGGGTCAATATTGAATATATTGGTCGGGTCATAAGTCGTGGCGGCTGTTTTATTGACCGGCAAAGCCATGTCGTAATACACTGTAAACATTGGCCTCTTCTCCCGAATTTCCGATAAGATGTCAGCAAAGAATTTATCAACAACGACTCCCTGCAAAAAAGAAAAAGATTTAAACATGATGAATGGATGATGTCTTGACATAAAAAACACAACCAACTTATAGTATGTTTTGGAAAAATAAGCTATATGAAAACTGCAGATACATGTCAGCTTATGAAGGATATGTTACACCATGGCCAAATACCATTTCTCTAATATGCAGGTAGTGTGATTTTTGAACGCGGTTCAACATTCAACATTCGAATGTTGAACCGCGTTCCAAAATCACACTACCTAATGTGCATCCATTTGAAGAGACAAACATGGGTAAAACAAATAGAACTCTCCATGAAATTCAAGAGAAATACAATTATTTTTTTCATGGAACATAAGTAATAGTCTATTTGAGAACTTCATATTCAAAATGAAATAAGATAATCCAGATTTACCTTAAGATCAAGTTCGGCAAGTTGGGTCTGTTTGAAGTTTTTTATTCTATCTAACAATATGCTGGTCATGGGAGCTGTGATGGGATTATGGGATAGCTGAAATTTGAATATTTTTATAAATGATATATTAAGGATAGTTCTGAGATTTTCAAGAATTGCCAAAGAATATTTTGTTTTAATTTTCTTATTATTTCTAAAGTTTTCAATGTTTAAAACTTTCTAACAGAAAGACTATCATGATGATTGCTTTAAAAATCTATCTATAGAATTTAAGTTTTGATTCTGATTGTCTTACGTAGTGCTACAATAGCAAACTTATCTGAGATGACTGGGAAGGAATATATTGTTTTTGTTTTTTTTTTTTTTCTTTCTTTCATAAAAATTATAATTGTGTATAGTGATTTACAAGCCAAGTGACACCGACTACTTGATCCGTTGATCAGTTTCTCGTTATTAATGTTATCAGTAAATGAAAGTCAAAACACAAAATGAAAGTCAAACACAAAATGAAAGTCAAACACAAAATGAAAGTCAAACATAGAATGAAAGTCAAACACAAAATGAAAGTCAAACAAAAAACGAAAGTCAAACACAAAATGAAAGTCAAACACAAAATGAAAGTCAAACACAAAATAATAGTCAAACATAAAATGATAGTCAACACAAAACACAAAACCATATTCCAAAAACCACAATCGAAAGGGAAAAAAATAGAGAACAGGCGGCCGTTTTACGAAGGCTCAACTTTGGTCGTAAGTCGTAAGTTTGGTCGTAAGTCACATTTTACGACTTACGAGCGTTTTACAAAAAGTTACGACTTACGACTTACGGCCAAAATCGGTCGAAAACTTACGACCGCCGGGGGGCGACCCTAAGTCGTAAGTCGCAAGTCGTAAGCCTCAAATTATCATTGTTGCCATGGAAAATAAGGAAGGGAATCCAATGTGCCCGTCTTTGTGCTATTGCGAAGTGACGTTTAATGAGATTCTTTCAAGTTAATGTTATTGTTTTTTATGTATGTCGTCTTCAAAATCTTATCTGACCGCTGATGTTAATATTTTTATTTACAACTTCTTGTTTAAAGTCTTTTTTTTTTTCTTTTCAGACAGGCTCGCGCGCTGTAATTTGGCGCCTATGACACCTTTATAAAATTCTAGTACATGTATCCCCGTATCTCTATTTTGCTCATCGTTGATTAAAATTACAGTGTCCCTAAAACTAAATTTTACTGAAAACGTAAAATTAATTCCTGAGGGTCTAGATACCATAATATTGCCGAATTGTAAAATTAAATCCCCATAAACGTCTATTGTAAAAACGCAATACATTGTAGGTGGCGCTAGTGGAATGACTTAGAGCTGCGCACCACAAATTAAAAATTACGTTTTTAAACGGCTATAACTGCGAATGTATGCGTTAGATTCACCTGAAAATTGAAATTCATACAAATGAGAATATAAACTTTCATATGAAAAGAAAGATTTTGCATTATAAAATTTTGTAAAAAAATATTTTTTCTTCAGGGACACCGTACCTTTAAATATGAGATTCTGATTTTATTCATTGTTTGGGTTTTTTCAATATACATGTACCTAGTAACTTACACAGAGAACGCGTAGTGATTTGTTTGTAGCTAGGCCTTTGATGAGTTCAAATAAAGCAGGCGGATGAATACGATTACAGGCGAGGTCAAGGTGAGTGAGGGTCGTATTGGTTGCTAAGGCACAGGCAAGAGCGACGCTTCCCTCGAAGCCGAACCCATTCCATGATAGACTTAGCTTCAGTAAAGCAATGTTTTTCTGAAAGTCGTAAAAAATTTATGAAAATATGTAATTTTTTATAAACACATCTATAATCTTCCATTAATCGTGAGTGTAAATATCCTTTCACAGTTTGTCATAAAATGTTTCTAAATCAACAAGGTAATGAAAGTAAACTTACCTTTAACCCGAGAGCCACGCCCACCGCGCCCTTTGACCTTATATGATTCCAGCTAAGGTCAAGTTCCTTCAAAGTTTCATTCTCAACTGAAGTTAGAAACAGGAATATTATATACATTGAATGATTAATTTCATTTAAATCAAGTAATATTCCAATCATTTAAATGAGTTCAAAATATTTGTAATGTTGAGGTCCATATGATCTGGACATATATGCACTTAGTCTTATTGAATATAATGAAAAATGCAAGAACATTTTTAATACTTACTGAGAGCCGTCCCTAATATTGCACCACATTCTCCCAGCTTATTATGAGCTAAAATTAGCTTCCGAACACTTTCGTTTTGCTGAACGAGAAAAATCAATATTCTTAAATTTGAAATTTTCAATTTCAAAAAAAGCGAATTATATCTGAATTGATGAAAGAAAATACATCTAGGGATATGCATATACATGTACTCCATTTTTGTTCTCTTCTTCTTTTTTTTTTTTTTTTTTTTTTCTTTTAACTTGTTACACGCAGAAGGCGGAAAAGATACTTTTTTACAAAATGTAAAATAAGTTAAATTTTACCTCTATGATTTCAGCTACGCTTATTGCATCGTTATCGTTTAGTCCATTATCTGAAAAAAAAATCGTATAGTTTACAATTATGTTGCAAGAAGTGCTCAAATTATTGAGAAAACTTGGTACTTTTGAGTAAATTCAAGTTTACTTACAACTTAAATCTAGATACTGTAAAACTGTCGACTTTTTCAGAAAGTCTGCTAGCATTTCGATCGGTTTCCCAGACAGTTTACAATCTTGCAGCACCTAAAAATGCAGATATGGACAATTTTGATTAAAACTTTATTTTCCAACTATTTAGGAAAGGAGAATGGCAGTTCTGTAAAACCATGATTTCTTCTTTTCAAAAACCAGTCTACCAATGCTTATCGAAAGTTGATTCATGGCGGTCATTCACTTGTAACGTTATTAATAAAAATGCACGGTGGTTATCCGGATTACAAATACTCGAACTACCCCAAATTCACGACATCAGGTTCATTAGAATATAAACATCATTGATTTCTTTTTCAAAATTCATAATAAAAGTATGACTTTTCTTTGCATGTTACTTACCAGTGTATGTATGATTTTATTTGCCCTAAGGATGTCTATGGTATACCCGATTTCTTTGACTGATAAATGGTTGTTTGATATGTCAACGCTTTCTATATCAACATTATTCTGGAAGTAAAGTATAGATTTGCTATTTGTTGTCAATGTACATTTACGTTCATATTGACAATACAAACATTTATTCGTTTATATTCATTGTACAACTACATGTAAACCTTATTTAGGGATGATACATACATATATTTAGAGGTATTTGCATGCAATAGTTATTTGATATTCTTATAAATCATTTGATATCTAAAGTCATCTTCAATGAAAAGAGAGGGTTTAAAAGACGAATTTCGTTGTTAGTTTAAGATTAGTACATAAGACAATTTGATATAAAAAAAGAAAATATGATACAAGTATACATACATACTAGTTCGCATGCAAAGATGTTACTCATGAGGTCCTCGTAAAAACGGATTCGAAATTCTAAAAGCCAACAAATTGAAAAAAGCCCAATTGACAAAGACATGGGGTCTTTTCTTTGTGAATATTTTCTTCTTTTTTTTTAACGACCTCAGTTGCAAAGAGCTTATTTGCGTCCACCTCAAAATTTTACCTGTTAAGGTGAAAACCCCTTGTCTGTGTCAGTGAGAGTTATTTTCAAAGGAAAAATCGAAAATAAGAGAGAAGCGCTTTAAATTTGAATAAGTATTCCTTCACCATGAAAAAAAAAAACTTAAAGAATTTTTCAAGAATGAGAAATAAACACAATGAGAAGATTCTAAATCTACAGGATTATTAATCAATTTACCCAATCATCGCAGACCTGCAATAATTATTAAATATTCTATTTTCATTCAAAATTTCTTATAACCATATATTTTAAAATTAAAATGATTTTGTTTAGGCAAGCATACAATCAAACAATCTAGACAATGAAATGTAATAATGTGACATTTCATCTCCATATAATGAGATTAAAACATGTTTTCATAAATATGAAACAATAAGAGGGACACAATTGGTGCCCATTTGAATACCAACGATTTATTCGAATACCTTCTATTCGAAAGACACAAAAATGAGAAAACTCAGCATCATGTTTATGCATGCTTCTTAATAAAATCAGAATAAGAAATTCAAACACATATCATATCTTGATGATTTTCTATTATTCTTAATTTCATATCACAATTAATTAAGTAAAATGTATCAGCTGCCTTTGATGAAACTTACTTTAAAATTTGGAATAGTATTCAAATAAATTAAAACAGTAATGTTCATTCGCACTATAAAGGTGAAAATCCAGTGAATTCATTCAAACAAAAAGAAACCGGAAGTGGTTCAAATGGACTTTTCAAAATGTGAATACCTATGTGAATGTGAATACCTATGACTTTTAAAAATGTGAATAGCCATGTCACACATTACATGTATAATCGCTACAAATACATTTTTTCCATAATCGAGGAAAAATTAAAAAATATCACAAAATGGTGAAACAAAAAGTATACTTACTAGAATAGTAATAAAAACAGCCTTCATCTCTTTCTTTGTGAGATTTAACCCACAGAAGGACATGTGCTCTTTACCAAATTGTAGCAGAACTTTTGAACAAGGCCGTACTTTCAGCTTTTTGCAGTTACTGAGGTAGGTTGTCTTATAAACTTCTATTGTGTTGCTGAAGTTCGCCGGTGTTTCATCTGCAAAGTTCAAAACGTAACAGTAAAACGGTTCGAAAAAGTAACGTACATGATTTCCCCAAAACTTTTTTTAAACCGAAAAGCGCATACAATGTCAGATGTCCATTTCGAAAAGCGCATACAATGTCAGATGTCCATTTCAGATCCAAGAGCTGCAGGCGCGCACTTGTAATCGAAAAATATTTGAACGTCTATAATAGACATGTATGAAATTTTGAAGAGTAAACTTAACTTCAAATAAATGTTTGTTTATCAGTGTGTATTAGAACAAAAATCTAAGTTTTTTTTAAATTGATTATCAGTTTCATTGTACTAAGAATCTAGAAATACCTTGGTTTATAGATGTATTTTCACTTACAGTCATAGCATAAAATGTCATTTAGTTAACCCCCTTTTTCTACCGTTTTGACAATATACCGACTTGACAAAGATGTAAATTTATTGTATTTTGAACAGTCGTTTGCGGTTGAATGCAAGATCAGTCTTCATTTTCTTTACAAACGATTATTTTATGAAATTTAGATTCATTTTTTGCTCATAGAGACCCAGAGACATTTCTTACCTTCATCGCTTTCAAAATCAAAATCATAATCTGCTTCCGGGTCGAATTCATAAATTGGAGTTTCAACATTTGTTTTTGATCGGTTCCCCATTCGCGTCGGTGCTTTAAAGGATGCTCTAGATAAATTCCTAGACAATGCTCGCGATCTTTGATTTCTTGACTCATCTCGACTTTTGAGCTTTTCCCTTTCTTTGTACATCTGTTGACCACGTGACTCTGAATTGCGTCTTGAGTGAGTGTTGATCATGTGACTTATGTTGTCGTCATCATAATCCTCGTGGATAGGGGAGATAACTGTAGCTTTCCTGGAGTATAGTCCCTTGGTCGGAGAAGGGGCCAGGTCAAGATGAGGGGAGGGCGCTAGGTGAGGCAACCGGACATCCATGTCGTCCTCTGTTGAGTCAGATTCACCTTTCAACAAAAACATTACTTTATTGTAACACAGTATTTTATTGGTTGAATTTTTTCCCAGTTTCACAGATTTTGATTGGCTGAGAAAGATTGACTATAGTTCCATCATTATATAGATTTCAAACAGCACGTGGATAAATTTTCATGATCATGCAGTCTCTCTTCGTTGTACATTTCAGTCGTGTATACGTACTATCCAAAAAATATTATTCGGATTTGATTCGAAGATTGAAATTTATAGGAGTATGCATAGACGCAAGGAACTTTCTATCACTTTCGTCATTTTGTACTTTCGATGTAAATATTTTCATAAATAAATTAGATTTTTAAAATCCAACATATTTTGATATTTTCTACAACACCATGTGACGTCAACTGAACGTGTTGTTTATTCCAAACTGCGAATGCTGTTCATAATTTTGATCTAATTTTCAACATGCCTATACATGAATATCGAGCTCGATTGCTCATTCCGACATTATTTTATTAACATGATATCATTAAAATCCTTTTGTCCCAAAATGTCATCCTATTTTAGAAAAGAAAAATATTTTTGACATCATGTAGTGCAAAATTCCGATGAAGTCGAACCGCCCCATTGTCTTCGAAGCTCTCGGAGATCGCCAAAAGTAGTTTCTATTATTTCAATGTATAGATTCTAAATCAATATTGTAAGTAGTAATTGGGGGCAGGTTATGTTTATCTTACAAATAATAGAATTCTAGAGTGCGATACAAACATATAAATTTGTAAAACAGAGATAAAATCTGGATATTATTGGATTTGGCTTAGCATTACGTGTCTTTGATACCGATTTAACACTATATTGTTCCACCAAAAATAGTTTTATATCGAATTAGGGAAATCTTCTTAAAGTGTAGAGAAACCTCACGAGGTCAAATCGATGACGAATTTTAGATCGGCACTCAGCCATTTACTATATGGGACACATATTTGAACTTGGACTCTGCATTACAAAGATTAAAAATGACGCAAAAAGCAAATTAACTCTTCAAAGCTTTCGCCAAAGAAAAAAATATACCATAACAAAAATCAATGTTGGATTTTGAAGCTATACTGTAATCTTGACGATAAATTTACGACAGACCCGTGCTAACAATCCAATGCCTCTAAAATTCATTGTACAGCTTATTCCAAGACCCTTTCTTTAAAAAAAAAATCAGGGGTTTTTTTTTTTGGGGGGGGGGGGGGCGTCTTCTTCTTCTTCCTCTTCTTCTTTTTTTTTTTTTTTTTTTTGGTTAGTTACAAATTAGTTCATATGACATCGAGAGTCGGTGGATGATTTTTCGTGCTTTGATTCCTTCGTTGAAGATAGATCTTCGCGGAATACCGTATAATATCTGATTCAATTCAGTAAGGAGATACTTTTGTCTCAAAATGAACTAATCTCCTCCCCCATCTTCTTTATCCTTGATTTAATTTCAAAATTCCAAATACAGTAAGCATCATAGTTTAATTGGTACACGATTGTTTGATATTTATGTCTATCCCAAAATCCGTTGCTTCTAAACATTCCTTATTCTTTCAGAATGATCAAACTTTATACCTATCTAAAATCATCGATTTTATTTATTTTGTCTTTTTATTAGTTCTCTAATCTTACCTAAATAAAAAGGCAGATCTCTACTAAACAGACCAACGTGTTTCGATGTCCGTTTCTCGTGTGAGGTTAAACGCAGATTGCTTTATTTTCAAATGTGTTACAAAGAACAGATTATCATTAATCCCGTTAATCCCTCCTCATTAGACCTATAAATAATCCTGACCAATTTTGTATATGTGTAAACTTGTTAAGCTAATCTGTATAGTTTATTCGCAGATACAAGTCATTTTGTCTTAAAGCAAATGAAGAAAACACCTGTCTGTCAAATAAATTCAAAACAAATTCAAAATAAAATCAAATTCAAATGAATAGATAAATAAATAAATAAATGAATAAATAAATCCCAAAATTGTTCTGATTCTGGCATCATAATAACCAACAATTCATGTTTTCTTAAAATATGCATTGATAAATCGACTTGTAGAAAAAAAAATTCTTCGGGGTTTTTATGTACGATATATATAAATGTAGTTTTTAAGAAAATTTTATGTTCTCTTTAACATGTTAAGTGTAACAGTCCCCACTATATGTAGTAAAAATAATTGTATATATAATATCAAGAACATGGTGTTAAAACGGATTATTTGATAATCTTTTAATACAGTCCTAGACCTAAATTAAATTATCACGTGTTGAAATCGAGGCATATCTGCTATGTTATATAAAATATAAACATTTCAAAATACGACTGGACTCTCATGAAAGCGCATTGTGCAAGAATAAGGAACAAAAAAGTGTTTCAGTGAAAATAACAAAGCACACATGAGAAACAATTTAGCTTCTCTCAGTCGCTGCATATGACTATGGTATAACTGCATTGATTGCAGACTATTTTGATAGACAAACTGATCGTCTAATTCATCGTAAAAAAATTGTGTCATTGGAGCTAAGCTACAAAATTATTAGTATAAATACAATTTTCACAATTCACGAGCATTGGGATGTTAGTTGAAAGAATATGTATAAATAAATATTGCGACGTAGCAAGTGCAAACTCCCCAGTCGAGCTCCCTCCTGAAAGGATGGATCTCGACCGGGTTTTTAAGAAACCAATCGCTGGTAGAAGTCTGGTAGCAGTGTTATTTCTTCTTCTTTTTTTTGGGGGGGGGGTGACTTTTTTAATACTGCTTTGGCAATATATCATATCTTTATTCAATTGATTTCATATTCTTATTTTTTATTGGTTTAATCAATTGGGGCGGGGGTCTTTTTATATATTTCTTACCAAAAATTCAAAGTTAAGGTACCTATTAATGATATAAAACTTTTATCCCTTTTAATAGTTTTATGATACTATAAAGTTAATATGGAGTAAAATTTTTATACCTTTTATGATATTGTAAAAGTTTGATAGCTTTAATATTATCATTTCCTTTTAACCGCATCATGGCTGTCTTTAAGTTTTTGCATGATCCCAGGCTAAACAAAATGTTCAATGGCAATTGACAATTTGAATGAAAGACTATATCGAATGAGAGTAAATAAATCAGCGATTCTTCGTAAATAGTTTAAAAAAAATTTTTTTTTAATTTGCTTTATTGCACTTTTAGTCATTTTACGTTGAACTTCGTAAAAAATTGTGATCT